>JANFAF010000053.1:0-493270 GCA_024663475.1 Pisolithus thermaeus
GACTTGCAACATGGCAGATGAGTGGGAAGAAGAAAGAGAAATTTCGAATCACTATTGGACTTGCTACAAATGTGGATGGCAATGAGAAGATGCCACTTTTCTTTATTGGGTGGTCAAAAAAACCTTGGTGCTTCAGAAACAAAACACCACAGCAACATGGGTTGTATTACCGTAACAACAAGAAAGCTTGGATGACAGCTGAGCTGTTTGAAGAGTAAGAGTGATATACTGAATCCTTGGAACTTACACTGAGCCTCACCACAGGTGGTTGCAAATGTTCAACCTGAAGATGGGAAAGGAAAAGCGTTATGTATGCCTCTATGTGGACAACTTTGGTGGTCATGCAGTCTCCTATGAACCACGCCACACCCAGCTCAAATTCTTTACTCCAAACCTCACATCACTTGTGCAGCCAAATGATGCTGGAATCATTCGCTGTTTCAAGGCACATTACTGACAAGCTTTCTGCAGATGAGCAATTGATCTTGATCAAGCTGATGAATGAAACATCTACAAGATAACACTGTGGGAAGCTATGATAATGGCAAATGAGGTCTGGGATGCAGTTACATCAGTAACAATTCAACACTGCTGGGATCACTGTGGAATCCAGGGAGAAGTGGCACCTACCTCTCATCTGACTCATGCAAACCCTGAAGCTTGGAGTATTATCTGCCAGTTCACCCAGGATCCAGACATGACACTTCCAACAGCTGAAAAAAAACTTCAGCAGCTGCTCAAGGATCAGTTTGTTTATGAACACTGGCAGGGAGCACTTGATGCGGTCGTGCAAGCTGAGGGGGATGTCACACAAGCTACAGATGCAGTTGAGAGACTCGCAACCACCACTCTTTCCCATACAGGACTCACCATCAAACTCCCTGCAAGCTGCCACCCACCGCAACTTACTGTTCTCAAAGACACACTCACAGAGTCCATCCAGATCTTGAAATCGCAAAAGAGGATCCTTGGACCACCACCAACACTTGATGAAATCCTCAACCCCAAGGAGGAGCAGGAAATCAGAGAGCTGCAGTATCAGTTTGAGGGTGGAGATGCAGAGATTGTTGCTGTCGTGCAGCATGAGCTTGCTGTTGAGCAAGGAGAGGTTGTGGAGATACAGTCTGATGATGAAGATGAGGAAATACTTGCAACTCTGAGCACCACTGACCTCATTCAGATGTGCAAAACACTCGAGGTGGCCTGTGTGGCAGCAAGCGATGCAGATTCAACACTAGACTTGGCCCGGTCACTCCATAAGTTTCATGGTACACTGCAACGAGAGGCAATGAAGAACACAACACAAACATCACTGGATCAGTACCTAATTAGGAAGTAACATGTCACGTGTCACATTCATCACACATTTGTTATTGTATGAATCTCATACCATATAAAAATATGGCTATACAACAGCTATACATTATGAGAAAGTCTACTGTACTGTTCTCTCAACTAGCCAGCTGGTGGGCTGGACTGGAGTGGGCTCATCCCTCAAGCTTTCTGGTAAATGCAAGTATGCAAGTCACAGTGCAGGTGGTGGCAAGTGGATGTGTGTAGTACTGACAGTCACAGGGGTAGTTGCAGGAATCAGGGCTGTGCAGCCTACTTGAATATGAGTACAAACATGGGTCTTTGAGGTCACAAGGGCAAGAGGGAGGTTCAGGGCTGTGTGGCCTGCTTGAATACGAGTATGAATGCAGGTTGTTGAGATTGCAAGAGCAAGAGGGAGGTTGGGGGCTGCATGGCCTACTTGAATAAGAGTACAAATGTGGGTCATTGAGATCACAAGAGCAGGAGGGAGGTTGACCACAAGAGTCCAATGTAGGTACTGTGCAAGAGGGTGCATGAGTGCTCAAGGACTCACTATGCCCTTGACTGGAGGCCTGAGGTTGCTCTGAGGCTGAGTGACAACTCAGCCCTTCTGCTGAGAGTGGTGCACACAATGGTTGTGCCAAGGGGGGATGAGGGTGCACTGGCGAGTGGGGCTGAGACACACCTAGTGGAACCATTTGGGTCTGCAGCTTTTGACTACCCACATCCTCCAAGGGTAGCTGGCCTTGACTCAAAGGAGGATTTTGATTGTCATTAGACCAATTCCCTAGATCCCAGCAATCCAGACAGTCCATGAGAGTGTGCCTGGGTACTTCTCACAGTATCTCTTGTCCTGTAGGTAGTACGATGCAACCTTTCACTAATAGACACTTTCCCACAGCTAGATACTTCTTGCATGAATCACAATTTGCTTGAATATGACCTTTCTGGCCACAGAAAAAGCAAAATGAGTATGTGCAGCAGGGTGAGCAACTCACAGAATCGGTACGTGGCTGTGCATGCAGACTATTGGCCTCTCGAAGGCCTCTGCAGGCTTGAAGGAGTGACTTAGCGACATTCACAACTCAGATTACATCTTTGAGAAGGCTTTGAAGGTCTTTGGAGGAGTACTGAGGGGGGTTCAAAGCTTTGGAAGGTCCAGAACAAGGGGAACTCAGGCCTTGCATGATGTCACGAGGGAACTTGAATGAAGGGAAATGATATAAAACTGAGAATACTGGGGAAAAATGTGACTCAAAGCTGCAAAAATATGAAAGGGAGGCACAGGAGTGAAACTGAGGTGGGAAACCGCAGGAACACAACTGAGGCTGAGGACATGAGACCTAAAAACATGAAAACAAGGCTGAATAAGATGAGAAAGGGGTCACCAGGCTAAGACAGAAGCCCCTCATGGTGGGCTCCAGATGACAAGACTGATGATGTGAGACTGAGGATGGACTGAGAGAGCTGAAGGTTTGAAATCTTCCAAAGGGGCTTCTATAGCATGGAAGAGAGTACTGTCTGAGAGAGGACATCTAGGGCAGTCTGAGGTCTGTCCAATCACTGAAGGCAACTTGCAATGGCCTTCTTGAACTCAAACTCAAACTTGTAGCTTGGTACTTCATTGTCATTTTTTTTGTAAGTAGTTACAGAGGAGTGTAGGTGCACATGGGCTTATGTAAGCTACCTCACGTGCCTAAACTCGAAGCTAAGTAAAGTCTAAGGTAAAAGAACAAAAACAAAAGAAAGAAAATAAAAGAGTAAAGTAAAAGTAAAAGTAAAAGCTATAAAACAAAAGAGATATCATAGTGGGGAATACTCACTCCCTACAATGCATGCCACAGAAAGCTCATTATGAATAACAGGAGGAAAAAGGCTGCTGATAAAATACTTAGAAGATGAACACTGGCACTTGAACACCTGGCATGGGGCTACAGCATACTATGAAATGACCCTCAGTGGCTGGAGTTAACTTGATCAAGTGAATCCAGCATTTGCCAGTTTGGTCTTCTCATCCTACCCTGATGTCAATGCAACATCTGCAAGGGCCTGACTCTAAGAGATCAGTGTCTCAACACTACAAGATGGATTGTCTGTGCCTGCAATATGTACTGTAACCTCAATGAAGTGATCCAGATTTCATTTATGCTAGAAGTGGTACTAATGGCCCTAGTGACAAACATGCTAGAAGGACCTGTGAGAGGGTCCCTGTAGACAAGTGTAAGTGCAACATCTTGCCACATATATGGACTCTAGGGGTTGCCAAGGACTGCTAAGCATCTGCAGAACTCCACTGCTGGCCAATCATTGGTGTCCCAACTCTTCTCCTTGGCCATCTCATGTGCCTACAACTTGGCCCCCTCCCAAGAGTGCCTCAGGCTTGTTCACAGTGTGCCCTGCTACTCACCTGTCCAGGAATTTACAGATACAAGCATGCCGGCTTGTGCCTACCAGTACAGCAATGACAATGGACTCTTCACCTATGCTTCCCCTGCTTCATGTGTCCCACTTGCACGATATCCACCTCCACCTACTCATTGTCCACTGGGGTCAGGATCTCCCTCTCTACAACCTGAAGACTAACCAGTAAACACTCTCATGTTATCATGTCCTTGCCTGCCCAGAGGATGAGTTGGGAGACTGTGAGAAATATTCCTCTCCTTCTCTTTTGTGAAACAAATTGAGTTTATTCCATAGCACATCAGCAAGATGGCAAAAGATCTGACAGTCTGAAAAAAACTTACAGTCTGAAAAAATCTGATATCAGACATTCTCAGACATTTTCAGAAATTCTCAGTTTGCCAGTTTACCAGTCAGTCAGAAATGGACATTTCTGAGATCAGACCCACAGTTTTCCAGGATGGTCAGATATCCAGTTTATTTCAGGCCAGCAGTTTGTCAGAGAGTCAGACATCCAGTTCATTTCAGTATTTCAAACATGTCAGGTAACCAGATGTCAAGACAATCAGTTTATTTCAGGCCAGCAGTCTGTCAGAGTCATGCATCCAGTTTATTTCAGTATTCCAACATGTCAGGTAACCAGATGTCAAGATAATCAGTTCATTTCAGGCCAGCAGTTTGTCAGGTGCCAGACATCTAGTTTATCTCAGGCTGGAAGTTTTTCAGATGCCAGACTCATCAGTTTATTTCAGTATTCAAACCTTTCAGTTCACCAAATGTCAAGATGTCTAGTTTCATTCAGGCCAACAGTTTCTCAGATAGCCAGATATCCAGTCTACTAGATACCCAAGGCCTTCAATTTATTTCAGTCATTCCCAGCTGAACAGTCTCTCAGACACTCAGACTTGTAGATTTTTTCAGTGTTACAGCCCAATAGTGTGTCAGACATTCAGACTCTTACATTTTATCAGTATCATAGCCAAGCAGTTTCCACAGACAGGCAGATCAGCATGATATCACATTCAAATTTTGAGGTTACTGCACAAATGAGAAATTATTTGGAATTGGGTTCAAAACATGTAGCCCTCCCAGACGGTTTCCTCAACTTAGCCACCAGAACATCCAATGTTGGCTGGGGATGGTATGCCCCCACATACTTCTCAGCACTGAGTAAAATCCTCTTCCACTGCTTCGCCAAAAGACAGTCAACAGACTCCATCACCTCATTAGTAGCATATCCCCAGAGAGTTTGACTGAACCTTTGCTGTGCTTTTGGAAGGGGAACATATTGGCCTGTTGACCACGCCTGAAATGCTCTCTCAACCTGGGAATATATTACCTTCGTTCCAATGGAAAGACAATAAATAACTCACCACAATGGTTGCTAATGTCAAGGCACATCGGGGGAAATGCACAGGATTCTCTCTCGCACCTGGCTTAATGATGGATGTAGACTCTAGGTAAAAAGCGAAAGTGTTGAGGATGCAGTCATGTTGGAATGTGCCCTTTGGGATCTGTAACATAGTCAATATAACAAAGTATGAAGGTTCGAAATCTTACTGGACCATCTGGCCCCTCCTCCACTCTCTCCCACATATATGGGAACAGAGAAGGGGCAACAGGCTTCACATGCCCATGGGCATCAATGATCTCAGTGACTTCTGGTACAGCCCATGCTACATAAGCTGCTTGGGCCTCAGTGGTGTCAACTTCTTCATACCAATCAAAAAACACCTCGACTGCCTTGAGGGCATGAGTAGCAAGTTCACTGCACCAGTCATATGTACATTGTTTGACCTCTGAAATGATTAGTATAGTCACAAGGTAGAATGCTAGTGGACATACGAGAGCAAAAATTGGGTCGTTGCAAAGTGCAACCATGCACTTAATATTTGGAAAGGTTTCAGCCCAAAGTTTTTGAATGTGTGCAACATGTAATGGGTTGGCAAGTTTCCATGGACTGTTGAGCAAAGAGAAGTAGAAGATCCAGCATGGAAGAACGATATCACGAAATGGTGCCATGGTATATGGAAGTCCTGGCAAGTCTTCATTGCAGAACTTACAGGCTTTCTGCCAGGGTTTATGACACAGCTCACTCAACTCACTCTCAAAATTCTCCTCATCTGCTTCCACAGCACAACGACTGTGGCCTTGCATGTGGCTTGGAGCACCAGATGCCTGGTTTTGGGATGGGCTGGGTTTCCGCACCTGCTGACCAGGCTGTTCCATGCTTGGGACCTTGCGAGTCAGTGAATGATTGAACACCCTGACAACAGGCTAGAAATAGGTCATCAGTACACATTATTAAGTAGAAGGAAACTTACTTTGAATGAGTTACTGGACCCCTTCTTGAATGCCCTTGCATCAAGTCCAGATTGTTCCATGACACGTGAAGTGGTGCAGGTCAGTGCAGGGGCATCACCATTGTTGCCACTGCTGTTGTTGTTGTTGTTGTTGTCATTGTTGTTGTTGTCATCATCGGAGCGTTCATCCCAATTGGATCCTGTGTTATCACCTCTATACCCATTGTAGTCATGGCCTTCCTCCCCACTGCCAACCCGATGCTTGTCTGTACCATGGTAAGCTCCACAGTCGTCATCGTCAACTCCACACTTACCAATGGTCAGATATCCACATTCACTCTCCATGTTCACACAGCCTGGTGAAATGGACCCTGGCTTCTTCAGGTGTATTAGTGGCAATGTGGGCTCGCCATTCGGTGTAAGGTGAAAGGCCAAAGCACAAGGAGAAAATGGATTTCAGGAAGTGTGCATACCGTTGGTATATGGGACCTGGGCACATGCATCATTGGCATCATCCCCATCATCGAGTCCCCCATATGAAGACTTGTACCCTTCATGTTAAATAATGATGCATTCATTAGTTTTCTTTACTCGATTAGAAGAGACTTACTGTCTTGAGGCACTGCATTGGGATTGCTTGCAGACCTGTCTGTATGGTGCTGAGACCCTGACATCCAAATGTTAGAGTTTGAATGTGGAAAAACGAATCAAATTATCATATATCTCACCAGCTTTCGAGTTAGATGTTTTTGTGTTAGGCTGAGACTGAGGAGGGACAGCCAAATGCGCTTTAGTCGAGCACCAGTTTGGGACAAGTCCGATTACAGGAAAGGGAGACCTCAGAGAATGCGATGTGGGTTCGTGCAGTGAGCTGGAATGTAGTTTGTAGGGCGATCCATGAAGTATGATGGGAATGCAGATGAGATCCATGCAATGCAGTGGATGTTAGAGTGGTAAGTGGCAAGTCCATCAGCATGAGACTTAGTTATGATAGGAAAGAAATTCTCACCACTGCAGCACAACACACTTTCCTTTTCTGTTCAGCTGGGACACCATGCTTGGCCTTGTGCATTCCATGTGTCTTCTCCCTTTGTTGTCGACTGCCATCCTTGTAGTAACTCCCTCGACTTCCTTCCCCATCACATTGACATCGGGAGCCTTCAAAAGGAGGATTCGTGAGCAAGTCACTCATCTGGATAGTTTAACATTCCCATCACTCACCTTTGTAGCATTGGATTTGATTCGAGTAACCCTCCATTGTGTTTTTGACATGATCTTGCCTGGATTTGCTTCATCCAGGTCATCGTCTACCCCCATAGTATTGTTATCCACCTATCATAGTGACCAGTAGGTTAAAAAAACATTGGATTATTTCTTACTTACTGTCATAGCTGCTTCAGGATTGGACCCAGTGTGGGCAACTATTGGCTCTGTTGCATTGCTGCCAGTAGCCACTTGACTTCTAGTGCCTATGGTACTCTGTGCATACAGTGAGTTGCTGATTCAAATATTGGACATGACTCAGTGAAAACTGAGGAACTTCAGACCTTAGACACTTTCTGGACACTGGCAACTGTGCTACCCCAAGATGCAGTTGGGATCTCCTCCCCTGTAGTGCCCTTCCACTTCTTTCTTTGCTGACTTTTCCTTTCATTGGCAGCCTCTGATTCCTCACCACTTGTTGGTTGTCACTTCCTAGTTTTTCTATTACCACCTTCATCACTGTTGTTCTTTGCTATCATTGTCACATTAGTATCAACTGCTGGGTAAGCAAAGTAGAAGGTACCTTCCAGCCCTGATGACACCTTTGTTCTGTACATAGTTGACTGTGCATGAGGCTGCTTTTTTTGTGGGGGCCCTGGAGGCTGATGTGCTGAAGCTCTAGCCTGCTGTTGCTGTGTGAGTAGATCCACCTCAAGTGCTGCTACCTGTCTGGTGACAGAGTCCTGTTCAGGCTTAGACTTTGCTTTCTGCTTTGCCTGTAACCTAGAACCTGGTGGTCCAGTAGCTGCAGGAGCTACGACTGGTAAGTCTAATAGTCCAGGATGCTTTGTTTTATTTTGTAGTCGAGTAGTTGGTGGCATGAGCTAATGTGCATGTAGTATGTTGGAGAGAGAGAATACTTGCTGGCTGTCAGAATTTCAAGTGACTATTTTACCATGGGTGTGTATCACAAGTCCACAACTCTATTAGTAGGATTGTTATAGGTGCTAGCTTGGCACTGGTGCCATGACAATTCTTTTATTCTCATGTCTGGCAGTGGTGCTGTTCAAACCACTCATCAGTCTTTATTTGCTGTAGTACCCCACCTCCTGAACCCATCAAAACTAGAACCATCCCAAGTGCCATACTAGTCCTACATGATGGCCACTCCAAGGGCTACAATTCCTTTGAAGTACCAACCTCAAAGATACTACTGCACTGACACTGTCAACTCAGACTGTCAGAAGGGCTTCATCTCTGCAGCAGGTTTGAATCATCACTACAATGCTGTGCATAAGCACCATACTACTAGGCCATCTTGTCCTCAACAACATCCATGGCAACCAACTGGCCAGCATGATGGCAGTGGAGATGATAATATTGAGCCTCAGGGGGCATATTTTGTCAAGCATCCAGTGTTAGATGGTGGGATCTACTCTTGTTCTTCCAGATTATTTCAACTGACTATTAGCCAGGCACACCAGTTGATTTAAATGGTGATGACCTGCCAGAGGGTGCTTCACCTCCTAAACCTAATACTTCCAGTAAAAGGGCATGGCACCCCTTTGAAAGTAGAGCTCACTTTGAGCTTGCTGATTTCATTTTCTGTCAGAATGAAATGCCAGGTGCCCAGATTGATGAACTGATGCACATTTGGGCCAGCATGCCAGGCCAAGCTGGTACTCCTCCATATGCCAATCATGAGCATTTATATAGCACAATTGATGCCATTTCAGAGGGAGATGCCCCATGGACTTCTTTCTCCATGGAATCAGTTGAGGCTGGTGGTTCAGGTGGACCAAGTTGGAAGCATAATGGTACATATGAGGTGGTTTTCCATGATCCACAAATCCTACTTAATCATCAACTATCCAATCCTGGCTTCAAGAATCATATCGATTACTCCCCACAACTAGTATTTGGGGAAAAGGGTCAACATGTCTGGTCTGATTTGATGACTGGGAATTGGGCCTGGAATCAATGTGTAAGCAAATCACACATCCTTTTTACATTGAGTTGAAACTAGCTTGGATTGATGCCTGCAGAATGAACTTTCAAAGGACCCTGACAACCATGGGGCAATGTTTGTCCCTATTATTTTGGGTAGTGACAAAACCACAGTCTCAGTTGCAACTGGAAACAATGAGTATTATCCACTTTATATTTCTGCAGGCAATGTGTACAATGGAATGAGACGTGCACATGGTGAAGCTGTGAGCTTGCTAGGGTTCCTATCAATACCCAAAAGTAAGTTATTCAAATTACACCTTCCATTATACTTGGACTAAGAAGCTAATTACAGCAGACAAAGAGTTTGAAGCTGATCCAGAGTTTTGCACTTTCCAGAGGCACCTTTTCCATACATCTTTGGAAGCCATTTTCCATTCCATGTGTCCAGCAATGATGAAGCCCCAATCTGTAAAATGTGCTGATGGTCATTATCACAGAGCAATATATGGACTTGGTCCTTATATTGCTGATTACCCTGAACAAGCTTTGTTAGCTTGTATAATTCAAGGATGGTGCCCAGAGTAAGTGGTTATCAATTAATCAAATGCCTCATCTCAACACTATTATTTACTAGATGCACTGCTCATCAAACTCATTTGGACCATGATCCCAATGCTATTTTGCACAATCATGAATATACCCAGCTTCTAATGGACTCATTTGCTTCACATGTACTGTGGCAAAAGTATGGAATAGTTGATGATATATTGGTAAATTTAATTCTACAGTGATTTGATGTCTCTAAGCTCACAGGACAACCTCTGACTGTAGCCTTTCACAGCTAGCTTCCCTCATGCAAATATCCATGAGCTTATTGCCCCAGATATTTTGCATCAAATTATCAAGGGGACATTCAAGGACCATCTTGTCTCATGGGTGGAAACATACTTGAAGAAACACTACAAGAATGACTTTGCAGCTGTCCTGGCTGATATTGATCGTCGGTATGTACATTAAATCTAGCAGTTTATGGCTTGTGCTGATCTTAGATTAGTATTGCTGTTGTGCCACCCTTCCCTGGCCTCCGATGTTTTTCACAAGGCTATGGATTTAAACAATGGACAGGTAATGATTCTAAAGCTTTAATGAAGGTTAGCATAATGCTATTGAATCAGTGCTATACACTTATACTAGGGCTGTAGGTTTATCTTCCTGCCATTGCAGGCTATGTACCCAATGAAATGCTACAAGCTCTCTCAGCATTCATGGACTTCTGCTATACTGTTCATCAGTCAAGCCTGGGTGAAGCTGATCTGGAGGCTCTTGATAAGGCCCTTCAGCGCTTTGAAACTCACTGTTCCATTTTTGAAGCTGAGGGCATTCACTCAGATGGCATTTCCATTCCTCGAATCCATGCACTTCAGCATTACCATGAAGCTATTGAGTTGTTTGGAGCACCAAATGGACTTTCCACATCTATTGTGGAGTCAAAACACATTCATGCAGTAAAAAGGCCTTACCAACGATCCAATAAAAATGAGGAGATGGCACAAGTGCTTCTGGTCAATCAGTGGCAAGATAAGCTGGCATGATTTCAAGCAGAATGCCTTGCAGAAGGTAGAGAATTGACAATTGACAATTTGAGTCTGCTTAATAGCCTTTTTTCAGGGCTTTTGGACAAACCACTAATTCCCCAAGACAATGTACATGAGGATACATCCTTTCAAGATGATCCTTACCTTCAGGAGGCAGAAGATGATGATAGTGAAAGAGTAGATGCAGTGGTTCAACTTGCACATAAACCATGTAAGTTTCAGTATTCATCCTTAAGTTCATTTGAGGTGTGAGAAATCATTCATCTTCTACATAGCACCCAGGAAACTCAGAACCTTAGCTGAGATGGGCCAAGATATTGGTCATCCTGAATTGCCAGACCTTGTTTCTATTTTTCTGTTTCAGCAAAGAAATCCTGGTGTTGATGTTCCTGACATATCTAAGTGTCCAAAAGCTATTGACCCAGGATATTCTTTTTCCTCAGCAGTTGCAACATTCCATGCTCCAAGTGATCTCTCTGGAGAAAATGGAATGCATTGCCAATGTATCCATGCTTCACCCTCATGGAGAAATGGTGCACCTCGCTATGATTGTGTCTTTGTGGAAAAAGACCCTACTCTGCCAGGATTTCAAGGACTATATGTGGCACAGGTGCTATTGTTCTTCTCTTTTCATTATCAAAATGTGCACTACCCCTGTGCTTTAGTGCAGTGGTTCACCCCTATTGGGAATGAACCCTGTAATAACACAGGCATGTGGAAAGTTGAGCATGAGTATGATGAATATGGTGATCATTTAGTGAGTGTTATCCACTTGGATAGCATTTTATGACCAGCACATTTGATAGGCATTTATGGCAATGAGTATATCCCACCTGATTTACATTACTCAGATTCACTTGCTGCTTTTGGCTCATTCTATGTTAACAAGTACTCAGATTATCATGCCTTTGGATTAGCTTTTTGATGAGAATCAGTATTGAAAGTCTCTACTTGTCTCTTCTGTGGTGAACCATGGCATTGCAGCTAATCAGCAAGATGGAAGAAGTTTTGATATTCTGACAAGATCTGATATTGGGCATTCTCAGTTTACCAGCCTTTCAGACAGTCAGATTTTCTGAGACAACTATCCCCCCATGGGAAACCCTCACCCCCCAGCATCAGTGTTCAAACAACAACTCCCTGCTCCATCCATCATTCTGATGTCAGCAGCAGGTTTCACTCCATCACCAGAGCCACATTTAGAGCACACTTCACCCCTCTGCCCCACCTGGGAAAAGCTCTCCACCCAAACACAAATGCTCCCCATCCATCCCATGTCCCTCAGGCTCTCTGAGGTGGGCAGACAGTTCCACCAGTTCCCCAAGGGCTCCTTCAAGGCTTGCTTTTCCCCCCCTGTTCTGCTGAAGTGTGTGCTCTCTCACTCTGCATCACACCTCCTGCTTGGAGCTGGACCATCAAGGCTGGCCCCAACAAGCACAACCTCCACTTCCATGGAAGCCCACCTTTCTGCTTGGCTATGTGCACTGATGGGTCCTTGCATACCATCTCCTCTACCCACATAGACCATGGCAAGGTTTCAACCTTCATTAAACTTCCCCCAGATCCACCTGTACCAATGGCCCAGCCCTGAATTGGCCCATTTTCATTCACTTTCCTCTTTCATCCCACTTTCTGCCTTTTCTCATATGTTACTTCCCATGAGGCATGCCAGTGCCAGCACAGTGATTCCTCTCCTCAGGCCTCTGAAGAGGCTTCCATCCCTGATGGCAAATCCCCCCCCCCCCCCCCACAAGCCCCCTGCCCCACCCTTCCAATTGGTAACTTAACCTAACCCCCTGTTTTGCCTGGTACTGTGTGCAGACAGGTCTCTCCACATTGTCATCTCCTCCACTCTCTCCCATGGGACAGGGACAGGAATTGACAAGCAAGTTGCCTGTGCATATGAATGACAAAGACAAAAAGACAAGTTCTGCAAGCCGTGGATGTACTTTCAGAATTGTCAGGAACATAAATTTGTCTTGGAAAACTTACATGTCAAGTCTTGAGGTATCCACCTTCTTCTAACTCTCCCCCAATTATCACTTGCTTCCCTTTGTGTCCTTCTCCCTACTTTTATTGAGTTACTCCCTCCACTAACCCTTAGCATAGTTTTTTATGCTCCTCACCCTTCACAGCTTTGGCTGATTATATGTGTAAAGTAACCTGAATTGTGGCCTGATATGACATCTTCCCCTCCCCCATCTATATACATGCAAGTAGCACAGTGTAACATAAGGCTCAGGCCCTCATGCACTTTAAACAGAAATATGTATATATAACCCTGACATACCCTCTCATTTCAGCTGGCACCTGCTTCCCCGAGAACTACTCTCCACTGACCCCCTTCCCAAAGCTGTATTAGAACCAGAAGCCACCAAACTGAAATTTGAAGGTGCCTCCCCCTGTACCTAGGCATCAGCAAGTTGGGTTCACTTGCTGTACTAGCCACCTCTGCTGAGCACAGTCTGGTAACAAAAACATTTACATACCCTTACAACCCCACTGTACCCACAAACTGCCCATAGAGATGGTTCACCTGCACCCACCCTGCCCTCTCCTCTCCTTTCCCCCCATGTTTGCCATACCCTTCTCTGCCTTCATAGTCTCTCCCTCCATCCTACTCCATGTTACTAATCATTTCACTCCATCCCCACCCCAGGTTTGGTGTTAGGTGTGAAAGTGACCAAGGCCCTGTTAAACTACAGTAGTGCTCCCCCTCTACCTATATATGCCCTACTCCTGCCAGCCATCTTAGTCCTACATAGGGTTCTGTATTCCAATGAGGGACTATAAAAGGTTTTTTTTTATAAAAAAAAGGGTGGCCCTCCACCTCAAAACCATCCCTACCCCCTCAAATCCCAAGGCCTCACCCAGCAGATGATCACTCATCCACCACAGTGGATGTCCTGTCTGATCTCTAGGCTGAGATTAAATTCATCCATGAGAAACTTTACAGGTTCAATTGCTGCTTCACACGAGGCATGCTGTATTCACTGCCACTGCAACCATCTGACAATTTTTTCCATAGAAAACACATTGAAAATATGGAGGGGAGAGATAGTCTTTTATGCTGGATATTGGACACTACATCATTAATCCATGTTTCTGGCTGGAAGAAGACATAGAAATTAGAAAATTACATATGCATCTTCTCTGACAATCATCTCAAATAAAATGGTAGCATTAAGCATATGGGACTTCAATTCAAGGGAATCCACAGCAGAGTGAATTCCTAGTTTGGTGAAACTTATTATGAGGCAAGATGGTGGTAGCATCCAAATGAGTGAATGTAGTCATGGGGGCAGGATCTGACAAGTCATTAGCTGGTACATGTTAGACTGCTCACACTGACATGATTAAACCCTTCTTTGTTGTCATGATGCACTCCTGCCTTGGTGAAAATGAGTAAACACTAGGTAGAACAAACAACATCATCCATACATGCCACCCATGTCCATGGAGAGTGTGGGCTGGTAACCAACAGCAGAGGGAATATGACCAAGTACAGCAGACACCTTGGAACCAGCCTGCCAGGGTAAAGCAGAATATGTTATCAATGAAAAGTAGTACATGTTGACCCTCCTCATTATGGAAGTACTTGGCAGTAGTAGTCAGACCCATGAAGGTGATATGGACTTGTTCATTGGACCAGAAACCAAGGCAGCCTTGGAGTTTCCTTCCAGGTTGGTGACACTGGTTTTGATCATTTCATGGTACAGACACAAGTGTGCTCACTGACCCCTACAAAATATAAGTGAGACAGGATGCATACATTTATGAGAAAAGAAACCCTCTGCTGAAAATGGAGAAACCACCATGGGCTTTTGCAACATTCCCAACACCAGCACCACCAAAGAGACTGGTCTTTCCACTGCAGACATAAGGAACCAAGTGTCACATCTGTGACATGTGGCTACACTCCAGAATAGACTCAGGATATTAATAGCTAAGTTCTAGACCTTTGGAACTCCACTATTGCAATGGCACTCCATCCTTTACTTGTTCCTTGTTCTTTGTTCTGTTTATAGTTGCCATACTTAGTATTCATTTCCACAGGTGTTACCTTCTGTCAGTCAGTCAACTTAACAGGATATTCAAGGTTTTGAGTGAGCATGTCCAATGACATATGACATCAGGTGCTTGATTACCTCTCCCTGGTAATAGGTATTCCAGAAGAATCCATTATCCAATGAATAGGAAGTGACAAGGTATCAACAACCAATTACATGCAGCTCATTTGACTCACAAGCACATCCTGTGATGCTCTCCTGTGATGTTGTTCCACTTGGGGGTCTTCAGCCAAGGATGATTCATCTCTGCCTAGCCCTCATCCTCAACCAACAGAGGCTACAGCTTGGCAACTGACCTTGGATCTGAGGCTGGCATCTTGGTATAGACCCAAAACATTGACTATGAATATTACCTATCACAAAATCCTTCTGTAATTAATGGTGTGATTAGCTGTTTGGGCCATGGCACCATACTGTGTCCCAAAGACTGCCACAGTGAAGTGAGGCATGTCTTGTTCTAGTTACTGATCCAGCCTTTTATGACTAATCATCTGATTCACCTACACTGTTCTCCAGTAGTCCATATGTCCTGGAAATTACCCTGTAACATTCTCTGTAGTATAAAAGCCCTGCATACACTTCATTACACCTCAGTTTGAATATCAACTAAGGTACTCTTCAATCTCACTTGTTACCAAACCAGTACTCCTCTGGATGGCTCCAACTCCAGAACTCTGCAAGTTTAGTACAGAGTTTTGTGCTAAACTCTGACCCACTAGTACCTTTGAACCTCAGACCCCCTCAGGGACCATAGAGAACTGGTCTTGACACCAAGAGGTCAATGACCTTGATACTGGTCTCAAGAACCTCTTCAGTTGTCAATTCATGGTCTATGAACACAGGGGGGTCAGCATGAATGGGGGAGAGCTTGACACCTTTGATTGGTCCACACTTGTCAATGGGCTTGCCATTGATGTTCATGATAGGGCCCAGAGTAGCTTGGGATCTGTATAGGCACTCCAGTATCAACTACCTTCTGACTGCACACCAAACCTTTCATACTGTCCATAGCAACGGTATGAACATTGTTGAGCTCCCCAAGGTGTGATGCAACTTCAAGAACAAGGCAACCACCATGGAAGTCCTGGACTTTGAGGGCATTTAGGGTGGGTGGAGCATGTCAGACTCACACTGCATGTCAATGACAGCACCAATGACTATCTTCACAATGCCAGTAGTAGTATATTTGTGGCCAGAGTCATCCATAGACTCTGGGGGGCTTTTCTTTCCTTGTGCATCTCTGGGAACCAAGTGTGAGTACACTAGCAGCAGCACTGAGAAATTCCTGGAGCTCAAATACCTAAAATCACAAATTTCCAGCTTTTGTGAATTGGTCAATCCTAGATGGATTTTCTCATGCTTTCAGAGCCAGATGGTATCATTTCTGTAGAATTTTGATGCTGTGTTCAGGTGGAATGGCTTGAGGAAGTTTGAGGTGCATTTTTGCTGACATTTTTCCCATGTGGCCAACTTGCCTGAAAAGGTCAATAATTGTGCTTTGGTGACTGCCTGGTGGTCTGGGGTTTCTGACAATGCCTGAGGATCTGACCATCTGGAAAGTCAACATTTGTTTGAATGTCTGAGATTTCTGAAAATATCTGATAGTCTGTATCACTGGAATTCTGGTGGTCTGACATTTCTGAAATTCTGGTAGTCTGTGGATTCTGAAAACATCTAATAGACTGGTAGCCAATACTGTCTGATGATCTGAAATGTCTGGGAGGCTTATTTTGACTGATTGATGATTGCATGCTTCTGAGAATATCTGAGGGTCTGGCATTCTGAATAGCTGGTGATCTGAGCCATTCTGATTTTCTTACTGTCCAGTCATCTGAGACTTCTGAGAGTATCTGAATGTCTGAAGTTCTGGCTATCTGATAAACTGAGACTTCTGAAAATGTCAAGGAAGTCTTACCTTCACTATGTGATGATCTTAATCTTCTGGGAATATCTTGGTGTCTGGTGTTCTGAATGTCTGGACACCTGAGATATTCTGAGGGTCTGTTGTTCTGACTGTCTGATGATTGGAATCTTCTGAGAATATCTGATGGATTATCTGAGGGCTCTGAGAATACTGGAGGTCTGTTGTTCTGACTGTCTGATTGTCTGGCACTCTGAGAATAATCTGATATCAGAAGTTTCAGATCTTTTCAGATTTTTTCAGACCATCAGATTTTCTCAGACTGCCAGATTTTTTCAGACTGTCAGATCTTTTGCCATCTTGCTGATGCAGTGGCCATGATGAGAAGATGCAGGAAGTTGGAGCAGAGCAGTATCTAGAGATAGTAGTATGGTGTCTATTGGTATGATCATTGCAATGTGATGACCACTATATATGTGACTGTCATGTGCTATATCATGGAAGCATGAACAACAACAACAACAAGCAAGACTAGACAACATGTTCATAATATATTCAATGCCAGTGTCAGCAAGGCTTTCACTGTAAATAAGCATTTTCATAGATCTTAATATATACCCATCCTTTGTCTACAGTATCACCAATGTCTACATAGGATATGTCTGTATATATTCATATCTCGTTGTGCAATTTTGGTGATGGAGGTGTGCTGTGCAAGGAGGACAGGCACATGCACACAACAAGACTTGTAAAAATTTTCAGAATGAACAATTACATCAGCATGTTGAGCTGGTGTGAAAGCTACATATATCTCATGGATATATGGGGGGCATATAACATATATTGGTGGTGGATATACATAGTACATCCTATAAAATTACTATGCAGTGGATCTGCAGAAATTCATAATAATTATATCCCCAGAACATCGGTTCCATGCACATGGTTTATCCAATGGATGCACTTAACATCTCTTGGCACATTAACATGATTTCAAGCCTTATTTCATAAATTTATACAGTTGACTCCCTTATAATGCATACCCCCTTGGGATAGGCCAAAAAGTATGTGTTATGAGGGAGTATGTGGTGTTAGAGAGATCAGTTTTTGACGTCTCAAATGTCACAGATTAGCTACAGACATGTAAATATAGTGATTTTCTAAGGTAGGAATGCTAGTTAGGCTGAAAAAAATGGGTTATTTTGCTATTGACCATCCCCTGTGTATTGAGAGCTCGTGTCCTCTGCCCAAATGAACCCAGTATCAGTTCCAGCTTGCAGGTGAATGGATCATCAATGTCCTTGAAATATTCCCCCAAAAGCAGAGAGGCCTGGGTTGCATCCTTCCATGTTGGACCTGGTGCAGCTGTGGGAGTGCTCAAGTCATCATTCCCATCACTGACCTCATCACTGCCTCCCATGTTCAATTCCCATGCTGCCTTTGCACCCATGACTGCCTCAAAAATGTCCTCATCAGTTGCCTCAAAGATATTGTGCATCTCTGCAGCCAGGTTGAGAATCTCTGCAAGATTCATACAGTTTGACCTCTGGAGGGCTCTGGTCACCTCCAAATCATCCAGTGCACTGCCAACAAGTGCCTCTGCTTGTAGAGTGGGGTTGGTGTGAGTTTCCAAAGCATGGATGAGAGACAAGATAGGAAGAGACAGGTTTACAGGTGATAAGGGTGAGCTGGTGGTAGGTAGGATGCCAGCTTTTTGCCAGCAGTTTCAGATCGATGTCATATCAATCTCATTCCATGCTGAGTTGGCCAGCCACATGGCTTCGAGTTGATCAATATTGTAGATTTGTGAAGGGGTAATGCCAGCTTCATACAAATCAATGGCATGGCAAATGAACTTTGCACAGTAATTTGCCTTGAAGCAACAGATAATCCCTTGGTCATTGGGCTGAACATGCAAGGTAAGATTAGGTTTGAAATTGGTGACATGGATGTTGGTCAGTGACCAGGGGATGATGTGGCCTGAAAAGTTGTCCTGCAGAAGCAAAATTCTTCAGCCCTCATTCCAGAGTTGACTGTCCCAGTCCAGCAGCCACTCCCAATAGATAGCTGATGTCATCCAAGCTTTCACATTGCTCTTGTACAGGAAACCAAGCTGTACTGCTGTCTTGTTTTTGAATGTGCATGGTTTCTGTGCCTTTCCAATGATGAGTGGGGGCAGTTTTTGTGAACTGTCTGCATTCATAGTGAACAGATAAGTAAGCCAGACTTTCTTCCCTTTGACGCCAGAGGTTTGCTTGTTGGATAATCCATGATCAGGAGGCATGCTGTCAAATGCATTTAGGGTCAATAAGCATCTGGAAATAAGAGAAAGCTCATGCATAGAACAAGGAGCTCTCATCAGTATTGAAAATGTCACATGGTTTGTAGCCATGCTCCCTGATGAGCTCCTGGACACAGAGCTGCTCCTTTTCAACAGTTGCAGAGGCCACAGAAGCAGCCTCCCCATGTCATTTCATCTCCCTCAAATGATTCCATGCTTTGAACTAGGTTAACCACCCCTCACTGAGGTTGAGACATTCATCATTGGGGACACCAACAAGGTCAGCAAAATTCTTCCATTTTTGGCAGAGAATCTCACCAGTGAGAAGCACATTTTCTGCCATTGCCTTGGAAACCCATAGGTCCAACATTTCTGTAACCTCAGGATGTTGGGTTTGATGGACTTTTTCGGCTGAGTGGGAAAAATTTGAATCACTTTCATATTCTGCTCACCATTTGGTTTCATCCTTGAGCCACACAGATATTCATGGCTGCTTCAGATGGAGGCTGGGATAGATTTTATCAAAGTGGGCAGCTGTGTGCATCTGGTTTTTGCCATCAGCATGATACCAATCCAGAATTTCAATTTGCTGTACAAGAGTTGCATTTTCCTTTTTGTGAAATTTTGCAGGTGGATTGTGAGGGGGAGCCACACTTCATACAGACTCTGCTGTATTAGGGCCTATGTATTGAAGGACTCAGTATGCTGCAATGTACAAACCACAAAAATTTTCAAAAGCCCTACACTTTCACTTTTTTGAAGGAGCATCATCTTTACTGCCACTCCCTGCAAGCCTTTGTAGCTTCTGCACAATTTCTTTATCCTGGGATCTCAACCTTTCAAAGCCTCACTCATCATCAGATACATTATCCAGTCCCTCTACCACCTGTTCTTCATCAACCAAATTGCCATCACCATCCAGCCACTCTTGGTCAACCTCAGAAATTGGCTGGCCAGCTTTTAACTCAGTGGTAAGTTTGGCCTTCCTGTCTCAAATCTGATCCCAAAGTTTTGTTACAGCAGTTTTCAAAAGTTTGGGGAAAATCCAAAAATCAAAACTCACATGGCAGGGTTTGCTGGTGAGGACCCCAGAGGTAGCCCTAGACAGACTTGGTAGTTATTAGCAATACATTCAACTAGCTTATCAAATGCAGATTTCATTTCTCATGACTGATCAACACTCATCTTTCATGCCACAATAAGGCATCTCGAGTGACCTGAAGGCTCACATCCCTGTCCTCCATCATGAAGGATATCCCATAAAAAGAATATGCCATCTCCTCAGGATCAAGAAAACTACTGTCTACAGAGTCCTCACCTGCTACCAGCAATGTGGTAGCACTTCAAATCCTCACACCTACTCATGTGTAGTGGGCTGCCCTTGTGTCCTTAGTACTGCTGATCTTGCTTTCATTTCTGCCATTGTTAGTCATTGTCCATTGCTGTATCTTGACAAGCTACAGGATGAGCACTGGCTCAAGTGCAATGTCCACACCACTCTTCCAACCCTCTCATGTGCTCTCCATCACCTTGGCATAACCTGCAAGGCTGTCTCTGCCCAAGCCTATGAAGAGAATGACCAATTGTGGGTGCTGTATATGAACAAGATTGCTGAAGAAGTTCCCAACCCCAATATGCTCATTTTTGTCAATGAGTCAGTGAAAGATGAACATATGGTAATGAGGAAGTTTGGGTGCTCAAAGAAGGGTCTCTGCTGCAGTGCACAGAGGTGTTTTGTCTGAGGAACATGGTACTCTATCATTCCAGCTATCATGCTTGATGGTATCATTGCATATGACATCATGGAAGGTCCCATTGACACTGAATGATTCCTCAAGTTCCTCAAAGAACAAGTGGTGCATATTCAAATATTGCCTGGAATTTTCATTGATACACAACTGTGAACCAGATGCCATTTACTAACCCATATCCCAGCCCTCACAGTGTCCTCATTATGGCCAACTGTGGCATACACCATGGCAATGGCATTTGCCATCTAGTTGAGGATGATCATCATAAGTCTTCAATTATCTATTCAATATTTTCTTCTGATGTGTTCATAGTGTGCAAGCTCATTTACCTTCCCACATACTCCCCAGATTATAATCTGATCAAACAAGCCTTCTCCACCATCAAAGCATACCTCCATCACTACCCACTCGGTCCCCCACTGATGTTGATCATCCAAGCATGCCAGAGTATCATGCTGGACAAGGCAGAGGGCTATTTCAGAAGTTCTGGGTATATTGTGTAGCAACCTCAGTCATTTTCATGTAGTTTTCATGTATCTGTCCAAACTTCATGAAATCGCATGCATTTTTTCAGATATAAGATGAGTGTAAAGGAAAAAAAAACATGCAGGCATGGTAATGTCAAATATGAAGCAGATATAGTGATCATATAAGTAATGTTTCATCCCCCATATCTTCCATGTTCTCATCTATGGAATAGCCATGAGGAATGGGTAGCCACTGTTTGAGGGTCTCACAGAAGTAGAATAAATCATAGTCTTGCTCTTGGGGTGGACCCAAGTCTCTGTCATCCTTGCACATAGGTGGTGTGGTGAAATGCCAACGGCCTCCACCATGGTACCACCTCTCATAGGATACTCAAAGCAGCCTGCTATCCTGGGTATTGGGGCACTTGGAAGACAGCCCTGGAGCTCCCAAAGCTGACATGTTGCTTCACTTTTGTTTTGCATCAGGTCTGTTCCACCAGGCAATACTGCCTTTCTTCAGGCAGATTGTGTCACCTGCTGAGAGACCAAGATCAGCCAACAATTTGTTGCTGACATCTGGGAGGATGTCAGGACCAATTCCATGCATCTCTAGGGCTGACTTATACAACATTGCATGCTGGACACCAAGATGAGACTCAGCAAACTGGAGATAGTATGCTAGTTTGCTGGGGAAGGGGGTAGGTGGTGACAATCTACCATCTGCATCTTTCACTTTAGGCTGCTCAGGAGTCTGTGGCATGGGGGTAACAGGTGCAGTCAGTGAACAGAGGCCAGCATTGAACTGAGCAAGCATCCATAGTAAGATAGCTGAAGTCAGGGAATTGAGATCCAGAGCTGCAGGAGTGGGTTGTGTGGCAGCCTTTTGCATTGGGTGGAGGATGGGAGCTTTGTTAGTGATGTTGAACAACTCAATGTTTGGTGGAGTGGTGATAGTAGCCTGGCCATCTTCCTAGTGACATAGATGTCAGTTTATGCAGTGACATGCAAGTGAAAACTTACTAGTGCCAGACACCAGTCTCAGATCATTGCAGGCATCAGAGGAATCGACCCAAGAGGGCCAATGTAGGTGAGCCCTTCATTGTGCTCATTCATGTATGCTTTTTGAAGCTTCAAGTGCCATCAGGCAAGACAATTGTCAAGATCAGCTTTTTTGACACAGCCAGATATTCCCTGTAGTTGTAGATATTAGCTGCAATCTGTAACTTCATAAATAACATACCTTTGAACTGTCAGAGGTGCACTCTGAGTCATCAGAAGACTTGACAGCCCACAGCAACTTCTCGATGTGTTGCATATCCACAAAGATCTTGACTACAGGTGGCTTGTCTTCAGATATTTTTTTCACCATTTCCTTGTAGTTGGTAGCACTGTCAACATCTATCACATCTGACAGCTGTTGTCTAGCAGAATACTCAGTAGTAGTTGCTATGACCACAAAAGAAAAAAGATGTACCCTCTTGCCTTTGGTGGAATGTACTTTATGGGAAAATGCTTCTTCTCTGTAACCTTGTAGCTTTCCAAACCATGTTTGAGGAGTATGGCTTGAAGGAACTCGAGGTAATTGGACTCAACAGCAATGAATAGTAATTCCTTCATTTTAGTTGATTTTTCCTCTTTGGATGTCATCTTTCCTTTCATAGATGTTTTCTTGATCTTTGAATATACAGTGAGAAAGACAGAAAAAGATTGTGGGTAGTCATCACCCTCTGGCAGTAGGGGACAACATGGCAGCACGAGGTGGAAACAGTTTGTATTGCTAATAACTACTAAGTCTGTCTAGGGCTACTTCTGGGGTCCTCACCAGCAAACCCCACTGCATGAGTTTTGATTTTTGGATTTTCCCTGAACTTTTGAAAACCACTGTAAGCCCTTTTTTAGGATGTTGAATGGTTTCATAATGACCAAAGTTGTGAAGTTGATGTGGTGTTGCCATCCCCAGATGGTTGGATTACATATAGAAATTTCCTAATATAGTATAGAATTCTCACGATGTATGGGTTTTGACAGCAAAGAAATGGTATGTGTTATGCATTATAAGGGAGTTATGGGTTTTGGTCAAATTTACCCACATACCAACTCGGGATATCCAAATATGTATGCACTATGAGAGAGTATGGGTTTTGCGAGGTATACGTTATAAGGGAGTCGACTGTAAATTATTCTGTATGTATATGTCGGATATAGGTCAGGTGCACAGCACATAACCTGGGAATCATTTTCGGCAATTATTCATGGAGTATTTTTGACGTTTGGCCGTGTAATGCGGTAGCAACTAATACGGATATGCGGAGGCTCGGGCAGGCAGGCAACTATGTGAGGGCGACGAGTGGGCGTCTCGTCTCATAGCGATCGTATTCGTGGTAGCTACCTTTATATACCTTTGACTATTTCATATTTCGTAGTCTGGGTGGGCACACCCAGGCTTGCGCCCTTCGTCCCTCGTCGGATATGATTTCACTTCTTACGCGTTTCGCTCGAACTCGGGTTGTCTCGATCAGTGTCTCAACAGTTTCTCTAGCTCCGTCAGCCCCATGTATTAAGTAGGTGATATTGCTACAAGTGCTCTCGAGCCTCCATCTCCCAATTTACGTAGCAAGAAAAAACAGAGGGAACGGCAACAAAAGAAATAATGGACGAACAGCAGACCGACTCTAGATACTGGCAGCTGAACCCCACCGAACCCCTGCCACAGGATTCCCAAGACTCTTGCCAGACTATTCTCCGGGGTGATATTGGTTCCGAGGCCAGGGAGGACAGTATCATTCTCCGTAGCGACCCTCTCAGCCTCTACGGAACAAGCAAACCAATGAAAAGAAAAAAAGTAAGGACAGCGGACAGAACAACCTCGAAAGCCAGTAGTTGAGTCCAAAGCCCGCACGCACATATTACAGGATCTCCAAGACTGTCGTCCGAATGTTCTGGGGGGTGATGTCGGTTCCGAGTCCCGGGACTACAATCTCATGCTCTGTAGCGACCCTCGCGTAATGCATATTCGGCTGTTGTACCAAAAGTAATGCGTTGAACGGCTGTCCGAGACGAGCAATTGTTTGTAGTGCCCGATAGTAAACCTGATGCACGGGGGCAACGTCCGATGGCAAAGGCGGCACAATTTCAGATGATTTCGCGTCGTGCTCCCAATCCGAACCAAAGTCATCAACAGACTCCGAGTCGCCTTCCCAGGCGTACCAATCACTCGGACCTCGGATATGAGGAATCCATGGATGCACGAAGACCAATTTCTGTGACCTCCATAGTGAGAGGTCGTTTGCTGCCGTGAATTCCACTGTTCCAAGACCCGATACCCCGGCACAATATACCTTCTCGTTGCTACTACGGCTCTCCTGTACAACGAGGCTTTGGACGGAGAACGTAATGCATGGAAGACGTAGACGGCGGGACGCAAAGCGGACAGGTGGGAGAGCATTGATCTGATTATAGATACTCAGGGCTTCTTGCTGGGATAGCTTGCCCCGTAGCTTTGTAACGTAAGATTCCATTTCTCCCCCTTCGAGCGATGGAGGGATGTAAGGAGTTTGGCTGTAAACGGAGATAGAGGCTGGGAGGCAACTGTTGTATGATGAGGACTTCCCTGACCATGCAAGCACGGTGACCTCGCCAAAGCGAGTCACAATCTCCTCTAAAAGATGCCCGAGAGCATTGGCTCCTTCGCCATAGTGAGGTCTGATATCGGACCTGAATATCCCGATAAGAGAGTATGCGACATCCTCCTCAACTGTCGCATTGCGTGCCGAAGCGAGACGGAGCTTCTCCCGCATCGCGAGATCGCCCGGAGAGAATGTGGTGATAGTTTCATGGGGAATCTTCATAGCATTGACCAGCTCTTGCATGATCTGCAGAGATTCCTTGTGGTTGTCGTCAGTATTGCCGAGGTACGGTTTCCACTCGGAATCATAGAAGAAGACGATTTTTGGCGCCAGAAGCTCTTGCAAGGTCCATGCTCGTGTCATCCATAGACTACTCTTGAGGTCCCCGCGCTTAGATGGATGCGTTACGTCGGCAAGGAACACGAAGGTGGCTGCCGAAGCCGCGTACCATGTGTACATAGAGATTAGAGATTGATTGAGGATGAAACTCTTGGCCTTGTCGATACAACAAGTATCTGACCACGCCCACTTATGACCGCGTCTGCGTGTCTCTTTGCAGAAGTTGCGCAACTTCTCAGTTAGAGGAGTTTTGGGAAGGTCCCATACGGATTTGACTACGTTGACATCCTGGAATGACGGCTCATTCCCCTGCCACGTGTGAGAGAACATGACATATCCCAAAAAACTTGAAACTACTTGTAGGATGCGCTCGTCGTCCAGTTGGTTTATCATGGATGATACAAGCTCCTTAAATGCCGGACTAAACGTGAAGATACGTATCCGCTCAGGACCGTCGCAAAGGCAACCAGTGGCAACATCGATAACGACAAGAGGAGAGTTTTTGAGGATTCTGCGAGCGACGAGGTCGATAGCTGCGATCGTCTCGGACGGAGAAATGTAGTACTTGCGCAGTTCTGTGAGGCCGTCATTATCGGGTGCTAGTTTCATACAGAAGGGACATACGCCTAATGGCAGGGTCATGGGACTGTTCAATTGTCCGCAGCATGGACTCGAAAGCATCGATCGCTTCGTCATACTGTTTTGCTCCGTGAAGCGCCGCGTGCTTAGCCTCATAGCCCAAAGGATTAGAGGGGTCCGCTTTCACTGCCTACACAGTAATTTAGGGAACTGACTCATACAAGAAAGATACCAAGCATACCTCGTTCGCGTCCTGTAGTGCATCCTCCCATAACCTCTTTGCCGCTCGAGCTCTGCTCCGCTTGATAAACAGACTTGCGAGATTCGGAGGACTGAGGGAGAGGGCAAGTTCCGGTCTAATATGCGGAGCTGTTCGTGTTGGTGTAGCTGGTGATACGAGTGTGTGCACTTGTGCTACTGCACTGGAGGCAGTGGAAAAGATTTGCTGTGTTGTTAGGTTGTATGTCCCGACTACAGCAGATGGTCCCGCCCCGTGTAGCCCGCTCTCTGTATACTCGTCTGATCCTGGGCTTTGGGGTCGGGATGAGTGCATTCGCCCTGGTGGGAAGTCTGGTGCTACATCTTGGCCTGAAACTACTACAATGTCGTTATCAACGAGTGGTGTGGACAGCGCTGATGGAGTTTGTGTCATTGCAGCGGACGCTCAGACGCATACGAAAACGTCCCTCGCTTATGTTCTTGTTGGGCGGTGATTGGTCCGTGGACGTTGGAATGTTGCTTTGCGAATACCAGCTCGGTTCCCTAATGCTACCCTCGTATGCTTCTCGTCTCAACAGTTCTATAGCGAGCCGGGAGGCTCGTTGTAGACAGGTTGCTTGCACACCACGTCCAGACTCCTTCCACGATTTTCCCGCTCCTGGAGGGTTGAAATGTACATCTTGTTCATCTCTGCCTGGCAGTCCCATCTGGCAGACCTTCTAAAGAGTTCGTGGATGGATGGACACGACGTTTTCTTCGTGGACCACCTATCGACGTGTGTACTGTTGCTGCGAATTTTGGATAGAAAATGCGTCGTGTTCTTTGCCATTTCCCAGACAAACTGGCTCACGGTGCGTTCGTTGAGGGGAAAGTGCAAAAGAGGAACGCTGGAATTCTAAACCGAATATGTATACCGATACTCCCTGGACCGGTTGGAGAAAGTAAGGAGTATTTCGAACCACTATTTGTCTTCTCAAGTGGCGCTCGCGAGGTTCATGTAGGACAAGCCGATGTCATTCTTCCCAACTCGAGATTCACTGCTCGAGTGATGACGATCTGCTTCACCTCTTTGAAGACGGTGCCAAAGGCAATATATCCTGGCATCAACATCCAAGCATATGAGACTTCGGTGGGTACGACGGATGCTGATATCGTCCCCGTCGCTTCGTAAGTGATGTTTTTGGTGGCACTGTGTGCGCGCTCTTACCAGCCGAGCAGACCATCCAGACCGACACTCCTCTCTCAGCCGTTTCGCATTGGAGAAAAATGCGGTATCGTGGAAGCGTTCTTTCTGCCTTAAAGAGAGACCTATAGTACCCAACGGTATGTGACTTGCCCTTACTGGCTGTGCCCTTGGTCTACTTCTCGTTCCCACAACTATTACCCGCATAACAGGAGGTTATGACCCCCTTGAAGACAGCATCTGATCCCTAATTGATCTTGCGCGAACGTACAATCTCACGTTCAAAACTAGTCGCATCTTCTAAGCCCAGTCCTTGCGTCCTTTCTTTTCCGGATGCAACCCCACACTCTGAACCAGATGTCCCCTTCCTCAATTTCGCGACGGGACGAATGATCAGCACATTCGAAGCCTCTCGATGGTCGTGCTTTCTACATACTAGTAGACGAATACTTCGGGATTAGACCGTGGTGGGAATGCTCTGCGGACTGCCTGGCCCGGCATGCGACAGATACGTCGAACCGAGGACTGGGCGAGGTCAACATTGAGATGGAGACGGTGGCAAAGGTGATAGACATGTCCCTCCGCGAGGCCGTTGGCATGGGTACTGTCTAATGTCGCTGAAGGATATTGAATCTATACTTCCAATTATGCCTGGCTTAGTTTTTTGGTCACTTGAATTATTTGTATGACTCGAGTAGCACTACTAATGGACACCGGACATGGGTTCACCGAGCCAGTCAATTTAGAGTCTCTGACCATTCTTGGTGACATGTCAGCCGGTGTTATCATGTGGGCACCGCGAGCGACTCTTTTGCCGCTGCTAGATTGGAACTCTAACTTATCGGAGGCGCTTAGTATCATGTGCGTAACTCGTGGCCTGTGCGTGCAGGTCCATACGCAGGGGGCGGCACGTTTCTTTCAGGCTCAAGATCTCAACTCTCCACTACTACTCGTATCTGCCAGGAGTCGGGAATCTCCTACACAACCATAGCAGTTTTAGGCCCAGTTCAGCACGCAGGCTCCGCCCACTATCTGACTTCGCTGGAGCGTCAACGACCGACTCGGAGGGTCCTCTTAACAACAGCAAGTGTGAATCTCGATGATACCTCGGTCTCGGCGGTTGTTTGGCAGCTCGCCACTCTCGATCCACCAACAGCAATCCCAACATGAAGGATATGCACCAGTGACCGTCGATACGCGCGCACTGATCGATAAAGTTCTTGCCCGCTATTCCGGCGAGTTCACTGGTAGGCGAATATTATAGCCGAATATTCCTTTTCTCATCTATTTGACTTGTCAGTATTCCGCGAACTACTTCAGAACTCAGACGATGCCGGATGTGATGCCGCAGAAATTCGCTTCGAGACCGCTGCGTTCTTATCCCTGAAGCCTGGAGCAGCGATGAAAGCTAGTTCGCCCATGCTCCCTGACTTAAAGACAACCAATGTATAGAGTCGTGTTTGATTCTTCGCTTCATGGCTATTCTACTAACTCTCTCTTAAGGTTGAGCGGTGGACGTTCAAAAACCACGGGAAGCCGTTCACAAAGGATGATTGGGATCGGCTACCAAAGATTGGTTCGTACTCACCTTTACTTCCTGTGATTTTGGTCTCATAGATGGGTTCGTCTTTAGCCTTGGGAAATCCACACCCACAGAAGGTAGGCGCGTTTGGTGTCGGTGGGTTCAAGCATTTCTTGGAGTGGAGGAATGCCTGGATACGAACAATTCTTAGGTTTTTACAGCTTGTTTTCTGTTACGGAAAGTCCATACGTGTCATCTGGGGGTAAGATACTAGTACATTCTCCCTACAAGAACCCAGTCTTACACTACGGCAGGTAAGGAAATGGAGTTTTCATGGAAAGGCGACCAGGTAAGTATGCCAGCTAGTTGATCACTAGTGCTGCTACTTCATCTTTCCCCTAGTTGTGCTATCAATTTGGCGGCACTCCCCAGACAGAGACTAGCGATCCATGGACGACGTTCAGGATGCCACTACGAGAGGCTGCCCCGATGCCATCAGTCTCGGAGTTTATGCAATTTCTTACATCGTCCATCACTTTCATGGTGCATCTGAAGGATGTGACCGTATTCTTTGATCATCATCGTTTGGGGCAGATAACCAAGTCTCTGGGACAGTCCCTAGTTGTTCCTATTCCTCCCGAACTGAAGCGGTCGAGTCCCGAAAAGAACATGACTGTGAAATTAGTTCGGCAACACCGCAAGTCTTTCCGGTATTTATGTTTTGCAAACTGATTTTCATTCCTGATCAGCCGTCATGATTACGGCTGAAGTCATCCTCCCGCTATGTGATTCTACGCGGATGCACGAGACAAAGGTAGACCTCGTTGTGTTCACAGCAGAAGTGGACGTGTCTGTCGACAAGAAGTTGTCCAAGGAATTGTATAGGTGTACGAAGAAGGATCCACCTACTCACCTCAAGTACAGTTTGATTTATGTAAGTGACTAGACTTCTCGTTCCCTTGAACGTGCATAGATTCATTTCGCAAGACCGGGAAAGATGAATATGATCAAAGTTGCATAAATGAACAAACGCACCATCCCGAGTTCCCGTTTCCTTTCCGAGGGCTTCGCGCGGATCTGGACCGGTGAGCAGCCATTGGTGTCAAGGAAACCTATGGTCTCATGGAACACCAGAGCTACACACACACGGGTCTTCATTGTGAGTCTTGACGCACCATCTCTTGATTTCTGCTGATGACTTTCCCAGGGTCATGCCACCGCCCAAACGACGGGCATGGGAGGTCACATGGCGTCCTACTTCATCCCCACTGTAGAACGTGAATCTATAGATTTGGTGTGAGTTCAAATTTGTACACTAGTAACCTCCAGCAGTTGCTAATGTGGTACCTCAGTAACGGGAATGTTGTTGGTGAGTGTCCCGTTCTGTCCAGAGAGGACACCCACCTATCCTCATCGTTTAGTCTGGAATCGGGAGTTGCTCTATGTTGGCGGTTTTTTGTGTAGAACGGTGTACCAGCTGGAGCTCTCCAAGATCCAAAAGTCGTGGGAGGAAGCAGCAGCCGGTGAATCACAATCCCGAAAGCTGCAGGATCAGCGCTTTCTCCACCTTCTCAAGTTCTTCACATTTCATCATTCCACACCTTCGCCGAGAGTCACTGAGTTGTTAGCGAAGTCCTTCTACGGATGCTCCACCCTCCCTTTAATGGTTCTCTCGTCCGTTGGCGTGTGCGGGGCTCCTGACGTCAGAAGGTTCGACTCAGAGTTGGCAAAGTTTCTCAAGTCCTTGCCAATGCTCTCAGAAGACGTCACGCGAGATTGTGTGTGTTTTCTTGACGGACTTCCAGACGAACAAAAGATCTGCACGATAACTCCTGAAGACGTCTTACAAGATCTACGTCACCACGCCTTGCATGTCGAGGAACTGGTAATATGCCTTCGTTGGTGGATAAACTCGGGACGAAAGGGCGTGACAACAAATATGGCCGACCTGTTGGACGCTGCAACTCTCCGTGGCACAAGAGAAACAATACACCTATCGTCGATAACTTCCTTCGTGGATCCAAAGGTTCTTGGACCCCACATCCCACCCAATGGACCACTTCCTCTCTTTCTCATCCCTCTTGACATCAGCAATCATTTCAACTACGAGGAGCTCACTAGTTTTAGATGGAAAGAGTTCACCGTTGTTGCATGGCTACAACACATATCACATCCCGATGTTATGTCGGTCGATAAGGAATACGACTTCACTCAGTCGATCGACTGGGCTCGCCTTGTCCTCAGTACCATTTGTCGCGTGTGGCCGAAACTTTCTGAAGATATGCGAAGTGGATCAAGGGAAGTGTTCAGGAGCAGGTCATGTATCCCTACGTCCAAAGGCTTGCATTTCCCAGAACACTCGTATCTTCCTATCGCGGAAAATGCATTGCTCCGTCAGCTTGACTTGCCGATCATCAGCCACCATTCAAGATTCAAAGTTGACGAGGATATGAAAGAATTCCTTCTGTCCATTGGAGTTCGGAAGAATCCCCCAGTACAGTCTCTTCTGAATCGGTAGGTTTCCACAATATTTTTTGTTCCTTGCGCTTACCGAGACTGATCAAGAATGCTACCGACGGGGGATTGGACCATTCATGACTTGGTCAGCTATCTCGTTCAACAGGGATCTTCGTTGAGTTCCGAGGACCTCTCTGTTCTCGAATCCGCCAAAATCTTCTTGAAAGAAAGTGTCCAGAGTAGTGAAGAGAATATTCGTCATTGTGTTCGCGATCTCTACCCGCCCGTAGACATCTTCCGAAGGCTTCAGCTACCAATCATCAAATGGAGCAAGAAATCAGAATGGAAGGACACAACGCCCGAAGGTAAGCTGAGTGCTATATATACTCTTTCCACCTGATTGACTCGTCGTCTAGCCCGACTATTGTACCGCCTTGGTTTGAATCGCTTCCCACCTCTCCCAAACATTGTGGAACTTTGCTCGTCGAGTGATAGTGGGCTCCAAGAGACTGCTTTCGCATATTTGTGCGACAGACTTCACTCGCAGTACGCAGATTACAATCCGGAGAGCTTCCGCAACGTGGAATTCATTCCTGCAGAGAGCAAGGATCGTACTTGCTTGAAGAAGTTGGGAGAGGTATGGCGAGGTTGGCTTGTGTCTGCAATCCTTCTAACACTCACTCTAGGTATTTTCCGGTACTCAGTGGAAAGCACTAGGCTTTTATGTGGTACGGGACGGATACTCGAGCACATTATTGCATCAACTAGGTGTAATGCAACATCCCCCAACGTCAGAACTTCTGAACCTACTGGAGAAGGACCCCCCGCGCGATGAAAAAAGTGCCACCCATTGGTTCGAAGCATTATCTGGCCACTTGGCAAGTGCGTCCTTATTCCCTCCCATGTTTTCTATATCTTGACATCATTCCAGGTTTTTCGGCCCTCGACCTCGCTAAATTGTCGGGGTTGGCGATAGTTCCGACGGGCCCACCCAATGCTCTGAAAATGCTTCCTCCAACCAAATGTTACCTCGACCAAGGTCAACAACCAGTACTTTACGCGAAACTGTTTATTTTTGTGGACTTCGGCAGCAAGGCGAACCATTTCCTAAGCGCTTGCGGCTCGAAGAATCAAGTTTCGATAGAAGATGTCGTGCAAGTACTGATCGAAAACCCTGGGAGGTTCTTTGAACTTGCGGGGGGTTATGAAGGGTGAGTTCGACAGCGTCCACCGAGGTTATCGCTCACTTTGATACTAGTTTCTTGGTCGAGCTGCGAAAGTTGGCTTATCATAGACAGGATATCTCCAACGTTACCCTGAACAAAATGAGCCACAGCCCTAGTCTACTTGGCGTGCGTCGGAGGGAAACACAGGGTCAGGTTAGATGGGATTATGAGTATCGGTTCCTGCCGTCCCAGGAGATCACTATTGTCGACGACATGGACGACTACCAATTATTTCATGATTATCTCTTCGTTGCTCCCCAAGAGGACGTACTCGAACGTACGTGTCGATTCGTCTTTGGTAGCCGTTCACCCAATCCAGTCCAATAGATTTCTACAAGCGGCTCGGATGCAGTTATCTGAGCGATGTCGTGGGGTGGAGTTGTGATGGTCTCCATGAAATACCATCTACCGAAACCTGTTGCAAAGTTCGATCACTAATTCTCGACAGACTCCCCTTGTTTGTTCAAAATTATACCGACATCAAGCCTGGAGGTGCAAACTCTTTTGTCCCTGATCACCTCAAGGTCAAAGCATCCAAAAAAATCGTCGTTACTAAGATTCTTGCGGCCGGTAATGTGAAGCGAACGAGAGACGCACAAACAATCGCGAGGCGCCAAGGGGACTTTATAGAGCTGTGGATTTCCGAAGCGGCAAAATGCGACATGTATGAGTGAGTCACCGGAAGACCCTTTATTATCGTTGTTGGTGTCTGATAGGACGAAAAGGGTTGCCGCATCTCTCTGCCGACTGTTGTTTGGGGGAAACAAAATGAATGCCACGGTACTTGGGGCGATCCTTTCCGCAGACCGTGCATTTTTGGAACGAAGAGGTTTTCTTGGTTGGTGTGGTCTGCCTGCGTTCAATTGGCTGACAAGTATTGATTACATCACAGCTGGCCAAATTTCCCAACAGCACGCAGACAGGTATGGAGGGGGGGACGAGAAGAAGAAAGAGTGCTCGACAGGCTCTTCTTCGACTACTAATTCTCCGCAGCAATCCGTTCTGGATACTGAACTTGATCCTCAGTTGAGCCGCGAGAAGCCGCCTGGAAGTTCTGCAGCCTCCCCACAGTGCCCATCCAACTCTCGTGCCGCCGACAGCGTCCGACAGAAGATTCACAAGGTGTCCCACATTTCTAGTGATGAGTCCTTGGGTATAGATGGGCACTCCACATCTCTCTCTGTGTCTCGGTGGGTTTGACTCTCAAGTATCCTCACCTGTCTCATACATATCCAGGACTTCACCTGAGGTGATCCCGCAGAGTTACATCCGTGAGCCTCTCAAGTCCCTACGATCAGATAAGTTATCTTGACCGTCTCCTAGAGACAATTGTGGAGCAAGCCGTCGGAAGGGACCAATCAACCATTCGTGTGGCAGAGATCCAGTGCTTGAGCAGTGGTTTCTGCAGGATTATGCCTGCCAAATGTTTGCGTAAAATCGGTGAGTTGTGGGCGGATCGTCTCCGACTGGCATTCATGGGAGAACTAGGACAAGTAAAAAACATCCAAGTCTATGTAGATGAAGGTAAACTCCGGTCCACATAACCCGAATGAAATGTCCGTCTCTTAAAGTGGAGCCTCGCATTTGTACAGGCATGCACGACGCTGACACGTTTAGGCAACGCAAGTTCGGCCCGCTTTCTCGCTTCGCAGATATTATCATCTCTCTCTCCGAAATATATCGTATTTCCACGGACACTCTATGTGTTTTCTATGACGTTTCGGGAGGGCGCATTGCGTTCAACTGCGAAGGTGTCATCTACCTCAATCTGCATTATTTTGAGGTTTGGCGTGAGTGATTTTTGGTTTCCATCTTCGAGCTGGGAAGACACTAAGACAACGGCTTCAGATGACGAGCAAGTCATGAACGGGAACCGACAGAACGCTCAAATGTCTTGGTCTGTTTATTTCACTCGCTGTCGCCCTGTTCCGTTGTCTAACAAACGCTACCACTTAAGGTTCCTTGCTCTTGCTCACGAGATTGCACATAACGTCACCAAACAGCACAACTCTGATCACGAATTCTGGTTTTCGGCGATCTGCGAGGCGCACCTCGTTGCGTTTTCACGGCTCCTGCGACCCGATAACACTTGTCTCCGCTATGTACTGTGGCTGGCGTTCATGGTTGTCGGTATCTTGTTCGCGTACTCTGCTATATGTACTGCCCTGGTGATCAACCTACCTCACTAAATATTCATGCCGAAATTTTGCTCTTCAGACCTTTGACTCTTTGGCAGGGCAACGATCCTGAGATCGATAGCAGAAAGTCGACTCTTCTGATATGTTTAACAGAGGACTCACGTGCGAGATTGACGCAGCGCCTAAACGTATGTAAATTTAACTTGTGTCAGTGCTCGTCAGAATAGTGGCAGTTGAGCTGAGAGGTGAAGTGAGGACCCTCTCGGGCCTCCATTCTAAGAAACGGAATGGTCCAGCATCTTTTACTCGGAATGTACATGTAAGTAGGAACGGCTTAGTGTATGTCATTCGTCCAAGCTTTCACATGTGACCGACATCCTTTCATAGCATCGTTTCTGTTCCTACCACCATCTGCACGCACCCCGTCCTTTTCTGGAGGTCTCGACCCTCGGCACCGTTCTATTGCGATTTTCCCCTCACGAGCCCCTCCATTCCACCGCATGGCAACTCGTGCCCTCCACTTCTACATCTACCTCTGCAGATGTCGATCCATTCCCGCGCTTGCAACCTACTCACTGCCCTCCTGTGTGCCATCAACCGCCAGCTATGCCGCATCCATGATCAGGGCTACTCCGTGACATCTCGGCGTGTCGTAAGTTGGAACCCTTCTTTGCAATGGCTCGGATCTCTGCCTGCTGGCATCTATGTCCGTAAGTCCCCTATTACAGCTGTGTGCGAAGACGTTGGCAAAGGCAAAAATATTTCGAGAGAGGGCGTGAGTTGTTCCGGAAAAGGAAATGTAGGGAAATGTATTAGTGCAGTACGCTACTGGCGTAAGTACTAGTAGTAAGGCTCAAGCTGGCACTACTGCTTGACCCTCGTCTCGTCGTTCTGGTGCTGCAATCGTCCATACCCTATCACCATATCAACTGTAACATCAAGAGCCGTACGGTCCACATCTTGAATTCCGGCTGGGAACTGGACGATATATGCGTTGCTCCTGGTGTTTTATCCATCAGCTGCTATCGCTGGCGGCTCGCGAGTGGGTACTAGCGGAGTATTGTCTTGTCAATTGGCCACCCTCTCCACTGACAAGGCGTGCTCGAAAAATAACAAAGGGATAATTTGACTCTGGTCGAGGAAATGTTTTCTAAGAATTCCGCCCTCAACCTTCATACTCGGTTTGTGGTTCAACATGCTTACCTTGTCAACACCTCATCAATCTCTCGGACACTCAAGAGCGTTCGTCTGTTTCGTAAGATGATAACGGATGCCTACGCTAACGACGACGACGACGACTCCCTCCTCTCCGCCCCATACATCTCTGAATGCCTGCCTATCAACCAGTGTGCTTTCACCAATGACACCGGTTCCTCATTGATCTCCGTTGAGGCTTCTTGACTTCTCAAACAACGGAGTCCACTACGTTCTGTGCGATACTTACGAATGAAGTAAACCAGCACGCATGAGCCTGGGCCACGCAACCCCCAGCAAATGTATCTCAACGCATTCGACCCGTTAGCTAGGAGTATATGAAACGGTGCGATGTATAGCGTATTAAGGTGTACAGTGCGAGAGGTGAGATAGTTAGGTTCGAGTGAAAACCGATAGGTTTTCCGGCCCGAAGTGTGACCCGAGTGGTCGAGCTGAGCTGCGTGGGTGGGTAGGGCATCAAACAGGCCAGCTTCAAGTTAGCGTCGAGCTCGAGGCGTCGGAAAAATGCTGGCAGCTTTGGTCGGCCTACGAGAAGTGGAGGGCGGGTGCAACGAACGAGGATTTGACGAGGCGGGAGTGAATGGCTCAAGGAGAGGCGAGAGACGAAGTCAAACTTGTTCCCACACGTAGATTCGAATCTCTGTACGCTACGTGTCTCCGCTACTGAGAAGTCGGACCATCAGTGATTCTGGCATCGGCCGCGACCCTCCTTCGAGTATTCCATTTGCGATCCTTCTCAGCAACAGTGCACCGAGGTCTAGTCGAAGACGTGCTATGAGCTCAAGGACTTTCACTCGCTCGAGCTGTTCTCTGCAAAAGCACGACTTGGAGCCTGCCTTGCAAATATCTGACGGATGGCTCGCCCCCACCCTCAATAGTCTTGAAAATAGTTTGGGGGTGTGCCGGAACCAAGGATCGCATGGATCCAGGTATCGGTGAGGACAAGATTCTCTGACATTGCACCTAATTCCCAAGTCCTAGAGACCTCGCAACTTCATATGATGAAGATACTCAGCAGCTCGCAACTCGACATGAAATGTGATGCAGGGAAGGCCTAGTCCACTGTCGGATATTTGCAGCGATTTGAGAACCACGAAGTACTTAGACAGCGGGATGGCGCCGGTGTGTGGTTCCGGTAATCGTGTCGGCATGTCGACGGTACGTGGTACTGCATCACGGTGCTGTACGGTCCGTATGGTTGAGGGTTCCTAGGAAAAATACTGGATGGCCAAGTCCCCCGAATGGGTTATTCTCTGTTCCAATAGAGCTCAACTGCATATTCTATTCCCTCGTCATGCATACCTTGCTTACATTGAGGAATCAAAAAAGGTCACAAGGAATATACTATATCTTTGTGTTTCCGTTAGATGGCAAAACGGGCGGTTTGCGGCCACCCTAATGAACTTCCTGATGGTATTCTATTCCTCGGCCGGTGAAACGCGCAGACTTCAGCACGGGATAAGGAACTTGGAACAAATCTTTGGCCCAGTGACCTCGTCATCTTCCGCTTCCGCGTACTGGTCAGCCTCTTTCCCTTCGTAAACCGGAGGCAATCTAAGGACTAGTTCTAATACCTGCGATTTGATCTGGTTGAAAAGAGCTCGAGGTAAGTGTAGAGCCGCCATACCCTATTTACATCCTTCAATGCGGGATTTCAGTGACTTTCCCTATTGACGGCTCTCCTCAGCTCCTTTGCTTTGTTTAATATAATGGTTGGTCTGGCGGTTGATAATGGGGTCCGATGCGTCGCTCTGGCTCTGTTCACTAGCAAGGAATGCCAACGGGGAAGTTCGACCTTTGTAGGCACTGATACCGCACTGTGGTTACGGGTGAATCTTAATATTTGGGGGGTGTTCAACCGTTTATCGACTTATTATTATCGCCTTCTGCTCCGTGGAACGACCCAATGTGAGGCTATTGTCCAGACATTTTCCTCCATACTCCAAACAGTTGCTTGGTGGGTGAGGGAAACGACTGAATAGATAATTGATCATTGTGCGGAAGCCTCGGCTTTGGTCCCAGTCAATTTTTTTGAACATCGTCTACAATTGAAATACAAGACTTGGGATGACGATCGAGGAGAACACGAGCATACTGAACTGACTAGCTATGTTGCATTATCATATATCTGTTACCCTACAGGAACGTATACAAATATGTCTTGCCGCTTGAGCTCGCATGCTAACAAATGAACTTGAAGGCTCTGGATCATGAGGATGACCGTAACACTTTGACAGCCTCAGAGTACTGCGCAATTGCTTCGTCATACTTTCGGGCTTCGAAGGCTGTGTTGCCAAAGTATTCCAACATTTCCGCACGGTGACTCTTATAGTCTGAGCTATATGTTCATATCTGCATCGACAAAGTTGGAAATAGAGAAGCTCACTGGTAACCCAGTACGGACGTTCAGGATGCCCCTCTGGTGTCAGTTGTGAAGCCTCTTCGTCAAGCGCAATCAACTCCCTAAGGTAACTGAGGTCCCTTCGGAGCTCGAATAGTTTCCATAGTGCGGCACCGAGGGTTCTCAGACCAGGAAGCCTGTCAGGATCATAAGCCGGGAGCCTCTGCAGGGCTTGCTTGTTTATATCTAATGAGCGGTTAAGATCGTCGAGTTCTCCACGTTTCTCATAGCGCCTCCAAAGTGAAGTGCTAAGGTTGATTAACCGTTGCGATACGTCGAAGTAGCCATCTGGAGGCACCCTCGCGCTAACTTCCAATTTGTGGACCAACCCGTCGATTTCCTCCAAGCCTCCAGATTTCACGATTCTGTATCGCTCGAGCGTTTCGAGGACGAGATTCGCAGCTCGGCGTTCGTGAGTGTCTTCAGAGAAATCTCGAGACTTGGACACGAGTTCGTTGATCTCGTCTGCAATGGATTCATCGCATCCCTGCTGCTCGTAGCAAATTAACAGAGCTCGAGCCAGCAGTAGCAACGTCGCTGGTCTGTCCGGATGACCTGGAAGGCGTAAACCTAGGGCCTCTCGATAGAGTGGTATGAGCTGGTCGAGGTTTGCACTAGTTGGGTCAGCCTGATAGCCGATAAACTTTGCCTTGGCAAGGTTGACAAGCACCGCTGCACGACATCGGTGTGTTGAAGGGCATTTGCGCCAAGCGCATTCGAAATGCTGGACAGCACTCTCAAGGTCTTTTCTCTGGTATGTATCGTGGTAGCGGAGGAGAGCTTGTTGACCTGAGTTTGTTTCGTGAACGAGAGCCGAGGATTCTTCCAAGTCCACCTGCCAACAGGGCCTTAACCAACGGGCATAGGCGTATACAAGTCTCCTCACATTACTATCATCGCCACTTAGGGCTACTTCCAGATGGTTAGAATACCGTCGTACTAGGGTAATAAGCAGCGAGGGGCCCCCCGATTCTCCCGGAGAGAAAGGGATCACTACATCGGCATTGAGAGTTTAGTCTGTCACACTCAGGGGATTGCACTCACAGTGTGTTCCACCGACAAATTGCTCTACGCAAGTTTCTGAACTATAGAGAGATTCTCCACTTCCCAGCATTGGCTGTAGTTCAAAGGAAGCATAAAGTGTGAATCGGACCTTCTCAAAAGCATTAGATGGCCTAGGAACATTGAGCGCCGGTACGGGAGCAGAAGACGATAGACTCACAACGGAATCTCATCCTCCCATTCGCTACCGCTATCGCTCAAGGGTATAGACTTATTTTGAGTTCTTCTTCGGCAGCCATCAGACTCGACTAGAACATGAAAGCCAACTGGCATTCGCTTGAGTTTAGAGAGTATATTTTGAGCACGGATATCTACAAGGCAATTGTCAGACATATCCAAGGGTACTGAAAAAATGGGTGCGTGCGTGTAATGACAACCAATGGATTGTCGAGCGTAGGAGTAGGAGGTGAAAATTCAGGCTCGGGTGATGGGTCATGTGGGTCAACGACGGAGGAAACGGAATTTGTGGTGGCATCACTGATAACGCAGCTTCAAAGGCCATCGACTGTATGTGAGACAACAACACGCACGCTTTGCCTTGCAAAAATACGGTAGCTGAAGGGTAATCAGAAGCAACTTCCATTATGATGATTGTATGTTTACTATTTCCACTTTGCGAGTCAACAGAGAGGGAATAGTGATCCGCTAAGAACTTTCCAAAGCTGTCTTCTTGGAGAAGTTCTTCATGCGTCAATTCTCCCTGATGGACGAGTAAGGCATGAACAAGTCATATGTACCTGGCAAGCTACCTTCAACATATCCATCCATTCGCTGTCATGTGTGATGGCGACTTTGGCACTTGGCTCCTAAACTATGCTGTAAGAAATCTAACGTAGTACTACAGCATTATCATGTTGTATGAACCTTGCTCAGCATGAAACGGTTGATGATATCGGAGGGGTGGAAGGGCTAATGAATGAGTCAGTGGTTGAAATTCAGGCAAATTCAATCAAGCCAACCTGCAATAACGATGGCTTATGCTCCATGCCTGTTCACAATCAACGTATTATTAAGCAGTTTACAAGCGATCACCTTCACAGCTCACTTATCGGTGCATGCTGCTTGTAACCGCCTGAAAAATCGGGTAACCACTTGAGGCAGGCCTTGAATAGACGTGCTAATTTGGACCAGGGGGTTTCTGATTCTGTAACCCCCAGAACTACAGGATCCGAGAGCCAACTGCTGATCGTAATCCTGAAACCAGTAATGAAAACAGTTTGGTTGAAGTTCTTGACGTTTGCATCGGGACAGCTTCGGTGATGATTGGCGGAACAAGTGAACTCGAGTAGATAACTGTTGCCATCCTTTAGGGCCCGGATTTTTCCTGCAGCGACCGGAAGGTCGTTGAATGAACCGAGAGACCAGGAAGGAGTTTTGTAGAAACCGGTAACGAGGTAGAGAGAGCGATCGTGATGCCGGAGGTCGCAATGCGTTTTGGCGAACTCATACCAATCAAGCGCGTTCTTCATCGCCACCTCACGGAGTTGTTCTGGTGAAGAGAGCTGCTCGGATTTAGCACCGTGAGGCAGTATCAGAATAGCGCCATCAGGGGTAGACAAGTCGAATTCATAATGGACTGGACTGGAATAGCGCTGTCGGTAAGTAACAGGTGTATCGATGGTCGAGCTTCTGAGGGGTACCTCTGTTTATTGGACTCTAGGATTCGTTCTATGCCACGAGAGTGGATCGGGCAAGGAGGTATGGCATTATCTCTGAGGTTGATGTCACCTGGCAACTTAATAGGCTGGAAGTTCTTAGGGACACCGTGACGATCATGAAGAAGGTTGTCTTTGCATTTGTAAATGTTGAACAAGACGTCAAATTGACCGTCTCTATCAACGGTACCAACATCTCCAACCTGAAGTCCGGAATCCCGGTAATAATCTGGGAGTGTGTTCCTCGGCTCTGGAATCCGCAGAGGGTATCCATAGCCAGAATGTAGCAGGTGTTTCGCGTACATATCCTGGAGGGAATCAGTCATTGGAACGAACTTGGGGCTGAACTTTGGATGAACACAAACCTCGTGTTAGATGCCTGCAGGAAACGCCTGCTCGGAGTTGCCCGATTACTCACGTGCCATGATGTTAGAAAATCAACCTAACCTGTGGCCTGCCATGGAGTAGTCACACTTTCTGTTTGTCACATATACAGTCATTCACTGCCGCTTGCACCAGCTAACTTCAGATACCTCAAGCTTTATGAGATTACTGTAAAATTTAGATTGCTTTAGCACAGAAATGCTCTTATGTACTATCAATCACTCTGTAACTTTTTTTTGGACATCAGTTCCTTTGTGAATGAGTTATGACAAAAGTGAGGAATGCTCTGTTATCAGCAGTTCCTGCTACCTGCACCAGCACCGAATGTAGTAGATGGCTGAGTCATTACTTCATATCTTTGTATTAGTCATCCTTGTTCACACCATCTGATTCTGTGGCTGCATTGCTGCCTTCGTCATCCCTGTTGCCTCCCTTGTTGGCCTCTGCTTCATCACCTTCAGCATTCCCATTCTCTGGCTTTGGAAGTTGTGCTTCCAACTTTCCCAGCTTTGGTTTACCCCATTGAACTCTTTGTCTCTCATACTTTGCCTGCTCCTTCTCACTGGTCCAAAGTGCAAGTTTTTGATGGTAATCTGCCTTCTGTTCTTTGTTCCATTGCTTATGAGCTTCATCAGCCTCCTTCCATGCCACTAACAGATGTGATTGTTTCTCCTTCTCTTTGCAGCAGTTTTCTTGGGCCAGCTTTTCTGCTGCAGTTGCCTTTTCATGGTCAACAACTTGTTGGTAAAACTTGTCACTAGCAACTAACCTTGGAAGGCCATCCCCCACCAACTGACCTCTTTTTTTTTTGCTTTCTTTGCTTCTTCTTGTGCTGCAAGCTGCTCTGACAGCTGATCACAGTATATTGACTGTAGGACAATAGTTGACTGCATGCTATGAAGGCTAGCTTTGTATTCCTCTTCATGGGCATATGCTGCATGTAAGGCATCTTGGTAAGCATGTTCCTTCAGTGTCTGTGGTTCTTTGTCCAATAGACTGTGATGGTACTTGCATGTTGGTGTAATCAGCACTGGTGTGTATGGAGGGAGGTGATCTCTGGATGTAAGTGGTGATTTGTTGACTAAGAAGGAAGTGGAAGTTGATGCCAGTGCTTCTGCAACATTATTGGCAGCTGAATGCCACAGCAGTTCACTGGTATCCATAACAAAAGGGGTAGCAGTTGTGGGTGTCCCAGGTAGGTTTGTATTTCCAGCATTGTTGTTCCTGGTATTGTGATACTGATGCATGAAACTTGCTAATGCATGAATGGGGCTTGGCTGAGGGAATGGAAGGTGGCCCTGTGAGGATGTTTCAAGACTTGGGGCTATCATCTCCTTCATTACTAGGTTGGAATTGAATGGCCAAACACTGGTCTTCTTGAATGCTGTACAAATGAGTTCTTGTGTAAGAACATGCCAGTGGGCATGTCCATAGGGAGTAACAAGGTTTCACTTTGAAACCCATTGACATTTAGACCCTTCAAAAGCTTGATGCTCTTCAGACCAGTGGTGTTTCAATGGACTGAAGATGTCAATGTCAAGCCCCTGATACACATGAGTCAAGTGTGATGGATAGCAAAGGATTTGGATGTTATGCTCTTGTGCATAATTTAGGAATTCCATTGTGTAATGGGAGTTGTGGCCATCAACAAGAAGAAGGCAAGTACATATGATCCCAGCCAGGAGGCTGGTCCTTCCTGGGTGGATCCTCCACTGATGCTGACTGTACCACCCTCCTCTTCTGTACAGGGGAAGATACAGGCAAAACCTGCACCACAGGTTGAACCTGTAGGAAAATGGAAGGCAAAGGCACCCTCAGTCGACAATCAGGCTGTGTCTGACCCTGGCTGGAGGATGAGATCACCTCTGCTGGAATATATGATGACATTCCTATGGTTGTCAACACTGCTGTCCAGGGAACTCTATTCCCTGAGTTTACAGGGTATGAGAACCCACACAGGGTACTCATCCTTGGACAAGGCAAGGACAGTGTGAGGGTGATCCTCTTTGTGAGGGTCAACAACAATCTCTACACTTACACCGATGAGAGGCTTGGCACAGCCCTCACCAACATCTGCCAGGGGACCCCCCCTCCTGTTCCAACCAGGCAACACTTCACTGGCTCTGTCACTGAATGGGACAGAGGGATCATGGGTCCCATTAGACTTGTCAACACCATGGAGGATATCTGCAACCTGTATGCCCAAGTGTATGATGAGCCTGAGGAAAAGGCTCCCTGTGTCCATAGGGTGCAGGATTTAATCACCTACATCAACTTGTGGAAGGAATATGAGTTGGAAACACATGAGGTAATGATCCTTGCACTTAAAGAATGGAGGCTGCCTGCTTGGGCCTCCCAGAAAGCATGCCAGAAAAGGGAGGTGTTAAGAGACAAAGAAAGGGCATGAAGGGAGGCAGATACCTTCAGGCAACAACATGTTGGTGAATAAATGGCCCTGCAACAGCAGCTAGAGGACTGACCAGCCACCCCCTCACCAGAGATGAATCAAGAGTCCATTGTCCCCTTCCATGACTGCATGTCAGAAAACCCTGGGCTTCTTGAGCCCCTGTCATTCATCAAAGGCCCCCTGCCAGGGGCCAACCATTCCATCCCAGAGGAGGGGGTCATCCTTCCAGCAGAAAGACAAGAGGGGGTATCCCCAAACTACCTCAAGAGGCACCCCCTCTTGACACCCCAGTCCAGGATTGGGTAAAATTTATCCAGATGTACCAGAGTAGGTACAGTGGTTTGGATGAGAGCTCTGAGCTCCTGAGGATGTTCCCAGGGGTGCTAGGTGTCAGTGAGTGCCCTGATGAGAACAAGTGGGAGATTGGTCCCCCCTCTGCCCAAATGGTCTGAGGATTCCTCCTCTATGAGTGACTAGCTCTGGTCCCCAGAAGGGATCATGACTGAATGGTCTGGTTCTGGGAGCTAGTCTGCCTCCTCACAGCAAGAGCCTTCTACAGAGCCCTCCTCAAATGGGCTGAGGTTTCCCCTTGCACAAGATCTCAAGTCCCTTGAGTGGGGACTTTCTCCTGAATGGCCACTATGGCAGATGTCACTGCTTACTTAGCAGCTAATGACATTATGCACCATGATGTTGATGATGCCATTGTTGGGGCATGTAAGGCAAGTAGTGAATATATTACCTGCATTGTTAGTAACACTGCAAGCATTCCACAATGTTTATATAGAAAATATTCTCAAAAGATAGAGGAAAGAGATACTCTTTTATTTTGGATGTTTGGAAGGAAAGAATGCAGACATAATGTTTTATTTCCTTCCAAAAAACATGAATTGATGCTAATACCACTTAGAGTAGAAGCTAATGGGCATTACCATCAATCCATGCTTCTGCACAGAGAAGAGAAAATTATATTTGCATCTTTTCCAAAAAATCATCCAACATAAAAGAGTATCCATTCTTTCCATCTTTTCAGTATATTTTCTGAAGAAAAATTGGGAAATGCTTGCAGTATAATAGGGGGGATTGAGACTCCAATGTCTGAGCTGCAGTTGACCTGCTGAAGGCAGCCATCCATGACCCTCAACCACCAAGTGAGAATTGGTCAGTTGAGTGGGTCAACCAGCAGGCCCAGGTTCTGGGGATTTCCCTAGAGAGGATTGTGGCCTATGAGGCCTGCATGATTGAAGTAGGGGAGGTGTATGTATATCCTCCAAGAATTCACTGTGTCAGCAGCTCTTTATGACCTATCCCATCTCCCCAGAGGAGATGAACAGGGTATGAGTGAAGCTCCCCCAGCTGGGACTGGGGAAACTGAAGAAGGAGAGGTGTCAGACTGGCCAGCACCAATGTAGAAGGGACACTACATCTTGGGCCTTGGCCACTCCACTGAGGGTGTAACCTCTCAGTCAGCAGATTAAGTCTGTCTGACAATAAAATACTCATTACACAAGGGTTCAACACCCTCTATGCTTTTGGATATGTGGGTCTATGAGGTGCAAACCTCAGTTCCAAGCACTGTGAGGTTCAACACCTTGTATGTACATGTAGGCCTTTGCCTTAGTTTCACCATGTCTCTTGTTTCCTTTCTTTTTTTCTTCTTTTCTTTGTTCCAAGCCTGTACTGCCTCTACAGGGGGAGGGTGTTAGGAGTCATGCCCTTTTCTGGCACAAGTTATCATCCATGGGCATTTGATACCAAGGTATTACATGCCTGTCTGCATAGTATATATGTCACTATGTAAAATTTACATAGGCAGTCCTATACTTTGCCCACACCTGTGAATACCATATGGTACAGTTCACAAGTGTGAATCTAAGACTACATCACAAATATTTGCAGCTACAAAGACTCCCTGTTATGCCTCAACCCAGTTCCTGCTGTTTCTGGGCTAGAGCTGTGGCTCTGCACCTTTGGCCCTGCTGTCCTCATCATCATTGGCTGTACTATCATCGCATTCTGTAGGGATGAGATAAGATTCCTACAAACTGCAAGCATTTCACAATTTTTCTTCAGAAAACATGTTGAAAAAATAGAGAGAAGAGATACTCTTTTATTTTGGATGATGTGTCAGAAAAAATCCAAATATAACATTATTTTCTCTGTGCAGAAATATAGATTGATGGTAATGACCATTTGCTTCCACTCTAATGGGCATTACCATCAATTCATGTTTTCTGGCAGAAAATAAAACATATTTCCTGCATTTTTTCTTTCCCAACATCTAAAATAAAAGAGTATCTCTTCCCTGTATTTTTTCAGCATATTTTCTGGAAAAACATTGTGAAATGCTTGCAGTGACACCAAATGGGCCTGGAGTTCATTAATGGTTGAACTCTGGTGCCATTTATAGGTATATTACATAAATGTGGGCATCTGTATATAAACAGGCACCTGTTACATAAGGAGGACACTTCTTTTTTTACCATACTATGCACTCCAATATAACACCAGTTGTGTTTATATTTGAGTGACTAAGTATACAAATGAACAAGAAGCTAGAAACTTTACATTTTTTAAACACCCAAATGTGTTATGGGCCCCAAGTCTAACAAGAATACCACACTGCAGAAGAAAATTTCTTGTGGCACATCAAAACCTCTTGAACCCAATAAAATTTGAGAGGATGGTGATGGTGATGATCTGCCACCATCAGAGAGTCATGAGAACTACCCTCAAGCATGATTGTCTGAGATGATCATGCAAGGAACTACTGATCATGCTGATCATGCCATAATCATAGATGAAGGGCCAAGTGCACTAAGTGACTTGACCACCAAAACTGCTCTCATAGAAACTATGAGAGCAGAAGGGTCAGGAAAAGGAAAAGAAAAATATGACAATGAACAAAACCACCCACATTCCCCAAATTTATCTGGGAACTGAAAGACATAGTGGCTGAATGCACCACCCAATGGGAAAACTTTGGTGACCAGGATGAATGTGGCCACCAAGTATGTACCTTTAAAAAACTATACAATCTAGTGGACATGCCTGATGTTGAGAGTGCACATAATGGGACTGGAGAAGAAGGATGAAGCCCAGCACATGATACAAGAAGGGAAGTCCACTATGACAAAATGTCTGTGAGGAATGAATGCAGGCAGAAAGACACTCTACAAGGAGATAACACTTGTAGAGTGGGAACAGGCAGAGTCACCTGATACCCAGCAATGTATGACCTGGCAGATTGGCCAGACTGGGAAATCCCACCTCACATGGAGAGAGACTTTAAGGAAGAAGAGACATTCAACTGGAGGACAGGCACTGAGCACCCAGGCAGTGACCCTGACAATGACCCAGACAATGATCCAGATGATGATTATCATCACAGAAATAACCATGACAATCACAATGACAATCACAGGAGAAGACAACCTCCAGCTACAGGCCCCCCTCGTTGCAACTGTAGGGATGATGAAGAGGAGGAATTCCATGATTGTCACACCCATGAATGATCACTAGGGATACACTCCCACTGAGGGTTAACCCCTGGAATGAGTGGATATACAGAATCCCTACTAGAAAAATACCATCAGAGGATATATGAAGCAGTAGGCCAAAATATGGTTCCTGCAGGTCCCAAGGTCAAAGCCATAAAAATCACTCAACCTAAGTACTACAAAGGTCAAGATGACATTGACACCTTCGATAAATGGGTCAACCAGATACTGTGCTGGTTGAAGATCTATAAAGTGACAGGACCAGCCTGCAATGCAGATTGCATAATGTATGCTGGAACCTGCCTGGAAGGAATGGTGGCACAATGGTTTGACCAAGAAGTAGACAGCCCAGATCACATGATCCATGGCTGGATGTTTGAAGAATTCATATGCTGCATGTTCACTCAATTCATCCATGAGGCTTCAGCTCAAAATGCCACTGAACAATACAATAACACCAAGTACTCTGCCATGAAGGGAGTACTTGCATTCTACAATGACCTGAAGTGCCAAGCATCCAGGATGGTCCACACTGCAAGCATTTCACAATTTTTTTGCTAAAAACATTCAGAAAAAAGGGAAGAAACTGATACTCTTTAATTTGGGATGTTTTTGTGAAAATTAAGGAAAAGATATGAAGGATGCTTATTGTCCATTATGCCTCCCGAAATGGTATGCAATCATGTGAAATTATTGTAACTAAAATTATTAGGAATTTTTTCCAGCATGATTTTCAGTAGAACATGTATGAAATATTGTAAATCTTTCTCCAATAAATGTCACATTTTTGTGGTTTAATAATCCACTGATTTCCTACAGCAAAGTTTAAAAAATAAGGATTATTTATGTAGCCAAAGTACTGTATTTGAAATTATGACTTGTATGCTAAAGTTCATGTGAAAAACATTATGTCTATTTTACTGTCAAACATGCAACATGCAAACAAATATATTTGCACAAAAAATCAAATGAAAAATATAGTCTTTTCACATTAAAATTATCTATTCAAATATTGAAAATTCTTCCCAGATGGAAATAGTCAGTATATTATTACTTGAGAAGAGCAGATCTCAATGAATCTGGAGTGGCCAGAGAAGAGTCTGTCACAGCATGAAGCAAGCCAGAACAGGTGACATGGCACTTTTATGATGCATATGCCAAGAAGTCGAAGGAGGCAAGTTATAGACAACCAGTCAGACACTGATCGATTACATGGTATTGCACAGGATATGAGAAGTGTGTATACTATTTCACAGTGGATGCAAGTGCCAGATATAGAAGGGTAATAGAAGACTTCCCTCTGAACCCATCCCTGACTCATGTTACCCTTCCTGCCCTTGCTACTCTTGCTACCAACTTTGGCCTTCATGAGTTCATATGGACCTATCAGTGGATATGGAACAGACTAGTAGTCACAGGCTGGGGAGACACATGAGACTGACCCAGGCATGCTTTCCAGCACTATCAACAACTGCTTTGAATGGTGAACATGACTGAATTGAGGTACGGCTGGGGCAGCTGATGGGGAGAGCTGCACCCCATGAATGGCTATGGGTGCAGGGCCACAAATGGCTTCTTGGCCAAGCGATTCCACTATGGCGACAGCACAATCTTTGATATCCTGGTATTCATGGGTTGTCCACAAACAATGGCTGTACAGCTTTAACAGTCTTAGATTTTTCAAGAAACATCTATAGGTAGTCTGAATCACATGAATTACCATATCAGCTTGAGGTATCAGGTATCCAACTGTCTCTCATGGCATGCAGCTCACAGACTTGGCACATATGAAATTTGTAGCTGGTAGTGTGATCAACAAGGGTTTATAAGAGTCTGCCTGATCAGTATGTGCAAGCAACTCAACTGCATATTGTGTAAGAGCTTACCTCTGATGTCCACATGTGGATGCATGCCATAAGTTAGCATATCCATGTACCAGCAGTAAGTCCAGAGCTTACTTGATCACACACATAGACTGGCAGCACCTCCAAGCCATCTGTCATCCCCTCCTCAAGTATCCAACCAATAAATGAGTTCCATCATCTTAAGCCTACTGATGGTCTCACCAACATTCTGTATCCACAAAACACACTATCATGTGTATACCAAATGGATGATTCAAGTATAGTTGAGAGCTTCTGAGAATGGGTTGTGCACAGCAATCAGGTTCGAATGTGGTAGGCTGCTTGATTTAGGGAGTGGAAGGCAGAGAGAAGAGAAACCCATAGTTGAGTGCAGTTTCACCATGCCAAATGAGATGATGGATACATCCTGTCAACCAAGATCTATACAAAGCACAACACAGTCATGTCAGCATCAGCACTGGGCCCATGCTCATGAGAGGGAGCACACCTGAATTCCAGATGCCCTCTTGCTGAAAGCAGTGCTGCAGGGGTTCAACATTCAATGTTCATGGGGTGTACAGTGCTAGTAGTACTAGTAGGACCTGAAAATTCACATAGAGAACTAGGCTTACATAAGAGCACTCCATCTTGACTCTGATGACTCATTGACATCTCGACTACTGTCGACTTACAGCAATTCACTGCTATCACTGTTGTAGACCATCTGCAGCACACAGTGGGTACCTGTAACAATGCAGATTTCTCACCTCTAAACATATGAATAACCTTTTGCAGCATGATAAATACAATGGGTTCTACTGTGCTATTGGCATTGATAACCTAGTTTCTCCTGTTTGAACCAGACCACATGACACAGCCCAAGACTGTCTTCTGTCACAACCTTGATAAGTTTTCTCCCCATTTTTTCCCTCTAGAACCTGATGACATTTCTGTGCTGCTGGTATCTGTGATGGCTGATCATGTTTGACAGTCATTTTCGCATTTGTCCATCACAACAGGCCCCATTGCTGGGTATTTGGTCGAAGGATAACCATGAGGTGTGTTGTACAGTAGTACTGATTGTTGCAGGTGTCTGTGACTGTGCTGTACATATGTCAAAATGCTGCATGTTCTGAGGTACTGTGAGAGGATATGAATGCATGTTTACCTGGAAGTCCAATGTACATATGTCTTCATGTGTAACTTACTTACCTAGGCATGGTGCATCTCATTGCAAAATGTATCTTCCCCTGTGTCCAGATCTGAGGGATGGAAGTAGTTGATAGCACTGTCCTTTGGTTGCCAAGTAGGTTGTTTGCTACTCCAAAGAAGTCACTAAAGTGGTCGATTTTGATAGTTTTCATCTGCACAAGCATCTGGCATGGAGAGCACTCATACTCAAACACATTTTCACCCCAATTGTCACTTGAGAATTGATACACAGGATGCCCCCCATTGGCTGTCGATACTATCCCCTGCCATGTGGACTGTCACATCCATGACATGCACACAAGGTCTGGACTGCAGTCCGACCATCTGAGGTGTCATTCTAGCCCTATGGGCTTCCGTTGTAAAACTCTGTTCTGTCTCTGATTTGACTTATGATCTATTTCTGTTTCTGTTTCCATATTTAGTATGTTTCTCTCATGCCTCTAAGTGACTCACTACACTACCATACCTGTATGTCTTACTAATCCCCATACCATCCAGCTATCTGGCAACTACCGACTTACCTTACTAATGGCTTGCTAATATTGCTACTCATCCATACTGCATTCTGGTAGTTGCTACACCCTGGACATTGCATTGGACTCTCCTCTGTACTATAAAAGCTTTGTACATACGTTGTAGCACATCAGTTTGAATATTGAATAAGATACTCATCGATCTCACTTGACTCCAGACAGTCTCTGGATAGCTCTGACCTCTGGGACTTGGCAGGAAAATAGTGTACTAAGTTGTATGCTAAACTCTGACTATCCAGACTTTTGCTCTAGCCATCCTCTGCCCTCAGACCCTCTTGGAGACTGTTGAGAACTGGTCTTGACAGTATATTTGAACTCAATCCCTGCACAAGCCCACCAAACCCCCACACCATGACTATGACTACCTGACTCCATTCCTGCTCCATGGCTGTTGAAGCTTCAGAACAAGCTGCAATCAACGATATGCACAAGTCTAGTGCATGTATCGCATTAGCAAGCTGCCGATGCCCTCCACTGTTGGTGAGCCAATTTTGAAGTTTCTCTGCCAGGGGTGAACCCCTCACTACCCTGACTCCTAGAACCAGCTCCTCTAACAGATGTTCCTCATCCATGGTGCAAACAACCCCAGACCTCTTTGGAGGCAATGACCCCAGAGATGATGGTCTGGGAGACAACAGTCCTGGAGACAACAACAACAATGGCAACCCTTTTGTCGATGCCCCAGAACAGCTAGACCCCCAACTGGCAGTCTTGCAGAACCTGGTGATGGCTGTCGACCATCTGTCATGTTCAACCCATCGCTCTGACAATACCTCATCCTCATGCACCAAAGTCCGAGAGCTGGACACTTTCAACAGAACCAACCCAAAGAAACTCCAGACATTCTTAGTTCAATGTGAACTGTGCTTTCAAGATTGTCCCAAGGCCTTCTGCCTGGACAGAAACAAAGTCATGTTTGCCCAATCATATCTCAAAGGAATGGCTCTCAAATGGTTCAAGCCAGACCTTCTAAACTCTGGAGACCCAGCAGACCATCCACTTTGGATGGACAGCTGGCTGGATTTTGTAGCAGATCTCCAGACAACCTTTGGACCTCATGACCCAGTTGCAGATGCTGAACACCAGCTCGACCACCTCCACATGAAAGAGACACATCGTGTAAATTGTTATGTGGTTGACTTCAACAGATTGGCATCACAAGTCCAAAGTTGCAGAGATGGTGCTCTCTGCCACCTGTTCTATACCAGACTCCCAGGTCACATTAAGGATGAAATCAGTAGGGTTGGGAAGCCCACTACACTATATGGGTTGTGTGCACTAGCCCAAGAAATTGATGCACACTACTGGGAGTGCAAGGACGAGATCTCTTGTCAAGCAAAGTCCTCTGGCAACAACTCCAGAAATAACTCTGGAGGTAAGGCCAACTCAAACAAGGGGGACAAGCAGAAGTCTGGTAACACCAACCCCCAATCTGGTAGTAACCAGAAAACTCTGTCTACCTTGAGCCTCAAGGCTCTGAACAATCAGAACTCCAGAGCACTGTCCATGTTGTCCAACAAGCTCAGTAAGGATGGCAAGTTGACACCTGCTGAGTGGAAGAGATGTTTTGAGCAGAATTTGTGTATGTTCTGTGGAAACCCTGGGCACAAGGCCAAGGAGTGCCCTAAGTCTACATCTCGTGCAGCTAAGGCTCATGCCACCATGGTTACTGAGTTGGAAGCCAAACTGACTGCCTCCTCCAAGGCAAAAAAATAGAGTGCAACTCTCAGAACTCTGCACAGCCTGGGAGTTGCATTGATACTGACTGTGCACCCTTGGAGGCATGCCTCAACACATCTGCTCTTTCAAATCCAAACTCATTAAAGCCTTCTGTCACCCTTGACTCATATAATATTCCGGACTTTCCAGCATTAATAGATTTGGGCTTGAACCATTGTTTTGTAGACTCTATGTTCATCAATGATCATGGTCTTTCAACCTACTCTGTCCCACCTCTCATCCTCCATCTGTTTGATGGTGTGACAATGACATCAATCACTAAAGCCTCAAATCTCTCAGTCCATTTTCCCTCCAGAGATATCACCGACATGGCCTTCTATGTAACTCCATTGGATTCTGAGTGTAAGATAGTTCTCAGACATAACTGGCTCACCTGTTACAATCCATCGATTGATTGGGTACTGAGCAGTATTAAGTTCCAAAACCTTACATCTCATTTGCCAGTGCTGATGTTGCCCTCTGACTTGGAGTCAATTCCAAGAAACCCCATAGATGCCCCCCTGGGCTCTCCAGAAATCACCCTTCCTGAGTTGGTCGATAACTCCTCTCCACCCAGCACTCGAGCACTGAACATCTCCCTTGTCAATGCAGCAGCCTTCATCCATGCTTGCAAGCTAGATGGCTCAACCCAGTTCTCCCTCCAGGTTTGACCTCAGGATGGTACCAAACTCTGGGCTGCCACCATACAGGATACCCCAGACTTGTCATTGGTACCCCTGGACTATCACAACTTCACTGATGTGTTCAGCAAGGCCAAGGCAGCTACACTTGTGCCTCACTGGGAGTTTGACCTCAAGATAGAATTGGAGGAAGGAACTTCTCTGCCATTGGGAACCCTCTACTCACTTTCATCCATTGAGCTTGCTGCTCTCCAGACCTTCATTGACGAAAATCTCACTACCAGCTTTATTTGTCCAACATCATCCCCATATGCTGCACCTGTCCTTTTTGTCAAAAAGAAGGATGGATCACTTTGTCTCTGTGTTGACTTTAGGGGCCTCAATAAGATCACCAAGAAGGACTGTTACCTGTTGCCTCTCATTTCAGACTTACTCGACTTGCCTATTCAGGCTAAGGTATATACTAAAATCAATCTGTGCCATGCCTACCACCTGGTGTGGATCACCAAAGGAGATGAATGGAAGACAGCTTTCAGAACCTGCTATGGATCCTATGAGTGGCTCATGATGCCATTCAGACTTACCAATGCCCCTGCAGTGTTCCAATGCTTTGTCAACTCCATTGTCAAGACCAGTTCTCAACAGTCTCTGAGAGGGTCTGAGGGCAGAGGATGACTAGAGCAAAAGTCCAGGTAGTCAGAGTTTAGCGTACAACTTAGTACACTTCTTTCCTGCCAAGTCCCAGAGGTCGGAACTATCCAGAGACTGTCTGGAGTCGAGTGAGATCGATGAGTATCTTATTTGATATTTGAACTGATGTGCTACAACATATGTACAAAGCTTTTATAGTACAGAGGAAAGTGTAAAGCAATGTCCGGGGTATAGTGACTACTGGAGCACAGTACAGATGAATAACAATATTAGTGAGCTATTAGTAAGGTAAGTCGGTAGTTGCCAGATAGCTGGATGGTACAGGGATTAGTAAGACATATGGGTATGGTAGTGTAGCAAGTCACTTAGAAGCATGAGAGAAACATACTAAATATGGAAACAGAAATGGAAATAGATTGTAAGTCAAATCAGAGATGGAACAGAGTTTCACAATGGAAGCCCATAGGGCTAGAATGACACCTCAGATGGTCAGATTGCAGTCCAGACCTTATGTGCACATCATGGATGTGACAGTATCCCCCTCTTAGGGCCGAGCCCTCAAGGCACTTGTTGTGCTCAAGCGTCACTTCGGAGTTTTGAAGTCCACATTGTCGGAGTCCAAAAAACTTCATGGTAAAAGAGCTTGACGGGGTTTTGTCAAAGTCCAGACACCCATTCCTAAACCTCTAAATGCTATGGCTCCCACTCAATGACTTAAGTGTTCCCTCAACCCTGCAGGCATCGCCTGGGAAGTCCTCAATGATGAACTACTCCGAGAATATCTGGATGACCTGCCAATTATGAAAATGGCTAAGTTCAACAAGTGACAATGTTGCCAGTGTGCTGCCATGCAGGCAGCAATTGAAGAAGAGGAACACCGGAAAGCTGAGGAGGTCCGGAAAGCAAAGGAGGCCAAGGAGCATTGGAAGGCTGAGGAGGCTGCTCAGAGAAAAGCAGCTGAGGAAAAGAGACTCCATGAATTGGAAGCAGAGAAGAGGCATCTTGAGGAGGAGACATGTTGGGCACAGCAGGTGGAGAGCTCAATGGTGCATAATAACATTTATCGTTCTAAAAATCCATACTGACAAGTCCATACCAGTCTCAGCATGTCATGTCAGTTGGTGGAAGGTCTGCAGAGCAGGCAAAAGCTTGCTCTGCCTGCACCAAGGCCAGAGAACCATGTGTACCAGGCACAGGTCACAGCAAGTCATGTGTCTGGTGCCAAAAAACTAAGGGGAAATGCAACCTGAACCCAAAGGCTCCAGAAACCAAGAAGCCAGCATCGACAGCAATGTCTCCCCAGGGTGGAGAAAAGAGGAAATGGAGGAAGTCTGCCCACTTCAGAGAGCCAGCCAACGATGAAGACCTGGACAACATGCCAGATGTCAAGGTCATCATGAAGCCTTGCCCATCCCATGGACAAGCTTTGTGTCAAGACCCACTGGCAGAGGTCCTGGACCATCAACTCAGAGAAATCATTGACATGATCCAGAGGAACACCGCAGCAGTGGAGATGATGTCAAAGGAGGTCAAGGATCTGTCCAGGGTTTTGGAGGAGTCATTCAAGGTTCTCAAGACTGTGACGACCAACCTTGTCAACCGGGCAATGAATGACGACGACATTTAGTTGTTGCTTTTTCTTAGTTTATCTGTGTCCATAGCATACTTTGAGATTCCTGTTCCCCCCCTGCTTTCTTTTTATTTTGAAATATATTTTCTGTTGTGTCCATTTTAGAACTGAGTGAGTGTGAGCCTTCATAGCATACACAGAGTAAACTCTGAAAAGTCCACTTATTTCTGGGGTGGGACAGCACTCAATGGACCATCCTTGTGGGGGTATGCTCTGTGGAAATCTGCAACTAAGTCAGGGGCATTGCTTAATTCAGTAGCTATGAGCCAGGACATTTCCTCATCTGTGCCTTCGTAGCCAGCCCACTTGACTAGATACTGCAGCAGACATCACCTATGGTAGTCCACTTTAGAGTCTAGGATTTGTTCTATTTCGTACTCTGGTTCTCTGTCGATTTCAACTGGTGGAGGTGGAGGCTGGACATGGTTGGGGATGGTATTCAGAGTTGCTGGTTCTAGCTGCGAGATGTGGAACATGGGGTGTATGGACTTCATAGCGTCAGGTAGTCGAATAGTGAAGGATAATGATCTGACACATGCGATGATGGGGTACAGGCCTAGATTCTTTTCGGAGAGTTTCTTTGAAGGTTGCATGGACCTGAAGTACTTAGCTTTGACGTATACCAAATCTCCAATCTGGAAGTCCAGAGGTGGCGATCATTTAGCATCTGCCAGACCTTGGTATCTCTGCTGACCTTCCTTCATCTCTTCTTGTAGGAATGTATGCAGGGAGTCTAAGTCCACTGCATAGTCTCTAGCTCGAGAAGATGTTAATTCTCTTTCTGGGTGTATGGTAACATTAGGATGATAACCCTTATTGGCAAAGAATGGCGAAACTCCAGTTGTAGCACTGGGAGCGTTGTTGTACACAAACTCCATGAGTGGTAGCAACTCGGACCAGTTGTCCTGTTGGTAATTACAGTAGACCCATAGGTACTGCTCCAATGTCTGGTTAGTTCGTTTGGTTTGACTGTCACCTTCAGGGTGATATCTGGAGGTGAAATGAAGCTTCATATCCAGTGCTTTTCCCAGTGACCAGAAGAAGTGAGACATGAATTCCATGCCTCTGTCAGAGGTTACATGTGAGGGAACTCTGTGCTTGGAGAAGACATGGAGTAGGAACAATCTAGTGAGTTGTGGAGAGGGGATTGTATCTTTGGTGGGGATGAATATAGCTTGTTTCAAGAGATGGTCTACAACGACCAGTATAGCAGTATGGTTTCTGGAGTTTGGTAGTTGTTTGATGAAATCCATCAAGATGGAGTTCCAAGGTCTCTCTGGTATTGGTAGTTGCTTCAACATACCATACAGTTTGTGTCTTGGGGTTTTAGCATGCACACAGGCAGTGCAAGACTTGACGTAGTCTTTGATAAAGGTTCAAGCATTTGGCCAGACATACTCACAACAGATGAGTTTGAGTGTTCTGTTTTGTCTGAAGTGACTGGCCAAGGGGTGGTCATGCTTGTAACAGAGTACACAAAGCCTGAGGTCGTTTGCTTCAGGGACATATATATGATCATCCAGACATAAAAGTCTGGATTCATCTACCCACCAATGAGGGTTAGATGGGTCAGAAAGGTGGAGTTGACCAAGTGGGTCAGACGCTAAGGCAGACTTGATATCTTCACAGAGTTTCTCAATGTCCATGATTATACTAGCACGCAGTACTGGGCTTTCCAAGTAGGTTGCCTGTAATGAATTGGATAGCTGTTTGGTGGTAAACACTGGTTGGAGGTTCTGTGGGTTGGCTTGGGCATAGCCCCTATCCCCCTCTTTGGGGTAGACATCCCATCATCTAGTCAAGGCATTGGGCTTTGCTCCGAGCTTACCAGGGCAGAAATGAATGACCATATTAAATTGAGAGAGGTACTCAGACCAACACACTTGGCACCTGGTGAGCACTTTCAAGGTGGAGAAGTACTCAAGATTCTTGTGGTCAGTAACAACGTCAATGGGGTGTGCAGGGCCTTCAAGGTAATGGCACCAGGTCTGGAAGGCTTCATGAATAGCCAACAGCTCCTTGTCATGTGTGTTGTAGTTTAACTCCAGGGTGGTCAAAGTCTGGGAGTAGAAAGCTACTGGTCATACCTCACCATCTGGGCAAGCTATGGACAGAATGCTGGCAACAGCATAGTCCGAAGCATCTGTTTCAACTGTGATGGGAAGTCCAGGCTGGAAGTGAGTCAATATTGGAGCTGTGGAGAAAGCCTCTTTGAGACGATTAAAGGACTGGCAACAATCCTCGGAGAAATTCCAAGGTGCCCCTTTCCATGTGAGACATGTTAGTGGGACCACAATGTCTGAGTAATTGAAGATGAAATGATGGTAGAAGTTTGCAAAGCCAAGGAAGGACTGGATGTCCTTCACCTTACAGGGTTCAGGCCAGTCATGGACAGCCTTTACCTTATCCTCAGACATTGACAAACTGTTGGGGGATAAGAAGAAACTGAGGTATTCCACAGACTTGGAGTGGAATTCACACTTCTCTGGTTTGGCATACAAGCCATGCTCCAGGAGTCTGTGGAGTACCTCACGAACATGTTTTTTGTGGTTTTCAATGTTATTGGAATAGATAAGGATGTTGTCTAGGTAGACAACGATGCATACATCCAGCAGGTCTGCAAAGATGGAGTTGACAAAGTGTTGGAATGCTGCAGGGGCATTGGTAAGTCTGAATGGCATCACAAGCCACTCATAAGATCCATAACGGGTTCTGAAAGCCATTTTCCATTCATCTCCTTCAGCGATGTGCACCAAGTGGTAAGTGTGGCACAGATCGATTTTAGTATATACTTTAGCCTGACTAGGCAAGTCGAGTAAGTCTGAAATGAGAGGTAATGGGTAACAGTCCTTCTTGGTGATCTTGTTGAGGCCCCTAAAGTCAACACAGAGATGAAGTGATCCATCCTTCTTTTTGACAAAGAGGACAGGTGCAGCATATGGGGACAATGTGGGACGAATAAAGCCAGTAGTGAGATTTTCATCAATGAAGGTCCAGAGAGCAGCCAGCTCAATGGACAAAAGCGAGTAGAGGGTTCCCAATGGTGGAGTAGTTCCTTCCTCCAATTCTATCTTGAGGTCGAACTCCCAGTGAGGTGCAAGCATAGCTGCCTTGGCCTTGCTGAACACATCAGCGAAGTCATGATAGTCCAGGGGTACTGATGACAAGTCCGGGGTATCCTGTACAGTGGCAGCCTGGAGTTTGGTAATGTCCTGAGGTCAAACCTGGAGGGAGAACTGGGTTGAGCCATCTAGCTTGCAAGCATGGATGAAGGCCACTGCGTTGACAAGGGAGATGTTTGGTACTCAGGTGTTGGGTGGAGAGGAGTTATCAACTGACTCAGGGAGGGTGGTTTCCAGAGAGCCCAGGGGGGCATCTACAGGGTTTCTCAGAATTGACTCTGAGTCAGAGGGCAACGTTGGCGCTGGCAAACGAGATGTAAGGTTTTGGAATTTAATACTGCTCAGTACCCAATCAATCAATGGATTGTAACAGGTGAGCCAGTTATGTCTGAGAACTATCTTACACTCAGAATCCAATGGAGTTACATAGAAGGTCATGTCAGTGATATCTCTGGAGGGAAAATGGACTGAGAGGTTTGAGGCTTTAGTGATTGATGTTGTTGTCACACTGTCAAACAGACAGAGGACAAGGGGTGGGATGGAGTAGGTTGAAAGACTGTGATTATTGACGAAAGTAGAATCTACAAAACAGTGTGTTGACCCCAAATCTATTAATGCTGGAAAGTCCAGAATATTATAAGAGTTGAGGGTGATAGAAGGCTTTAATGAATTAGGATTTAAAAGAGTGGATGCATTGAGGCATGCCTCCGAGGGTGCACAGTCAGTATCAATGCAACTCCCAGGCTGTGCAGAGTTCTGAGAGTTGCACTCTATTTTTTTGCCTCAGAGGAGGCAGTTGGTTTGGCTTCCAACTCAGTAACCATGGCTGCGCAAGCCTTAGCTGCATGAGATGTAGATTTAGGGCACTCTTTGGCCTTGTGCCTGGGGTTTCTGCAGAACATACACAAATTCTGCTTGAAATGTTTCTTCTGCTCAGCAGGTGTCAACTTGCCATCTTTACCGAGCTTGTTGGGTAACATGGGCAGTGCTCTGGAGTTCTGGTTGTTCAGAGGCTTGGGGTTCGAGGTAGCTGGGGTTTGCTGGTTACCACTGGACTGGGGATTGGCATTACCAGACTTCTGCTTGTCCCCCTTGTTCGAGTTGGCCCTACCTCTGGAGTTGTTTCTGGAGTTGTTGCCAGAGGACCTTGCTTGACAAGAGACTTCGTCCTTGTGCTCCCAGTAGCATGCATCAATTTCTTGAGCTAATGCATGCAACCCATATAGTGTAGTAGGTTTCACAACCCTACTGATTTCATCCTTGATGCAATCTGGGAGTCCGGTGTAGAACAGGTGGTGGAGAGCACCATCTCTGCAACCTCAGACTTGCAATGCCAATCTGTTAAAGTTGACCACATAATGGTTTACACGATGTGTCTCTTTCATGTGTAGGTGGTCGAGCTGATGTTCAGCATCTGCAGCCAGGTCGTGTGGTCCGAAGGTCATCTGAAGGTCCACCACAAAGTCCAGCCAACTGTCCATCCAAAGTGGACGGTCTGCCAGATCTCTGGAGTTTAGAAGGTCTGGCTCAAACCACTCAAGAGCCATTCCTTTGAGATAAGATTGGGCAAATGTAACCTTGTTTCTATCAAGATGAAATGCCTTGGGATGATCCTGGAAACATAGTTCACACTGAACCAGGAATGTCCAGAGTTTCTTCAGGTCAGTTCCATCAAAAGTGTCCAGCTCTCGGACTTTGGTGTGTGAGGATGAGGTGTCATTAGGGCGATGGGTTGATCATGACAGACAGTTGATGGCTGTTGCCAAGTTCTGCAAGACCACCAGTTGGGGGTCTAGCTGTTCTGGGGTGTCGATGAAAGGGTTTCCTTTGTCATCATTGTCATTGTCATTGTTGTCATCATCTCCAGGACCATCGTCTCCTGGACCATCATCTCCAGGGTCATTGCCTCCGAAGAGGTCTGGGGTTGGTCATGCCATAGATGAGGAACATCTGTTGGAGGAGCTGGTTCTAGGAGTCAGGGTAGTGAGGGGTTCACCCCTGGCAGAGAAACTTCAAAATTGGCTGACCGATGGTGGAGGGCATCAGCAGCTTGCTAACATGATACATGCACTAGACTCATGCATATCATCAATTGCAGCTTGTTCCAAAGCTTCAACAGCCATGGAGTGGGAATGGAGTCAGGTAGTCATAGTCGTAGCATGGGGTGTTTGGTGGGCTTGTGCAGGGATTGAGTTCAAATATACTATCAAGACCAGTTCTCAACAGTCTCCAAGAGGGTCCGAGGGCAGAGGATGACTAGAGCAAAAGTCTGGGTAGTCGGAGTTTAGCATACAACTTAGTACACTTCTTTCCTGCTGAGTCCCAGAGGTTGGAACTATCCAGAGACTGTCTGGAGTTGAGTGAGATCGATGAGTATCTTATTTGATATTCGAACTGATGTGCTACAACATATGTACAAAGCTTTTATAGTACAGAGGAAAGTGTAAAGCAATGTCCAGGGTGTAGCGACTACCGGAGTGCAGTACGGATGGATAACAATATTAGTGAGCTATTAGTAAGGTAAGTCAGTAGTTGCCAGATAGCCAGATGGTATGGGGATTAGTAAGACATACAGGTATGGTAGTGTAGCAAGTCACTTAGAAGCGCAAGAGAAACATACTAAGTATGGAAACAGAAATGGAAATAGATTGTAAGTCAAATCAGAGATGGAATGGAGTTTCATGACGGAAGCCCATAGGGCTAGAACGACACCTCAGATGGTCGCATTGCAGTCTGGACCTTATGCATGCATCATGGATGTGACACTCCATCTTCATGGACCTACTGGATGTATGCATTGTTGTCTACCTGGACAACATCCTTATCTATTCTGATAACATCGAAAACCATAAAAAACATGTCCATGAAGTACTCCACAGACTCTTGGAGCATGGCTTGTATGCCAAACCAGAGAAATGCAAGTTCCACTCCAAGTCTGTGCAATACCCCGGTTTCCTCTTATCCCCTGACAGTTTGTCAATGTGCGAGGATAAGGTAAAGGCCATCTGTGACTGGCCTGAACCTTGCAAGGTGAAGGACATTCAGTCCTTCCTTGGCTTTGCAAACTTCTACTGTTGTTTCATCTTCAATTACTTGGACATTGTGGTCCCACTGACACATCTCACATGGAAGGGGGCACCTTGGAATTTCTCCAAGGATTGTCGCTGGTCTTTTAATCATCTCAAGGAAGCTTTCTCCATGGCTCCAATACTAACTCATTTCCAACCCAGACTTCCCATCACAGTAGAAATGGATGCTTCAGACTATGCAATTGCCAGCATCCTGTTCATTGCTTGCATGGGTGGTGAGGTATGGCCAGTAGCATTCTACTCCTGGACTTTGACTGCCCTGGAGTTGAACTATGACACACACAACAAAGAGCTATTGGCAATTCATGAAGCTTTCTGGACCTGGCACCATTACCTCAAAGGCCCCACACACCCCATTGATGTTGTTACCGACCACAAAAACCTTGAGTATTTCTCTACCTCAAAAGTACTCACCAGGCACCAAGTGCATTGGTCTGAGTATCTTTCTCAATTCAATATGGTCATTTGTTTCCACCCCAGTAAGCTCGGAGCAAAGCCCAATGCCTTGACTAGACAATGGGACATCTACCCCAAAGAGGGGGATAGGGGCTACACCCAAGCTAACCCACAAAACCTCTGGCCAGTGTTTACCACTGAACAACTATCCAATTCATCATGGGTGACCTACTTAGAAAGCCTGGTACTGCATGCTAGTATAATCATGGATGTTGAGAAACTCCATGAAGACATCAAGTCTGCCTTAACATCTGACCCACTTGGTCAACTCCACCTCTCTGACCCATCTAACCCTCGGTGGCAGGTAGATGAATCCAGACTTGTATGTCTGGATGATCATATATATGTCCCTGAAGCAAACAACCTCAGGCTTTGTGTACTCTGTTACAAGCATGACCACCCCTTGGCTGGTCACTTCAGACAAAACAGAACACTTGAACTCATCCATTGTGAGTACGTCTGGCCAAATGCTCAGACTTATATCAAAGACTATGTCAAGTCTTGCACTGCCTGTGCATGTGCTAAAACCCCAAGACACAAACCATATGGTATGTTGAAACAGTTACTGATACCAGAGAGACCTTGGAACTCCATCTTGATGGATTTCATCGAACAACTACCAAACTCCAGAAACCATACTGCTATACTGGTCATCATAGACCATCTCTCGAAACAAGCCATATTCATCCCAACCAAAGATACAATCACCTCTCCACAACTTGCTAAACTGTTCCTACTCAACATCTTCTCCAAGCATGGAGTTCCCTCACACATAACCTCTGACAGAGGCACAGATTTCATGTCTCACTTCTTCCAGTCACTGTGGGTTACTCTTCTTGCAAGAGTGCTAAGGGAAATAAGAGGGGAAAGCTGTAGGTAAGACCTAAGCTCATCCCAAGGGGTCTTGAGTCAGAAGGAGACAGAAGAGGGGAATTTTAGGTGGTAAAGCAGGAAATATACAAAAAGGGAACTTGAGAGCTCGTTGGAACTCGGTAGGCGGCAATAGTAGGCTTGGAGGATGGTTTTTGGGATGTTTGGGACCCAATGGTGGCGAAATGGTGGCAAAGGGAATTCTGGGACTTGGGGTACTCTTGAAAGCTCAGAGATGGCTCAGGAAGGCTCTCTAGACTCGAAGGGGACTCTCAGATACTTGCAGTGTGATGCCAAAAGGTGGGTGGTGTATTTTTCTAAGTATCTTGGCTTTTGTATTGTAAGGACAGTGGTATCTAAGGTAAAATTTGGCATATTTCAGATCTGTCATATGTCAAGGTAAGAAAATTGTAAAGTCCGACTCTAGGGTAGGCATGCACATGACGATGACAGAGGTAGGGAAAATGAGTAAAAGCAGGAAACAGGGGTAAGTAAGGTTGAGGTGGTAAGACCACATGCCTGGGTGGTGGAAGCACTCACTGGGCACTGGTGGTGGTTCTAAGGGTGAGGACAGGCTCAGTGCTTGTGGAGAGACAAAAAGCACTGAGGGTGTCATGGTGACATGTGATGGATCAGTGGGACTTGTGAAGGTGCCAAAGTAGGCAGCAATGGTGTTGGCAGTGATAGGGGTAGCAGTAGCCACATGACAATGAGGAAACAAGGCAGTGTAGGGAGTGGGAGCTCCCTGTTAAGGGAATAGATGGATATGAGAGGTTTGAGGTGTGGAGGATCTTATTTACTTTTCTAAGGGGCTTGATCCCCATTTTGTAAGTGGGATGGGGACTTAGTGGTGAGGCGAGAGGTTGATTAGTAAGCACGTGCGGACTTGACTTTGAATTTGTACTAGCTACAAGAACAAGAAGCTACCACTATAGAGGCTGGAGATCACAGACTGGTGGGACCAGTCTGTGGCAGTCTCTTACTGCTACAGTCCTTGAGAGTGAGGCCTGAGCAGCCTTAGGGAAGTCCTAAGGTGGTGGTGCAGCAGAGTTTTCAGTGCAGTTGTTCAGGCTAAGTGTCTCAGTTCTTTTCTATTCCTTTCCTCTACTAGTTCTTCTCTTCAACAGGATTCCCTACAGGGTCTAACTAGCCTTTAGAGTCTATCCCTGTGTCCTCTCACATCTTTCTCTTCAGCAGGTGATGTGATTACAGGCTGTCTTGTGATTGTAAGGGATGCATGATTGGGTGACTGGTGAAAGTAAGGATTGCTGCTGAAGGCACTTTGCAGACCCAGGGAGCCTAGACTCCTTACACCATCAGGTGACTGGTGAAAGTAAGGATTGCCACTGAAGGCACTTTGCAGACCCAGGGAGCCTAGACTCCTTACACCTCCCAGGGTCTTTAGACTTTGACCATCCTCAGTCAAGTGCATGTGATTAGGTACAAGACAGAGATGGAATGCCTTTGTAAGGAAAGTGGCTGTGCATGGATCAAAGCACAAGCGATGGGGTTCTCAAACACATGCTGTGGGAAAATGCTTCCATGGTGTAAAGTTCGCTTAATGCACCAAGTGTGATCGCTGTGTTTGTTCCTTTTCTGCTAAGTCCATCAACCTCACTCCTGCCCACTTGTCATTACCAAGTCTCTCCCCTCCCAACACAATGTCGTCCTCCCAGAGTGCCTCCGTTTCTGTACCACCTTTCGTTACTCCCAACACCACAAGAGACCTCATTCCAGGCATGTGGGCTTCACAGATGAAGAAGTTGGAGGTGCTGATGAAGGAAATACCCAGTGAGACTGTGGAGGAGGAGACAGCATGGGCATGGTTGGCTTGGTATGAGGAATTATTGGTGAGTGGTCATTGTGTTAGTGATGCTATTCCCTTACTGATGCTTGGATACAGGGACATATCAAGCAACTATGCAAGTTTGCCTCAGACATGAGTATGGAGGTCCCTGACTACCCTGATGAAACCAAGATCACAATAAGCAATGCCTTCCTGGCATTGACAGCACTTCAAGCCCAATTCCCCCCATGCACAGTGAAACCTAAGGTCAAGCCAACTGTGGCCAGCTCCAGCAGCCCTCAAACAGGAGGTGAGGTAGTTTGGTGGTCGCAGAGGCAGATAGAGAAGTCTGCAGAGAAGGGACAAGAGGGTGTGATGGTGTGTGCACCAACCTTGCCTGACAAGCGACACACTAACCACCTGAGACTGACCAGACCAGTGAGGGCAGGTTGCTGACAAGGGCTGTGGGAGGCACTGTGTCATCTGGCCTGGAAGCCTCGGTGATGGATGTCGATGTGATGGAAGTTGACCCTATGCCAGGGAGTAATGGACCTTGCAAGTGATGTGTAAAGCAGGGGATTATCTGTGTGTGGAAAGAGTGGATGGCCTGTGAAGCTTGCCATGACAGCAAGAAGAAATGTGACAAGGCTGGGAAGCTGGGTAGGAAGGTGAGTAAGGTTCGTTGAACAGTGCACTCAGCTAGTGACAATGCGATGCAGCACAAAAACCCAGAGGGTCCCCAGTCCAAGTCAGCCTCGATAAGCAAGAAGGCTAAGGTGCACCCTGCTCCCCCTCCTCCCTCAGCTCCTACCCCAACAACAGGACGACCACGACCCTGTCTCATTAGCCACTTGACAGCTACCCAACCTGCTACCTCAACATCTGCTGCAGCAGTGACTGAACCCCAAGACCCTCCACTGCTGCAACCTCTCCCTCTTTTCCTCCCCAGTGGCCCATCCACTCCCACTCCCACTCCTAGACCCCCAGTTCCCCTTACTCCCCACATCACCAGTAAACCTGCCAACCAACTGACAGAGTCCTCAAGAGACTCTAGCGAATTCCTTAGCACACAAGTTGAGTCAGGCCAGGGTGAACAGGCTCCTGAGGTCACAGGCAGTGAGGACACCAGTACTCTGAAGGTCAAAATCAATCTGACCAAGTCCAAGGAGGATGCCACACCTACAGGGCCAACTCATTTGCCTGTGAAAGGTAAGCACCACATGCATGGTAGTCATATCCACCCTATCAAAGAGTTGGACAAATGAATTGCTGACATGGAGTTGTCAATCAAATGGGGGGAGGACGCCCTGATGGACCTGTTTTTGCAGATGGCACAGGTCAACACAATGGTGACCCAAGTATGCGAGGCCCTCCATCAGTCTAAACATCAACTGTGGGCATTGAAGGCATGGTGCCAGGAGAACTTCATTCCTGGGCTGTCTGACCTCCCCTAGAGCAGTAGTAATAGTTTCTTGAGCAAGTATCCTTTCTGCTGTCATTCTGTATGTTGGCAGTAATCCCATCTCATGTGCATGCTGTCTAAAACAGACCTCAGCAGTAAGATTGAAAGGTCAGAATAATATAAGAACACAAGTGAAAAGAAGGAAGAATGAGTGGTATAGTACTGTCATCCTGACTGAGTAGGTAGCAGCAGTTGTCATTTTAGTTTTGGCTGAATTCTATAGACGGTAAACAGTGAGTAAAACTATGAGTCAAGGGAAAGGAGGAGACAAGGAAATTTGGCTTTTGGTTTTTTTTATATTGTTTTATGGTTTTTGTGTTCAGCCTTTTGTGTTGGTAATTTGTATAGGTAAAACATCTGTAAAAGATAGACAATGGACAAAAAAAAGAAAAGAAAAGAAAAGAAAGAACATAGGATGTAGGTTACTCATCTAACTCATCCCCAAGGACACCAGCCAGTTCTGGGTCAGGAAGGGAGTCATCTTCAAGCTGATCTATAGCAGACCTGTTGAGGCCAACCAGATGGGTGACCTCGATATGGGACTTGTTTCTTGGGAAATAGGGGTATAAGCAAAAGGCAGCAAAGCAAAACCTTGAAACAGCACCATCAAGCTCTGCAAGGAGATAAGAGCCACCTTTGGTATGGTGTATGACTACCATAGGACCTAGGTAACAAGGTTTGGTCTTTCAGTCCAGTTCTTTCTCGATGTGGGAATTTCTGACAAGGACGAGGGTACCCAGTTTGAAGTCAAAATCATGGATAGTCCTCTCAAATCAAGCCATAAAGTCCTTTGCCAAAGCGAAGTGGGAATTGAGGACTTGATCATGTATTAGCACTAGGTCTTCTGGGCACTTCTGCAATTGCCAAGCACAATTGGCAATGAGAGTGGTAGTAGAGTATGACTGTGCTTTGAAAGGGGCGAGAAAGGTTGCTTTGGTGAGGTCAAAAGGGAGTCTGGGATGGACACCATGAGCCATATAGTAAGGGGAAAATCCTGTAGCTTTGTGAACTGTAACCCTCTCTGCCCAAAATACAGATGGGGCCACTTCTGACCATCTTGAGGCTTCGCCCTCACAACTCTTAACCATCGCTTCTCTGACATCAAAATGCTGCCACTCCACAACACCATTTGCCTGCAAGTTATAAGGTGAGATACAGATATGCTGAATACCATACATCTTCGACAGCCAGTCAAGTGCTAGAACATAAGGACTGCCATTGTCAGTGACGACTTCTGCCACAGCCCCCCATCTGCACAATATCTGCTCAAATAAGAATTTGCTGATTGACTTTCCAGTTTCAGATTGAAGCATGGCCCACTCCAGGTAGCTGGTAAGGGAGCATTGGGCTTGAGTAACATAGTGGTATCCATTGGACTTTGGCATTATGAAAGTGTCAACATAGGCTTTGTAGAACAGGGGCTCAGGTATTGCCATGACAGGGGGAATGTGGATTTGATCAAGGCAGTGAATCTGGCATTCATGACACATCTTGATGTACCAGTGAACATCCTGCTCAAGCATGGGCCACCAAAACCATGTCAGCAAGTGCATACAGGTGGAGAAGATACCCTTGTGGCCTAACTCATTGTGGGCCTGATGGATAATTTTGAGCTGCTTGTGGTGGCAGACCATGAGTTGGTGACGACCTTGGGGCTCTTTCCTCCAAAGCTCCCCGCCCTTTATGAAGTACCAGGTTGCTAGCTGCACAAGACTCTCCAGCTCCTTTTCTCCCAAATCATCCAGGGGCTTCTTTGTTTCCAAGAACCTCCTCACAACCTCCAACCTCTCATCCCTCTGCTTCGCCTTCATGAATCATGGGATTTCAGTCTCAGTGTTTTCTGGTGGTGAACCAGTTGCCAAAAATATGCTGACATCCTGAGGCAATATTTTAGATGAGTAGTATATGGATGGTGGAATTTCTGGAGGACATAGCATCCAAGTTCTTGGCTCTCAGCGATTCACAAGTTCCACAGCAAAGGCTCCACACTCATCTACCCAGTCTTCATACTCTTCTTCATCTACCTCAGGGTCCTCTTTGGCCCTTGGTCTCCTTGACAACCCATCAGGGGTGGCATGCTTAGCAGTGGGTACATGGACCAGTTTGAAATTGAAGAGTAGAATACCAGCAATCCACCAGTTGATGGTGGCATTAGGCTGTAAGTCTGGATTGTTAATCATGCCCTTGATATATCTCATGTTGACCTCTACAACTAGATTCCATACTCCAAAAACATAAAGCCACACATCATGCAGCACTCGAAACAGGCTGAATAGTTCGAGTTTGGCTTGACTATACTGCCTCTCTTGGTCATTAGGAGTGATGGATATGAAGCAGGCAGGGTACCTCCTGGAATCTTCTCCCTCTTGCATGAGAATATAACTGATGGCAATGTTGGAGGTGTCAATGGTGAGGATGACTGGAAAGGAGGAGCTGTAGTCAATAGGACACAGAGCTGGGGAGGTGACTATAGCAGCCTTGAGATAGTCCATTGCTGCTTGGTGTTCATCACAAAACTCAAAGAAGATGTCTTTCTTTGTGAGCTTGATGAGAGGACATGTGTGCTTGGTGAAGTCTTTAATGAAGATGCAGCAATACAAGCATAGACCTAGAAAGCCCCTAACTTCAGTGATGTTAGTGCAGTAAGGCCAGTCTCTAATTTTTTGGACTTTAGTTTTGTCAGGGATTCTCCCATCATACAAAACCTTATGCCCCACCACTACAATAGACAGGGTGGCAATGACACATTTCTTGGCAGAGACAGTAGCTCCTGCATGGCGAAGTCAGTGTAGTACATGATTGGTATTTTTGAGGTGTTCCCAGATAAAGCACCAAATGCCAGGGTTCTGTGGTATTGTTTCATAAGACCTGTCAGCATTCAGGTAGCAAGACTTAGGGCCTTTGATTGGACAGTCATCAATGAATGGGATGGAGACCTCAGGGATTTCATCATTTAGGATCCAACAGATGTCACCATGGAATATTTGAACAGCATTAGTGTACCCCATAGGTAACTTCGTCAGCCTAAGGGTGCTGATGGGGGTTTGGAAGGTAGTCAGGTTGTGGTAATCATCATGGATGGCTCAGTGGTTGTAGCTGACCATTAGGTCCAAGATCCTGTACACTGAGTGACAGGTGAAAGCTTTGGCAATCGAGTCAACAAAAGGAGGAACAGCTGAATCTTGGATAGAGACAGCATTTAAGGGCTGTAGGTCATGAACAAGGTGCAGAGATTTCCCATCCTTCTTGACAATGCAGAACCACTTGGACCAATATGACGAGGTCAAGGGCTTGTAAACATCAGCAGCAATTTTCTCTTTAATTATTTGGATGATGTCTTGAAAGATGGCAGGTGGGATAGGGATGTTACATTTGACCCAGGGTTTGTGAGGTAAAGTTGGGATTTTTAAGGGGGGAAACATGTCTTCACGAAAGGTTCCCCTTTCTGAGGTCTCCCAAGTGAAAGTGGCTATGTGTGTTCAAATGAGCCAATGAACAAGATCCAACTCTGCTGGCCAAAGGAACTTGGTAGGGTCGAGGTCAAGCTCTTCTGCCCTTTGAGTGGTAAATCTAGAACCAGGAATGAATAAGGGAGGGTGGTATGGTAATACAGGTAAATCTGCAAGAGGATTGCCAACCTCCTGATGCTCCACCCTGAATTCAACAGGCATTGCAGTCAGGATAGGCTTTACCTTCTTCACTACAGGCTTGTATTTTAACATGTGAAAAACCAGGTCATAGTGAAAGGTAGACTGTAGGGCAGAAAGTGTCAGTGGAGAAACCATAGTACTAGTGGTAAACAGGAAGGGGTCCTCAGGCAAAATGAAACTAGAATTGAATGGATTGGGAGGCACAGTATCTGGGGTATAACTGAACAACAGCACTGCTGTGGCATTTTCTTTAAAGTCAGTAGAAAGAGGGGAAGTGGAATTTCTTGAGGCAGAAAGTGAATCTGAAACATAAAGGGAACACATGGATACTATTTTATCTTGGTCTCCTCATAACCCTATCGAGTCATCGACCATTGTTAAAAACCCTGTTCGCTCTCTTGGAGTTGGCAGCAGTGATTCTGGTGGGTGAAGTATTCTGCCTTGTCATCTGGGTTCATGAATTGGGGATACAGGTATAGATGATGTTGAGGGCAGGTCAGGATAAGTAACTGGCAGCCTGAATTGGGGTCACAGATTTCTAGAGATTGTTCACCATCGGGGAAGTCTTGAAGGATGCTACTGAGAAGGCAGAAGAGGTCAAAGGGGGCTTTATCAACAACTTGAATCTGTAGGTGAGCTTCGACCAGCCCAATCCGAAGGGAGGCATTTTCAATGACACCTAGGGTACTCTCTTTAGACTGGTTAGTGGCTTCTAACATCATACACATGTCTGAATGGAGGGGGGCCCCTAAAGCCTCCCACAATTCACACCTGAGGGCAACTACCTGACAGCTGCTGTCGAGGATGCACTCAACCCAAAGCTTGTCCATAAGGACACCATCTACTGCACAGAGAGGGGTGGTGGTGAGACTGACACACTTGCCATCAGTATCCTTAATGAGGTATTGTTCATATGAGGCCCAGGTAGATGATGAGGACGATTCCAACATGGTCTCGAGGCTACTGATCACTACTTTCTTCATCATAGCCATCTCTTTTATCTGTTTGGGGATTTCTGGGCTGACTGCCAAAAGATCTTGGGTCAAGATTTCAATCTTGGCATCTAAAACCTGGGACACAAGTCATTTAGTGGCAGCAGCTTCATCAAAGCTGCTCTGGTAACAAAACTGAGGGGTAGGGTTGGATGAAGGTCTAGAGGTCGAAGGCTCAGCAGCATTAGATTTAGGTTTTGCCTCGTTATGTGCTGGCTGGGTGTTTGAAGTGGTGGTAGGTACAGGGTTGTTGGAAGGGGGAGGGTTGGCTGGAGCAGCATTTCAAGGGCAACAAGCAAGGATCTCCACACCATCAAAGCAGGCTGGTCTCTTCCTTTTGATAGCATTCTTAAGCTCCTCTACCTGAGCATAGGCTCTGGTGAGGGCATGCTTGTCTTCTTTGTCAGCATTATCTTCTATTTCTTGGTTGACAAGGTATGACAAGGGGTGGATCTTGACCTGAAACTTGGTGGTGTCTTCAGAGCTGAGGAACATTGTCAAGACTGGTTCTCAATGGTCTCCAAGAGGGTCTGAGGGCAGAGGAAGCTTAGGGCAAAAGTCTGGGTAATCGGAGTTTAGCGTACAACTTAGTACACTTCTTTCCTGCTGAGTCCCAGAGGTTGGAGCTATCCAGAGACTGTCTGGAGTTGAGTGAGATTGATGAGTATCTTATTCAATATTTGAACTGATGTGCTATGATGTATGTACAAGGCTTTTATAGTACAGAGAAAAGTCTAATGCAATGTCCAGGTGTAGCAACTACTGGAACACAGTATGGATGAATAACAACATTAGTGAGCTATTAGTAAGGTAAGTCAGAAGTTGCCAGATAGCCAGATGGTACAGGGATTAGTAAGGCGTACAGGTATGGAAGTGTAGCAAGTCACTTAGAAGCACAAGAGAAACATACTAAATATGGCAACAGAAACAGAAATAGATCATAAGTCAAATCAGAGATGGAACGGAGTTTTACAATGGAAGCCCATAGGGCTAGAATAACACCTCAGATGGTCGGACTGCGGTCCAGACCTTACACGCACATCACAGATGTGACAAACATGGTGTTGATGAGGTGGGGTGGGGTATCATGCCCTCTAGATGAAGAGGCATTACCTGGAGACTGAATAGAGATGAGATTAGCCAATGCCATAATGGACTCTCTGAGCCAATTTTCTCTTTGAAATTCCACCCTGCTGCAGACCTAGGAATGTCAGAACTGTCTTTCATAAAGACTTTACTGCCTATAAGTGTGCATTTCCCTTGGCAAACATACTCTTTGCAGAGCTCACACTCAGCTGTTCTATGGCCATTGGTCCCTCCACAGAAGAAGCAGTGAGGGTCAAAAGAGTGGCAAAACTGCTGTTCTGCAGGTTGAGTCTGGTGGCTGCCCAAGGTGGGGTCAGCGGCTTGGACATATTCCCTTTTAAGAATAGTGGGCTGCGACATCAGTTGGGAGTAGGATTCTGGGAATAAGGCTGAACTATTGATTTGGATGGCATTTCAGCAGGCCCCACTAAGGAGGTAGGTCACATGCTTGTAGACTTCATCAAATGGCCATGGGTCATTGACATCATGGTCTAGATCTTTGAGTTGGAGGCAAGTGGCAAGGCCACTATGGAATTTTGGGGGAAATCCTTCAAGGAACTTCTCATTAACATAGTCATCGGTGAGTCTCTTCTTCTTGTTAATTAAGGCCACAACTTGGTGGAATTCCCACACATATTTGCCAAGGTCTTCTAGGGATGACATGGGTTTCTGGAGTTGGTGGTGGAGAAGGGTCTCAAGGTTGGCTTTGGTATACTGCCACCCTTTGACATCAGCACCAGGGTAGAAACTGGTAACTTCTCTAGTAAAGTCATCCCAGTCATCACCCATAGCAGAGTTGAGGGAGGACCATAGCTCTGACTTGTTTCTGTTGGCATAGCAAATAGCCCACTTAATCTTAACTCTGTCATCAGTGCTTCCTGCATCAGTGCAGATCTGGTTGATGTCTTCAAAGTAGGCACAAATGTCTTCTGTTTTCCCTGAAAACTTTGGCACCTTATTGGAACCTCTAAGAGGCATTTCATGATGGTTGGTAGTGGTGGACATGACTGTGGGTGACAGCAATGCAAGTGGAGGAGGGTAATGTGGTATTGGTGGGGGAGTATGAGCTAGGGATAGAATGGGATTCTGCGAGGCAGTGAAGGATGCCAATGGAAGGAGGAGTTGTTCTGTGGCAAAGGTTGAAGCTGATGAAGAAACTGGAGGGGATAGGTCAGTAAGTGGTGATAACTCTTGACGATCAGGTGGTGGTGCAAAGGACTTGTCAAGCTTGAAGGCACTGGGTATGTTGACTATTGAAAGAGAGGGAGATTCTGGATGATGAGGGGATCTGATGGCAGAAAGCTCTACATCTGGAGAACTAGGCTCTGGGATATCACATGGGTTAGTAGCAGGTACAAAAATATCAGAGGAAGATATAGAAAGATGGCAGAAGGGCTCTAAGAGCTCTTTGACTTCTGTTCTGTGGCAAGTAGGTCATAGAGATCTCCTTTCCAGATCTACAGACCCCTTGCAGTAGGCTCCAAAATGATGTGGGCTACTCTTCTTGCAAGAGTGCTAAGGGAAATAAGAGGGGAAAGCTGTAGGTAAGACCTAGGCTCATCCCAAGGGGTCTTGAGTCAGAAGGAGACAGAAGAGGGGAATTTTAGGTGGTAAAGCAGGAAATATACAAAAAGGGAACTTGAGAGCTCGTTGGAACTCAGTAGGTGGCAATAGTAGGCTTGGAGGATGGTTTTCGGGATGTTTGGGACTTGATGGTGGTGAAATGGCAGCAAAGGGAATTCTGGGACTCAGGGTACTCTTGAAAGCTCAGAGATGGCTCAGGAAGGCTCTCTAGACTCGAAGGGGACTCTCAGATACTCGCAGTGTGATGCCAAAGGGTGGGTGGTGTATTTTTCTAAGTATCTTGGCTTTTGTATTGTAAGGACAGTGGTATCTAAGGTAAAATTCAGCATATTTTGGATCTGTCATATGTCAAGGTAAGAAAATTGTAAAGTCTGACTCTAGGGTAGGCATGCATGCAACAATGACAGAGGTAGGGAAAATGAGTAAAAGCAGGAAACAGGGGTAAGTAAGGGTGAGGTGGTAAGACCACATGCCTGGGTGGTGAAAGTGCTCACTGGGTGCTGGTGGTGGCAGTTCTAAGGGTGAGGACAGCCTTGGCACTTGTGGAGAGACAAAAGGTGCCGAGGGTGTCACAGTAACACATGATGGATCAGTGGGACTCACGAAGGTGCCAAAGTAGGCAGCAATGGTGTTGGTGGTGATAGGGGTAGCAGTAGCCATGTGACAACGAGGAAACAAGGTGGGTGATGTGATTACAGGCTGTCTTGTGATTGCAAGGGATGCATGATCAGGTGACTGGTGAAAGTAAGGATTGCTGCTGAAGGCACTTTGCAGACCCAGGGAGCCTAGACTCCTTACATTGCTAGGCAAGGCACTGGATATGAAGCTTCATTTCACTTCTGGATATCACCCTGAAGGCAATGGTCAAACCAAACGAACTAACCAGACATTGGAGCAGTACCTACGGGTCTACTGTAGTTACCAACAGGACAACTGGTCTGAGTTGCTACCACTCATGGAGTTTGCATACAACAATGCTCCCAGTGCTACAACCAGAGTTTCACTGTTCTTCACCAATAAGGGTTATCATCCTAATGTTACTGTACACCCAGAAAGAGAGTTAACATCTTCTTGAGCTAGAGACTATGCAGTGGACTTAGACTGTCAGATAGTTACTTCCTCAGTAACACCAAGCTACTGTATTAATATGTACCTGTCAGATAGTTACTCTACAGGTTGTCAGTAAATGTAAAGCTAAATAGAAAGAATGACTTACTCCTCAGTAACACCAAGCTACTGAGGAGACTACAGGAAAATTTACTGTACTGTAGTCCGCTTTTCTGCTTATGTAAGCGACTAATCTTCGCACCTAAAGAATGACTACTCAGGGGGCAGTTTATATTCCAACACTCCCCCATAAACTGCAAGGATTAAATGATAGAAATGCAAAAATGAATGTACCCATGTGTGAAGCAAGCAAATGTTGTCTAGTCCGAATTCTTGAAGTGTTGACGCGTTGTGATGTGGCGTGATTACCCGATTTGGCCACGCGCGGCTCTGTGGCTGTTGCGTCGTCTCGCGCTCGTACGTGCAGCCTCGCTGATGCTGCCGCTGCCTCCCCAGTCGGTTTCTCGTACTGGCGGCTCCCCCAGATTGCTTGTAGGATCTCCGAGGTAAGTTCTGATGCGATTTCTACAGGTTTCGTTGCTCCGAAGACTTCGTTTGGCCTCGAGTTGGCCCTGGTAAGTTCGCTGACTATCTTCACCTCGTCTGATAACGTTTCTAGGCTCCGTTTCTTCTCGTTTACGATGGCGGCTGGTAGGGATGATCTCGCGGGGGTGCTCAGCGGGTTGTATGGGGGGCGTAGGTGAGTTTCGCTTCGTATTTTTGCCTCCGCCGGCCTCCTGACTTGTTTCTCCTTCAGATAGCTGTAGCACTTCATCGTCGCTCGTTCCTATAGTCCCAAATGTATATTTTCGTCGTCCTGTTGGTAGGATATCCCCAGATATATAGACGCTTGTTTCTCCAACCCGATATTTGGCTTCCGGGGTAAGGCGCTTGCCATGCACGCTCCGTTTGGGGTCGTTTTCGAGGTTTTCGCGAACGCTCGACTCGTATTCGTGGTCGCTTGACCCATTTGCTGTTTTGCCCTCGAGCGCGCAGTTGTTCTTCATCACCATTGGGCTCCAGTGCCCACAGCTCTGGCATAGAGTAAGTTTTTCTTGTATAGCGCTGGCTGTCGCTGCCGCGCTCTCAGCTTCAGGTAACTCTTCTTCATCAACTTCGGTGAGCCAGTCTGACAGCTCCTCATCCTCGCTAGAATATTCTGCGTGCGCGAACCACACGCCGTCGGGTTCGGCATCGCTCGTCTCGCCATCTGACTCGTTCGCGACTGCAGCCTTCTCATTTGGCTTCTCGCGCCCTTTCCCTTTTCCTTTCGAGTTGCTAACCTCGTCTTTCTCCTTTGTAGCCTTTTCTTTACCAGCTCGGCAGTCTCGTGCCATGTGGCCGTACTTGCCACAGGTATAGCAATCTCCATGTATGCGTCTTCCCTTTGAATCTCCTGAGGCAGTATATGCGGCATCCTCGCCACTTTCGTTCGTAGGTTTTCGCGCGCCCAAATTCCGGCTGTCATATGCATCCAAAACAGTTTCCATTAGTACATCCGAAGTTATCGCTGTTCCTGTAACCTTCGAAAGAGCCATGACCGCGCCAATTTGCGCCTGGTACGAGCTCGGGAGGGAACTGATAATAATCGCGGTAAAGCTTTCGTCCGTCGGTGCCTGATCCATCGAAGCTAACTGTTCGTGCATGTCTCGTAGGGTATCGAAGTGTTTGTGCACGTCTTCGCGCTCTCGACAACGTAAGTTTTGCATTTTGCGGAGTATCTCGACCGCTACAACTCGGGATCGCTGCTCGAAGAGCTTTGCAAGATGTCTGAAGATTTCGCGTGCCGTTCTGAGCCTTTTAATCTGTGTGAATAGAGTGTCGGGTAAGGTACCAGCAATTTGCTGCTTGACGACGGCCTCGCCCATTCGCCATGCCTTCATTTCGGCCTTCCAAACCTCGACCTCTTTCCTTTCAGCTGAATTTGTTGGGGACCAACTCTCCCCTCGACCATCGAGTGATTTCGGATCTTCGGGCTCCGTCTCCGAGCCGTCTAAGTGCCCTCCAAGGCCTCGTGCCTCGACTGACCATATAAGTCTATCCTTGTAGGTGACCCAGTTCGTGCCGTCTGCCGCGAGCTTCGGCACCTTCAAAAATTCATCTCCGAGTTTAGTTTCGAAGGACATCTCGTAGTTCTTCTTTTGGTGGTCTTCTGTAGTTCTTCTCTCGTGCGCAGTTAGAGCTCGGGGCTCATAACCTGTCAGATAGTTACTTCCTCAGTAACACCAAGCTACTGTATTAATATGTACCTGTCAGATAGTTACTCTACAGGTTGTCAGTAAATGTAAAGCTAAATAGAAAGAATGACTTACTCCTCAGTAACACCAAGCTACTGAGGAGACTACAGGAAAATTTACTGTACTGTAGTCCGCTTTTCTGCTTATGTAAGCGACTAATCTTCGCACCTAAAGAATGACTACTCAGGGGGCAGTTTATATTCCAACATAGACTCCCTGCATATGTTCCTACAAGAAGAAATGAAGGAAGCTCAGCAGAGATACCAAGGTCTGGCAGATGCTAAAAGATCTCTGCCTCTGGACTTTCAGATTGGAGATTTGGTATATGTCAAAGCTAAGTACTTCAGGTCCACTCAACCCTTGAAGAAACTCTCTGAAAAGAATCTGGGACCCTACCCTATTATTGCTCATGTTGGATCATTATCCTTCACTATCCAACTACCTGATGCTATGAAGTCCATACACCTGGTGTTCCACGTCTCACAACTAGAACCAACAACTCCAAATACTATCCCTAACCATGTCCAACCTCCACCTCCACCTGTTGAAATCAATGGAGAACCAGAGTATGAAATAGAACAAATCCTAGACTCTAAAGTGGACTACCATAGGCAATGTCCACTGCAGTACCTAGTCAAGTGGGCTGGCTATGAAGGCATGGATGAGGAAATGTCCTGGCTCATAGCTACCAAATTAAGCAACACCCCTGACTTAGTCACAGACTTCCACAGAGCATACCCCCACAAGGATGGTCTGTTGAGTGCTGTCCCACCCCAGAAATAAATGGACTTTCTGGAGTTTACTCCATGTACACTATGAAGATTCACACTCACTCGATTCTAAGATGAACACAATGGAAAATATATTTCAAAGAAAAAAGGAGAAAAGAAAAAAGGAGAGGAGGGGGGGGGACAAGAAACTCAAAGTATGCTACAGACACAGATAAACTAGGAAAAGTAACGACTAAATGTTGTTGTCGTTCATCGCCCAGTTGACAAGGCTGGTCGTTGCGGTCTTCAGGACCTCGAAAGACTCCTCCAAAACTCCAGACAAGTCTCAGACCTCCCTCAACATCGTCTCAACAACTGCCATGTTCTTCTCAATTGCCTTGATGATCTCTCTGAGCTGCCTGTCTAAGACCTCTGCCAAAGGGTCTTGATGCAGAGCTTGCATGTGGGGGGCATGGGGCTTTGAGATGACCTCAATGTCTGGCATATTGTCCACATCCTCATCATCAGTGGCTTCACCGAAGTGTGCTGACTTCCTCCATTTCCTTTTTTCTCCACCCTGGGGAGATGTCGCAGTCGATGCTGGCTTCTTGGGCTCCAGCACCTTTGGGTTCAAGTCACACTTGCCCTTTGTTTTCTGGCACCAGATGCATGACTTGCTGCACCCAGTACCCAGCACACATGGTTCCCTGGCCTTGGTACAGGCAGAGCAAGCCTTAGCCTGCTCTGTGGGCCTTCCACCGACCAATGTGACATGCTGAGACTGGTTATGGACTTGTCAGCATGGATTTTAGAACAATAAATACTGTTACACACTGTGGAGCTCTCTGCTTGCTGCACCCAATGCATCTCCTCCTCAAGGTGTCTTTTCTCTGCTTCCAACTCATGGAGTTTCCTCTCCTTGGCTGCCTTCCTCTGAGCAGCCTCCTCAGCTTTCCAATGTTCCTCAGCCTCCTTTGCTTTCTGGACCTCCTCAGCTTGCCAGCATTCTTCTTCTTCAATTGCTGCCTGCATGGCAGCATGCTGATGATGCTGTCATTCATCAAACTTTGCCATTTTCATAGTCAGCAGGTCATGCAGATACTCTTGAAGCAAGTCATCATCAAGGACTTCCCAGGCAATGCCTGCAGGGTTGAGAGAGGTTTTGAGTTGGGGAGTAGGAGCCATAGCATTTAGAAAAATGGAAATGGGCATCTGGACTTTGACAAAACCCTGTCAAGCTCTTTTTACTGTGGACTTTTTCAGACTCCGATAATGTGGACTTCGAAACTCCAAAGTGATGCTTGAGCACCACAAGTGCCTTGAGGGCTCAGCCCTAAGAGGGGGATACTGTCACATCCATGATGTGTGCACAAGGTCTGGACTGCAGTCTGACCATCTGAGGTGTCATTCTAGCCCTATGGGCTTCCATCATAAAACTCCATTCCATCTCTGATTTGACTTATGACCTATTTCTGTTTCTGTTTCCATATTTAGTATGTTTCTCTCATGCCTCTAAGTGACTCACTACACTACCGTACCCATATGTCTTACTAATCCCTGTACCATCCAGCTATCTGGTGACTACTGACTTACCTTACTAATGGCTTGCTAATATTGTTACTCATCCATACTGTGTTCCGGTAGTTGCTACACCCTGGACATTGCATTGGACTCTCCTCTGTACTATAAAACCTTTGTACATACATCATAGCACATCAGTTCAAATATTGAATAAGATGCTCATTGATCTCACTCGACTCCAGACAGTCTCTGGATAGCTCTGACCTCTGGGACTCGGCAGGAAAATAGTGTACTAAGTTGTACACTAAACTCCAACTATCTGGACTTTTGCTCTAGCCATCCTCTGCCCTCAGACCCTCTTGGAGACCGTTGAGAACCGGTCTTGACATGGACCCTACTTGAACCTGTATGCCCATGCACAGGTCAGATGGCACTGCACAACCTGCCACACCATCTGTCATCCTACAGGCAGTGGATTCCTCTGTTCCAAATAAGGCCCATCACCTCAACAGGTGGGTTAACCACCATTATCTAAAACACAGAAGTGTTGCACACCACCATTTCCATGATACTCCAGTTGTCCTATGCTTGTTTTTCTGTGATTGATGCCACCCACCCACCTGTTAGTATCATGGATGTCCCTTGAACCAGAATGTAGCCTTCATCCTCCAACTATGATCATGATACCAGTGAGATCCCCCACACAAGCATTCTGACTCTAGGCTCTTTAGAGCCTTTTGGTGTCATTCCCAATGTACCACTCATTTTGCCATTGTCCACTCAATTACCATGTGCCAGCCTTCTGCCATTAGAACAATGCAGGCAGCCTTTGCAGAGAAAGACAATCAGATACCCCTGCCACATGTGCAAATGCCTCATGGTGTAGAAATGCCACCTTGACAAAGGGACACCTTTATGTTTAGTCCATCTAAAAACCTCCTCCCCCACTTTGTAGCATCTAATGCCCCTCCAACAGACTCACTCTGCCCAGGATGGCAAACACCCCCACTCCACATCCCCTCAGCCTCACTCTGATGCTGCTGCTGGAGATTCACAGGCAGCATGCCATAAACAAAAGATTCTGTGCCTTACAGAGCACATGGCCTCCACTACCTTTACCCCTGCATCGACCCAGCCACCACCTGTGCCACTTACATCAGCAAGATGGCAAAAGATCTGACAGTCTGAAAAAAGCTTACAGTCTGAAAAAATCTGATATCAGACATTCTCAGACATTTTCAGAAATTATCAGTTTGCCAGTTTACCAGTCAGTCAGAAATGGACATTTCTGAGATCAGACCCACAGTTTTCCAGGATGGTCAGATATCCAGTTTATTTCAGGCCAGCAGTTTGTCAGAGAGTCAGACATCCAGTTCATTTCAGGCCAGTAGTTTGTCAGAGAGTCAGACATCCAGTTCATTTCAGTATTTCAAACATGTCAGGTAACCAGATGTCAAGACAATCAGTTTATTTCAGGCCAGCAGTGTGTCAGAGTCATGCATCCAGTTTATTTCGGTATTCCAACATGTCAGGTAACCAGATGTCAAGATAATCAGTTCATTTCAGGCCAGCAGTTTCAGGTGCCAGACATCTAGTTTATCTCAGGCTGGAAGTTTTTCAGATGCCAGACTCATCAGTTTATTTCAGTATTCAAACCTTTCAGTTCACCAAATGTCAAGATGTCTAGTTTCATTCAGGCCAACAGTTTCTCAGATAGCCAGATATCCAGTCTACTAGATACCCAAGGCCTTCAATTTTTTTCAGTCATTCCCAGCTGAACAGTCTCTCAGACACTCAGACTTGTAGATTTTTTCAGTGTTACAGCCCAATAGTGTGTCAGACATTCAGACTCTTACATTTTATCAGTATCATAGCCAAGCAGTTTCCACAGACGGGCAGATCAGCATGATATCACTTTCAAATTTTGAGGTTACTGCACAAATGAGAAATTATTCAGAATCAGGTTCAAAACACATAGCCCTCCCAGATGGTTTCCTCAACTTAGCCACCAGAACATCCAATGTTGGCTGGGGATGGTATGCCCCCACATACTTCTCAGCACTGAGTAAAATCCTCTTCCACTGCTTCACCGAAAGACAGTCAACAGACTCCATCACCTCATTAGTAGCATATCCCCAGAGAGCTTGACTGAACCTTTTCTGTGCTTTTGGAAGGGGAACATATTGGCCTGTTGACCATGCCTGAAATGCTCTCTCACCCTGGGAATATATTACCTTTGTTCCAATGGAAAGACAACAAATAACTCACTGCAATGGTCACTAATGTCAAGGCACATCAGGGGAAATGTGCAGGATTCTCTCTTGCACTTGGCTTAATGATGGATGTAGACTCTAGGTAAAAAGTGAAAGTGTCGAGGATGCAGTTGTGTTGGAATGTGCTGAAGAGAAAGATGTGAGAGGACTCAGGGAGTGACTCTAAAGGCTAGTCAGACCCTGTAGGGAATCCTGTTGAAGAGAAGAACTAGTAGGAAAAGAAAACAGAAAAAAGAACTGAGACACTTAGCCTGAATAACTGGACTGAACTCTGCTGCTCCACCACCTTAGGACTTCCCTAAGGCTGCTCAGGCCTCACTCTCAAGGGCTGTAGCAGTAAGAGACTGCCACAGACTGGTCCCACCAGTCTGTGATCCCCAGCCTCTATAGTGGTAGCTTCTTGTTCTCGTAGGTAGTACAAATTTGAAGTCAAGTGCACACGTGCTTACTAATCAACCTCTCGCCTCACCACTAAGTCCCCATCCCACTTACAAAACAGGGATCAAGCCCCTTAGAAAAGTAAATAAGATCCTCCACACCTCAAACCTCTCATATCCATCTATTCCCTTAACAGGGAGCTCCCACTCCCTACAGCACCCTTTGGGATCTGTAACATAGTCATTATAACAAAGTATGAAGGTTCAAAAACTTACTGGACTGTCTGGCCCCTCCTCCACTCTCTCCCACATATATGGGAACAGAGAAGGGGCAACAGGCTTCACATGCCCATGGGCATCAATGATCTCAGTGACTTCTGGTACAGCCCATGCTACATAAGCTGCTCAGGCCTTGGCAGTGTCAACTTCTTCATACCAATCAAAAAATGCCTTGACTGCCTTGAGGGCATGAGTAGCAAGTTCACTGCACCAGTCATATGTACATTGTTTGACCTCCGAAATGATTAGTATAGTCACAAGGTAGAATGCTAGTGGATGTATGAGAGCAAAAATTGGGTCGTTGTGAAGTGCAACTGTGCACTTAATATTTGGAAAGGTTTCAGCCCAAAGTTTTTGAACATGTGCAACATGTAATGGGTTGGCAAGTTTCCATGGACTGTTGAGCAAAGAGAAGTAGAAGATCCAGCATGGAAGAACGATATCGTGAAACAGTGCTATGGTATATGGAAGTCCCAGCAAGCCTTCATTGTGGAACTTATGGGCTTTCTGCCAGGGTTTATGACATGGCTCACTCAACTCACTCTCAAAATTCTCCTCATCTGCTTCCACAGCATGACAACTGTGGCCTTGCATGCAGCTTGGAGCACCAGATGGCTGGTTTTGGGATGGGCCAGGTTCCTGCACCTGCTGACTGGGCTGTTCCATGCTTGGGACCTTGCAAGTCAGTGAATGATTGAACACCCTAACAACAGGCTAGAAATAGGTCATCAGTACATGTTATTAAGTAGAAGGAAACTTACTTTGAATGAGTTACTGGACCCCTTCTTGAATGCCCTTGCATCAAGTCCAGATTGTTCCACAACACATGAAGTGGTGCAGGTTGGTGCAGGGGCATCACCATTGTTGCTGCTGCCATTGTTGTTGTTGTTGTTGTTGTTGGAGTGTTCATCCCAATTGGATCCCATGTTATTGCCTCTATACCCATCATAGTCATGGCCTTCCTCCCCACTGCCAACCCGATGCTTGTCTGTACCATGGTAAGCTCCACAGTCATCATTGTCAACTCCACACTTACCAATGGTCAGATATCCACATTCACTCTCCATGTTCACACAGCCTGGCAAAATGGACCCTGGCTTCTTCAGGCATATTAATGGCAATGTGGGCTTGCCATTTGGTGTAAGGTGGAAGGCTGAAGCACAAGGAGAAAATGGATTTCAGGAAGTGTGCATACCATTGGTATACAGGACCTGGGTGCATGTGTCATTGGCATCATCCCCATCATTGAGTCCCCCATACAAAGACTTGTACCCTTCATGTTAAATAATGATGCATTCATTAGTTTTCTTTACTCGATTAGAACAGACTTACCATCTTGAGGCACTGCATTGGGATTGCTTGCAGACCCATCCATACGGTGCTGAGACCCTGACATCCAAATGTTAGAGTTTGAATGTGGAAAAATGAATCAAATTATCATATGTCTCACTGGCTTTTGAGTTAGATGTCTTTGTGTTAGGCTGAGACTGAGGAGGGACAGCCAAATGCACTTTAGTTGAGTGCCAGTTTGGGACAAGTCCAATTACAGGAAAGGGAGACCTCGGAGAATGCGACACAGGTTCATGCAGCGAGCTGGAATGTAGTTTGTAGGGCGATCCATGAAGTACAACAGGAACATGGATGAGATCCATGCAATGCAGTGGATGTTAGAGCAGTAAGCAGCAAGTCTGTCAGTGTGAGACTTAGTTACAATAGGAAAGAAATTCTCACCACTGCGGCATAACACACTTTCCTTTTCCATTCAGCTGGGACACCATGCTTGGCCTTGCACATTCCACGTATCCTCTCCCTTCGTTGTCGACCACCATCCTTGTAGTAACTCCCTCGACTTCCTTACCCATCGCATTGACATCAGGAGCCTTCAAAAGGAGGATTTGTGAGTAAGTCACTCATCTGGGTAGTTTAACATTCCCATCACTCACCTTCATAGCATTGGATTTGATTCGAGTAACCCTCCATTTTGTTTTTGACATGATCTTGCCCGGATTTGCTTCATCCAGGTCATTGTCTACCCCCATAGTATTGTTATCCACCTATCATAGTGACCAGTAGGTTAAAAAAACATTGGATTATTTTGTACTTACTGTCATAGCTGCTTTGGGATTGGACCCAGTGTGGGCAACTATTGGCTCTGTTGCATTGCTGCCAGTAGCCACTTGACTTCTGGCACCTACAGTACTCTGTGCATATGGTGAGTTGTTGATTCAAATATTGGACATGACTCGGTGAAAACTGAGGAACTTCAGACCTTAGACACCTTCTGGACACTGGCAACTGTGCTACCCCAAGTTGCAGCTGGGATCTCCTCCCCTGTAGTGCCCTTCTGCTTCTTTCTTTGCCTACTTTTCCTCTCATTGGCAGCCTCTGATTCCTCACCACTTGTTGGTTGTTGCTTCCTAGTTTTTCTATTACCACCTTCATCACTGTCATTCTTTGCTATCATTGTCACATTAGTATCAACTGCTAGGTAAGCAAAGTAGAAGGTACCTTCCAGCCCTGATGACACCTTTGTTCCATACATATTAGTTGACTGTGCATGATGTAGGGAGTCTAGGCTCCCTGAGACTGCAAAGCGCCTTCAGTGGCAATACTTACTTTCACCAATCACCTGATCACATGTCCCTTACAATCATGAGACAGCCTGTAAACACATCACCCACCTTGTTTCCTCATTGTCGCATGGCTGCTGCTACCCCTATCACCGCCAACACCATTGCCACCTACTTTGGCACCTTCGTGAGTCCTGCTGATCTGTCACATGTCACCGTGACACCCTCAGCGCCTTTTGTCTCTCTACAAGCACCAAGGCAGTCCTTGCCCTTAGAACCATGGCCAGCACCCAGTGAGCGCTTCCACCACCCAGGCATGTGGTCTTACCACCTCACCCTTACTTACCCTTGTTTCCTGCTTTTACTCATTTTCCCTACCTCTGTCGTTGCTGCATGCATGCCGACCCTAGAGTCAGACTTTACATTTTTCTTACCTTGACATGTGACAGATCTGATATATGCCGAATTTTACCTTAGATACCACTGTCCTTATGATACAAAACCCAAGATACTTAGAAAAATAGAGGACCCACCTTTTGGCATCACAGAGCGAGAATCTAAGAGTCCCTATCGAGTCTAGAGAGTCTTCCCGAGCCATCTCCGAGTTTACAAGAGCACCCCAAGTCCCAGAATTCCCTTTGCCACCATTTTGCCACCATCGAGTCCAAACATCCCAAGGCCCATCCTCCAAGCCTACCATTGCTGCCTACTGAGTACCAATGACCTCTCAAGTCTCTCTTTCAAATCACTACTGCTTTACCACCTAGAGTCCCCCTCTTCTGTCTCCTTCTGACTCAAGACCCCTTGGGACGAGCCTAGGTCTCACCTACAGCTTTCCCCCCTTATTTCCCTTAGCACTCTTGCAAGAAGAGTCACCCACAACGAGGCTGCTTTTTTTGTGGGGGCCCTGGAGGCTGATGTGCTGAAGCTCTAGCCTGCTGTTGCTGTGTGAGTAGATCCACCTCAAGTGCTGCTACCTGTCTGGTGACAGAGTCCTGTTCAGGCTTAGACTTTGCTTTCTGCTTTGCCTGTAACCTAGAACCTGGTGGTCCAGTAGCTGCAGGAGCTACTACTGGTAAGTCTAATAGTCCAGGATGCTTTGTTTTATTTTGTAGTTGAGTAGTTGGTGGCATGAGCTAATGTGCATGTAGTATGTTGGAGAGAGAGAATACTTGCTGGCTGTCAGAATTTCAAGTGACTATTTTACCATGGGTGTGTATCACAAGTCCACAACTCTATTAGTAGGATTGTTATAGGTGCTAGCTTGGCACTGGTGCCATGACAATTCTTTTATTCTCATGTCTGGCAGTGGTGCTGTTCAAACCACTCATCAGTCTTTATTTGCTGTAGTACCCCACCTCCTGAACCCATCAAAACTAGAACCATCCCAAGTGCCATACTAGTCCTACATGATGGCCACTCCAAGGGCTACAATTCCTTTGAAGTACCAACCTCGAAGATACTACTGCACTGACACTGTCAACTCAGACTGTCAGAAGGGCTTCATCTCTGCAGCAGGTTTGAATCATCACTACAATGCTGTGCATAAGCACCATACTACTAGGCCATCTTGTCCTCAACAACATCCATGGCAACCAACTGGCCAGCATGATGGCAGTGGAGATGATAATATTGAGCCTCAGGGGGCATATTTTGTCAAGCATCCAGTGTTAGATGGTGGGATCTACTCTTGTTCTTCCAGATTATTTCAACTGACTATTAGCCAGGCACACCAGTTGATTTAAATGGTGATGACCTGCCAGAGGGTGCTTCACCTCCTAAACCTAATACTTCCAGTAAAAGGGCATGGCACCCCTTTGAAAGTAGAGCTCACTTTGAGCTTGCTGATTTCATTTTCTGTCAGAATGAAATGCCAGGTGCCCAGATTGATGAACTGATGCACATTTGGGCCAGCATGCCAGGCCAAGCTGGTACTCCTCCATATGCCAATCATGAGCATTTATATAGCACAATCGATGCCATTTCAGAGGGAGATGCCCCATGGACTTCTTTCTCCATGGAATCAGTTGAGGCTGGTGGTTCAGGTGGACCAAGTTGGAAGCATAGTGGTACATATGAGGTGGTTTTCCATGATCCACAAATCCTACTTAATCATCAACTATCCAATCCTGGCTTCAAGAATCATATTGATTACTCCCCACAACTAGTATTTGGGGAAAAGGGTCAACATGTCTGGTCTGATTTGATGACTGGGAATTGGGCCTGGAATCAATGTGTAAGCAAATCACACATCCTTTTTACATTGAGTTGAAACTAGCTTGGATTGATGCCTGCAGAATGAACTTTCAAAGGACCCTGACAACCATGGGGCAATGTTTGTCCCTATTATTTTGGGCAGTGACAAAACCACAGTCTCAGTTGCAACTGGAAACAGTGAGTATTATCCACTTTATATTTCTGCAGGCAATGTGCACAATGGAATGAGATGTGCACATGGTGAAGCTGTGAGCTTGCTAGGGTTCCTATCAATACCCAAAAGTAAGTTATTCAAATTACACCTTCCATTATACTTGGACTAAGAAGCTAATTACAGCAGACAAAGAGTTTGAAGCTGATCCAGAGTTTTGCACTTTCCAGAGGCACCTTTTCCATACATCTTTGGAAGCCATTTTCCATTCCATGTGTCCAGCAATGACAAAGCCCCAATCTGTAAAATGTGCTGATGGTCATTATCACAGAGCAATATGTGGACTTGGTCCTTATATTGCTGATTACCCTGAACAAGCTTTGTTAGCTTGTATAGTTCAAGGATGGTGCCCAAAGTAAGTGGTTATCAATTAATCAAATGCCTCATCTCAACACTATTATTTACTAGATGCACTGCTCATCAAACTCATTTGGACCATGATCCCAATGCTATTTTGCACAATCATGAATATACCCAGCTTCTAATGGACTCATTTGCTTCACATGTACTGTGGCAAAAGTATGGAATAGTTGATGATATATTGGTAAATTTAATTCTACAGTGATTTGATGTCTCTAAGCTCACAGGACAACCTCTGACTGTAGCCTTTCACAGCTAGCTTCCCTCATGCAAATATCCATGAGCTTATTGCCCCAGATATTTTGCATCAAATCATCAAGGGGACATTCAAGGACCATCTTGTCTCATGGGTGGAAACATACTTGAAGAAACACTACAAGAATGACTTTGCAGATGTCCTGGCTGATATTGATCATCAGTATGTACATTAAATCTAGCAGTTTATGGCTTGCACTGATCTTAGATTAGTATTGCTGTTGTGCCACCCTTCCCTGGCCTCCGATGTTTTTCACAAGGCCATGGATTTAAACAATGGAAAGGTAATGATTCTAAAGCTTTAATGAAGGTTAGCATAATGCTATTGAATCAGTGCTATACACTTATACTAGGGCTGTAGGTTTATCCTCCTGCCATTGCAGGCTATGTACCCAATGAAATGCTACAAGCTCTCTCAGCATTCATGGACTTCTGCTATATTGTTCGTCAGTCAAGCCTGAGTGAAGCTGATCTGGAGGCTCTTGATAAGGCCCTTCAGTGCTTTGAAACTCACCATTCCATTTTTGAAGCTGAGGGCATTCACTCAGATGGGATTTCCATTCCTCAAATCCATGCGCTTCAGCATTACCATGAAGCTATTGAGTTGTTTGGAGCACCAAATGGACTTTCCACATCTATTGTGGGGTCAAAACACATTCATGCAGTAAAAAGGCCTTACTGATGATCCAATAAAAATGAGGAGATGGCACAAGTGCTTCTGGTCAATCAGTGGCAAGATAAGCTGGCACGATTTCAAGCAGAATGCCTTGCAGAAGGTAGAGAATTGACAATTGACAATTTGAGTCTGCTTAATAGCCTTTTTTCAGGGCTTTTGGACAAACTGCTAATTCCACAAGACAATGTACATGAGGATACATCCTTTCAAGATGATCCTTACCTTCAGGAGGCAGAAGATGATGATAGTGAAAGAGCAGATGCAGTGGTTCAACTTGCACATAAACCATGTAAGTTTCAGTATTTATCCTTAAGTTCATTTGAGGTGTGAGAAATCATTCATCTTCTACATAGCACCCAGGAAACTCAGAACCTTAGCTGAGATGGGCCAAGATATTGGTCATCCTGAATTGCCAGACCTTGTTTCTATTTTTCTGTTTCAGCAAAGAAATCATGGTGTTGATGTTCCTGACATATCTAAGTGTCCAAAAGCTATTGACCCAGGATATTCTTTTTCCTCAGCAGTTGCAACATTCTATGCTCCAAGTGATCTCTCTGGAGCAAATGGAATGCATCGCCAATGTATCCATGCTTCACCCTCATGGAGAAATGGTGCACCTTGCTATGATTGTGTCTTTGTGGAAAAAGACCTTACTCTGCCAGGATTTCAAGGGCTATATGTGGCACAGGTGCTATTGTTCTTCTCTTTTCATTATCAAAATGTGCACTACCCCTGTGCTTTAGTGCAGTGGTTCACCCCTATTGGGAATGAACCCTGTAATAACACAGGCATGTGGAAAGTTGAGCATGAGTATGATGAATATGGTGATCATTTGATGATTTAGTGAGTGTTATCCACTTGGATAGCATCTTACAACCAGCACATTTGATAGGTATTTATGGTGATGAGTATATCCCACCTGATTTACATTACTCAGATTCACTTGCTGCTTTTGGCTCATTCTATGTTAACAAGTACTCAGATTATCATGCCTTTGGATTAGCTTTTTGATGAGAATCAGTATTGAAAGTCTCTACTTGTCTCTTCTGTGGTGAACCATGGCATTGCAGCTAATCAGCAAGATGGAAGAAGTTTTGATATTCTGACAAGATCTGATATTGGACATTCTCAGTTTACCAGCCTTTCAGACAGTCAGATTTTCTGAGACAACTATCCCCCCATGGGAAACCCTCACCCCCCAGCATCAGTGTTCAAACAACAACTCCCTACTCCATCCATCATTCTGATGTCAGCAGCAGGTTTCACTCCATCACCAGAGCCACATTTAGAGCACACTTCACCCCTCTGCCCCACCTGGGAAAACCTCTCCACCCAAACACAAATGCTCCCCATCCATCCCATGTCCCTCAGGCTCTCCAAGGTGGGCAGACAGTTCCATCAGTTCCCCAAGGGCTCCTTCAAGGCTTGCTTTTCCCCCCCTGTTCTGCTGAAGTGTCTGCTCTCTCACTCTGCATCCCACCTGCTTGGAGCTGGACCATCAAGGCTGGCCCCAACAAGCACAACCTCCACTTCCATGGAAGCCCACCTTTCTGCTTGGCTATGTGCACTGATGGGTCCTGGCATACCATCTCCTCTACCCACATAGACCATGGCAAGGTTTCAACCTTCATTAAACTTCCCCCAGATCCACCTGTACCAATGGCCCAGCCCTGAGTTGGCCCATTTTCATTCTCTTTCCTCTTTCATCCCACTTTCTGCCTTTTCTCATACGTTACTTCCCATGAGGCATGCCAGTGCCAGCACAGTGATTCCTCTCCTCAGGCCTCTGTAGAGGCTTCCATCCCTGATGGCAAATACCCCCCCCCCCCACAAGCCCCCTGCCCCACCCTTCCAATTGGTAACTTAACCTAACCCCCTGTTTTGCCTGGTACTGTGTGCAGACAGGTCTCTCCACATTGTCATCTCCTCCACTCTCTCCCATGGGACAGGGGCAGGAATTGACAAGCAAGTTGCCTGTGCATATGAATGACAAAGACAAAAAGACAAGTTCTGTAAGCTGTGGATGTACTTTCAGAATTTTCAGGAACATAAATTTGTCTTGGAAAACTTACATGTCAAGTCTTGAGGTATCTGCCTTCTTCTAACTCTCCCCCAATTATCACTTGCTTCCCTTTGTGTCCTTCTCTCTACTTTTATTGAGTTACTCCCTCCACTAACCCTTAGCATAGTTTTTTATGCTCCTCACCCTTCACAGCTTTGGCTGATTATATGTGTAAAGTAACCTGAATTGTGGCCTGATATGACATCTTCCCCTCCCCTATCTATATACATGCAAGTAGGACAGTGTAACATAAGGCTCAGGCCCTCATGCACTTTAAACAGAGATATGTATATATAACCCTGACATACCCTCTCATTTCAGCTGGCACCTGCTTCCCCCAGAACTACTCTCCACTGACCCCCTTCCCAAAGCTGTATTAGAACCAGAAGCCACCAAACTGAAATTTGAAGGTGCCTCCCCCTGTACCTAGGCATCAGCAAGTTGGGTTCACTTGCTGTACTAGCCACCTCTGCTGAGCACAGTCTGGTAACAAAAACATTTACATACCCTTACAACCCCACTGTACCCACAAACTGCCCATAGAGATGGTTCACCTGCACCCACCCTGCCCTCTCCTCTCCTTTCCCCCCATGTTTGCCATACCCTTCTCTGCCTTCATAGTCTCTCCCTCCATCCTACTCCATGTTACTAATCATTTCACTCCATCCCCACCCCAGGTTTGGTGTTAGGTGTGAAAGTGACCAAGGCCCTGTTAAACTACAGTAGTGCTCCCCCTCTACCTATATATGCCCTACTCCTGCCAGCCATCTTAGTCCTACATAGGGTTCTGTATTCCAATGAGGGACTATAAAAGGTTTTTTTTTATAAAAAAAAGGGTGGCCCTCCACCTCAAAACCATCCCTACCCCCTCAAATCCCAAGGCCTCACCCAGCAGATGATCACTCATCCACCACAGTGGATGTCCTGTCTGATCTCTAGGCTGAGATTAAATTCATCCATGAGAAACTTTACAGGTTTGATTGCTGCTTCACATGAGGCATGCTGTATTCACTGCCACTGCAACCATCTGACAATTTTTTCCATAGAAAACACATTGAAAATATGGAGGGGAGAGATAGTCTTTTATGCTGGATATTGGACACTACATCATTAATCCATGTTTCTGGCTGGAAGAAGACATAGAAATTAGAAAATTACATATGCATCTTCTCTGACAATCATCTCAAATAAAATGGTAGCATTAAGCATATGGGACTTCAATTCAAGGGAATCCACAGCAGAGTGAATTCCTAGTTTGGTGAAACTTAGTATGAGGCAAGATGGTGGTAGCATCCAAATGAGTGAATGTAGTCATGGGGGCAGGATCTGACAAGTCATTAGCTGGTACTTGTTAGACTGCTCACACTGACATGGTTAAACCCTTCTTTGTTGTCATGATGCACTCCTGCTTGGTGAAAATGAGTAAAAACTAGGTAGAACAAACAACATCATCCATACATGCCACCCATGTCCATGGAGAGTGTGGGCTGGTAACCAACAGCAGAGGGAATATGACCAAGTACAGCAGACACCTTGGAACCAGCCTGCCAGGGTAAAGCAGAATCTGTTATCAATGAAAAGTAGTACATGTTGACCCTCCTCATTATGGAAGTACTTGGCAGTAGTAGTCAGACCCATGAAGGCGATATGGACTTGTTCATTGGACCAGAAACCAAGGCAGCCTTGGAGTTTCCTTCCAGGTTGGTGACACTGGTTTTGATCATTTCATGGTACAGACACAAGTGTGCTCACTGACCCCTACAAAATATAAGTGAGACAGGATGCATACATTTATGAGAAAAGAAACCCTCTGCTGAAAATGGAGAAACCACCATGGGCTTTTGCAACATTCCCAACACCAGCACCACCAAAGAGACTGGTCTTTCCACTGCAGACATAAGGAACCAAGTGTCACATCTGTGACATGTGGCTACACTCCAGAATAGACTCAGGATATTAATAGCTAAGTTCTAGACCTCTGGAACTCCACTATTGCAATGGCACTCCATCCTTTACTTGTTCCTTGTTCTTTGTTCTGTTTATAGTTGCCATACTTAGTATTCATTTCCACAAGTGTTACCTTCTGTCAGTCAGTCAACTTAACAGGATATTCAAGGTTTTGAGTGAGCACATCCAATGACGTATGACATCAGGTGCTTAATTACCTCTCCCTGGTAATAGGTATTCCAGAAGAATCCATTATCCAATGAATAGGAAGTGACAAGGTATCAACAACCAATTGCATGCAGCTCATTTGACTCACAAGCACCTCCTGTGATGCTCTCCTGTGATGTTGTTCCACTTGGGGGTCTTCAGCCAATGATGATTCATCTCTGCCTAGCCCTCATCCTCAACCAACAGAGGCTACAGCTTGGCAACTGACCTTGGATCTGAGGCTGGCATCTTGGTATAGACCCAAAACATTGACTATGAATATTACCTATCACAAAATCCTTCTGTAATTAATGGTGTGATTAGCTGTTTGGGCCATGGCACCATACTGTGTCCCAAAGACTGCCACAGTGAAGTGAGGCATGTCTTGTTCTAGTTACTGATCCAGCCTTTTATGACTAATCATCTGATTCACCTACACTGTTCTCCAGTAGTCCATGTGTCCTGGAAATTACCCTGTAACATTCTCTGTAGTATAAAAGCCCTGCATACACTTCATTACACCTCAGTTTGAATATCAACTAAGGTACTCTTCAATCTCACTTGTTACCAAGCCAGTACTCCTCTGGATGGCTCCAACTCCAGAACTCTGCAAGTTTAGTACAGAGTTTTGTGCTAAACTCTGACCCACTAGTACCTTTGAACCTCAGACCCCCTCAGGGACCATAGAGAACTGGTCTTGACACCAAGAGGTCAATGACCTTGATACTGGTCTCAAGAACCTCTGCAGTTGTCAATTCATGGTCTATGAACATAGGGGGGTCAGCATGAATGGGGGAGAGCTTGACACCTTTGATTGGTCCACACTTGTCAATGGGCTTGCCATTGATGTTCATGATAGGGCCCAGAGTAGCTTGGGATTTGTATAGGCACTCCAGTATCAACTACCTTCTGACTGCACACCAAACCTTTCATACTGTCCATAGCAATGGTATGAACAGTGTTGAGCTCCCCAAGGTGTGATGCAACTTCAAGAACAAGGCAACCACCATGGAAGTCCTGGACTTTGAGGGCATTTAGGGTGGGTGGAGCATGTCAGACTCACACTGCATGTCAATGACAGCACCAATGACTATCTTCACAATGCCAGTAGTAGTATATTTGTGGCCAGAGTCATCCATAGACTCTGGGGGGCTTTTCTTTCCTTGTGCATCTCTGGGAACCAAGTGTGAGTATGCTAGTAGCAGCACTGAGAAATTCCTGGAGCTCAAATACCTAAAATCACAAATTTACAGCTTTTGTGAATTGGTCAATCCTAGATGGATTTTCTCATGCTTCCAGAGCCAGATGGTATCATTTCTGTAGAATTTTGATGCTGGGTTCAGGTGGAATGGCTTGAGGAATTGAGGTGCATTTTTGCTGACATTTTTCCCATGTGGCCAACTTGCCTGAAAAGGACAATAATTGTGCTTCAGTGACTGCCTGGTGGTCTGGGGTTTCTGACAATGCCTGAGGATCTGACCATCTGGAAAGTCAACATTTGTTTGAATGTCTGAGATTTCTGAAAATATCTGATAGTCTGTATCACTGGAATTCTGGTGGTCTGACATTTCTGAGATTCTGGTAGTCTGTGGATTCTGAAAACATCTGATAGACTTGGTAGCCAATACTGTCTGATGATCTGAAATGTCTGGGAGGCTTATTTTGACTGATTGATGATTGCATGCTTCTGAGAATATCTGAGGGTCTGGCATTCTGAATAGCTGGTGATCTGAGCCATTCTGATTTTCTTACTGTCCAGTCATCTGAGACTTCTGAGGGTATCTGAAAGTCTGAAGTTCTGGCTATCTGATAAACTGAGACTTCTGAAAATGTCAAGGAAGTCTTACCTTCACTATGTGATGATCTTAATCTTCTAGGAATATCTTAGTGTCTGGTGTTCTGAATGTCTGGACACCTGAGATATTCTGAGGGTCTGTTGTTCTGACTGTCTGATGATTGGAATCTTCTGAGAATATCCAATGGATTATCTGAGGGCTCTGAGAATACTGGAGGTCTGTTGTTCTGACTGTCTGATTGTCTGGCCCTCTGAGAATAATCTGATATCAGAAGTTTCAGATTTTTTCAGATTTTTTCAGACTGTCAGATTTTTTCAGACTGCCAGATTTTTTCAGACTGTCAGATCTTTTGCCATCTTGCTGATGTGGGACTCGACATTTGCCTTTGCTTAAAGAAAAAGCACTCGATGGCTCAGGAGGAGGCAGTGGAGGTGGCCTTGAAGACACCTTGGGCAAATGGTAAGGCAATCCTGAAAATGTAGAGGGGTAAGTTGACAGCACCAAAAAATGGTCGGTTGACAGGTTAATACGAGAACAGCCAGCTTGTTAATCCAAAGAATGGATAGTCCAGTGTAATAGCAGAAGCATGAGGAGCTACTAGTTCCAATGAGTCAGCAAACCTAAAAAAGGTTAGTTTGTTATTTCAGAACAATGTAAGACAGTAGTCTTTCAGGCTGAACAATAGCCAGACCAGTGAAGATGCAGTTCTGAAATGGAGAGGAATAGCAGGCATTGTGTCCAAAAAATGGTCACAGCTGCAAAGTGAACTTTTCACTTTTGTTATGCCACAGGTTGCTCAAAGCACCTAAGAAAGGTGTAGCAACGTAAGAGTGGTATAATAAAGACTAAGTTGCCAGTTGCTTGAAGCACCAAAGAATGGTGTAGCAACTAAGTGCAAAATAGCAGGGTACCTCAGTGCATAGTGACTTTGAACACCCTTGGCATGCACACTTGTATGCCCAAAGAATGGAGATAAATGTGGGTGTTTGCAAGGTAGCAAAAAGTTAAGGAAATACAGTGGTACAGTAACTCTACTTATATACTGTAGCTGTACTGGGCACAAAGCCCAAACAAGACAGTGTCCATGGCCCACAAGGAACAGGCAACAAGCATGTACAGTAAGAATGGGACATGGGCACAACTGATTAAGGTAAATGGGCACAAACTGTAAGGTACAGATGGAACAAGGAGCCAATGAGAGTGAGTACACGAAGTGGGCTTGCAATGGAAGGGCAACAATGCGCAGTTAGCACAGCTATAGTACAATGGGCAACAGACACAAGAATGAGTCAGAGGAAGGAAACAGGACATGAACATAGAAACAGGACAAAGGCCCATTGAAGGGCCATAGACATATCTTGATAAGGCATTGGGGTTATGCCCAACAAGGCAAAGTGACAAGTGATTGATCAGGAGATCAATCACCAAAGGTAGAGTCTGGTGGGCCAGTTACGGAGTATTACCTGGACACCAATGAGAATAGCAACAATGCTGCATCTGATGACAACAAAGATGGCAGGACTGAAAGCATGTACCCAAAGCTCCAGTCTGGAAATGGAAGGAGCCAGGTTGAGGCATAACAGTACTACTGTATTGCATTACATACATACTCAGAATGCCCAGTGCTCAGCTGGGCATCATCAGTTGCTACTGGTACAGGGACCCTAGAAATGTGTGTCTTGTGTGTTGCTGGAAATGCGTGTGTCCTCTGACCTCTGTGTGCCCCAGGGAACCTTGGCAGGCTGATGCCCTTCCATGCCCAACACTGCCCACAACAGAGGGGCCCCAGGACAGGGTGGGGGGACCACTCATTAGCTATAGCATAGTGCCATGATGCCTGAGACCTAAGGCATGGCTGGCTGCTGTTGCCTGCAGTGCCCCTTGAGGCCACTCTCAACACCTGTATATGTGATAGCCTAGTGTCCAAAAATTCACTGTTTCTAGCAAGTTTCTACCAGTATCAAGAATATTGTTGAGCACTGCAGACAGGCCCTCTTACACCATACACCATTAGCCAGTTTACATGCACTCGTACACAGTGTAAATAACATCTTGCAGTGACAGGTTGAGCACCTGCCTGTGGTGGCATGAATTAGTCAGTTTATTCTGGCAGTGTCAATGTATGAAATGGCACAAGGAAGCTTGACCCCTTGGTGCCATAAATAGCTAGTACTACTAAGCAAAGAACCAGCTCCCTGGGACAGAACACACAAAGTCGTCGACTGCCAGGGTCCAGTCTGGTCTGCAAATTTCTCTGGTTCGACTTTGTAAATCTGGCCAGCCCGGGTTGGCAAGGTACATGCAAATTCCCCATTGTAAAGTCACTTTACAGGACTTTACAATTGCTTTTGTCACTTTACAGCTCGAACCGGTCTGCAGCACTTGCAGCCTCGAGGGGATCAGGGCCTTGCGACAATGTACATAATTGGGCAGCCAGCTGTTAACCATCCCCCAGCTGCATGCCACCTGATATATAGGTGAGAGTCTTTCCCCTCCCCATCCTTCATTGTTGTTCCCCCATCCTTGGCTGTTGATTGCCACCATACCATCAGTGAGTACCTGCCAGAGATTGTCTAGGTGTTTCACTGGTTGACCATTTGCCAGATGACTTGGCAAGTGCCATTCATCCATTTGGCATGTCGGCACTGTATGCAATCTGTATGTGATGGACTGTAGTTCCAGCAGGTCCATCCAATCTCATATTGAGTACATCCATTCTTGCATCAGGTCAGTCCTCACATCAAGCATGCCCATTCCTACATTTGCTGACTTTGAAGCCAGTCCACTGCCCAATGATGAAATTGGCAAGTGGATGATGCCATGTTTGTCAGCTAGGCATTGCCCTAGGTCAGTTTATCACCTGCTGATATTTCAATCCCATTCCCTCCCCACCCCTCTTTGAATTTCTCCTTCTTGTGAGTTCTCTCTACAATGTTAAAGAGCCATGGGAATCAGTGAACTGTGGCCAGTCAGTGTCATTTCTCTCCCCTCTTCTGTATTTTCTCTTATAGCAACCAGGCTGATGCTGCTGTTAGATCCTCACCCCTGCAGAAAGGCACAGCTCACTTGGCATGTTGGGTGCCAAGAACTTCAAACTGCCTGGGAAGCAAGGAGGCAGCAAATTGCTCACTGTGGGGTTTAATGCCAGGTAAGTCAAGTATCTGTGTACTGTCCATATCTAATCTCCATAAATGTGCTGCTAGTGCATGGATGTATTCGTTAGTGAACATTTTCTCATGGCACCAAGCTGGTACAGGACAGTCGCATGAAATGAGGGTAATATTCCATCAGCTCTCAGTGATATCTCAGCAACTCCTCCACATGTACTTTGTTTTCAATGGACCAGACTGTCCTCAACTCAAGAGGGGTAAGGACATTGTATGCTCATCTGGTCCATGTCTCCTTGCACAATGCTTTCAAGAACTTCTGACAGCATTTGGCTTTAACTGGCACATGGTAAGTGATCCATTGACTGTGAACCTGGGTGGACTCTGACAGAGCTCACCAGGCTCCGGGAGAAGCTGAGGTGGAACTGGCCTACCTCCAGTCACTCAGACTTGTCCATGCTGTTGCAACACCATATAATGATGTGCTACTGTTTGGTGCAACTTGTGTCATCCACAGGTATGGTCAATGGAATTGTAGCTGGCACTGCTGTCATACTTACCTGTTGGAATTGTAGTATCCCACATATTGGCAGGTATGAAAACATGTACATCTACAGCCCAGATGCGATAGAAAAGCATGCCTCCCTTGAATGGGGCAACCTCCTGCCAGTTGCACTTATGAGCTGCATGGATGACAATGTAAGTGCTCTGCCCAGCATTCTGAGGCCATTGCTCTCATTCTCATCTAATCAGTAGGATGGCCACCACTGGTGCAGTGTGGAGGTTGCCCATTGTCTGGCATATTATGGCTTCAGAAGGACCCTCGTGGATGCCGCCATCTCATTCCAATTTGTTGAGTTCATGAACTTTGTTGCCAAGTGGTGCATCGATGTCTGTAAGGTTCTGAAAACTGATCCTCAGAGTCTCCTTGGTGGTAGGCATCACAAACTTGCCCACATCATTGAAGAGGAACACATCAAGTTCCCTGACCCTGCCATCCTGGCCATGTACTTGTTGCCCCTCACATCTTGGTTGGATGGATGTTCCCCCATCACTACAACGACTTCTCATCAGCCTGATCTCCAGTCTGTGGTGGCATTTTGCTTGCAGCACCTCTCTTGGTCGCTGGCTGCTGTCCAGTCCAAGCTGATGGATGTCTGTGCTGGTACAGTTATGCACACACTTCTGCAGGTGAGTTCCATGATTGCTAAACATGTCTACCCTGCCACTCACTCCTCACTTTGTACAGCTACTGGGCAATGCTGACAGCGAGGGGTTGTGATGTGGCCTTCAGGTCATGAGCTATTCCTACGATGAGTTGTTGCCCATGTACAAGATATCTGTGCCAAGTCAGCCCCTCACGGTACCAAGGCTAGATGTCGATCTGTCACATGTCACACATCTGTCACCACCGGGCAAGCACGGCAATAGTGACATGTTTTTTGAGAAGGAAATCCCAGCCATTGTCTTGGAATATGCATGGCCTAATTTGGTGCGAGGCTCCACTCTATCCTCCTGGCTGTCCTGTGTAGAGTTGGAGGGTGAGGATGCAAGGGTTTGGTCACCTGACTTGGTGGTTAATGATGTCCACTGCATTGTCTCCAGAACCTTGGGCCATTGACCTGACAGTGGGTGGGAGTCTCAGTGCTGGAGTCCATGACCCCATGAGTGAGGACTAGTCATGCATCATGCCTAGCACACACCCCCAATTTTTGTAGTGTTGTATCAGTTTGTGAGTGACATGTCATGTACACCGCCTGCATTGTCCCTTACAAATGTCTGACATTAGCAAGTTGCATAATGAAATTCCAAAAGTCATGCAGGAACACTCCAACCTGGGAGAAAAGCGATATCTTGTGGATGGCCATCTGTGTCAGACAAGTACATACCAGCTTACTGGGGCCCCTCATCTGGTTCATGTATAGAGAGGCTAGAATGGACAGTGCATCCATTGAGTGTTGGAGGATTGACATGTTTGGGGAGTCAGTGACAGTGAGTTCGAGTGCAGACCCTGTTAGTCATCCATGGATGATGTGGGATGTGTTCCTTACTGACATCCTGCAGATCAGCATCAACAAGGTGTGCGATGCATGGCCTCCCAGGACATACCCTATATCTTCCTCACATCATGTCACTCAGTGGTCGCATCAACACTGGCAGCTCTATCTCTTCACATGGTTGCCTGCTGCCACTCCACCTAGGTCACACAGTAACTACTGATGGGCAGCAGGTGCTTTCGATGCCACACCTGATGCTTGACATCAATGTGCAGGAGGATGCCATTGCCTATCACTGCTTTACCAAAGATGCCTTCAGTCCAGAGGTGGGGAGATTCACAAGAACTTGCACCTGCATGGTCTGACCCTGTCACCCCACAGGAGGTTGACTAACACTTATGTGGCAACCTCATAGGTAAACATGTGGACTTCTCTGCCTGCACAGTTATCATGGGTGACCCAAACTTGGAACTGGACAAAGTCAGCGTTCCTATAAGTATAGCCAACACCATACAACATTGCTTATTTGCAAGAACTCATCCAAAATGGGCCTTCAACTTATCCAGGAGCAAGATATGTTGTCCGAGATACCAGGGAATGTATCAAATTGCGGTACAACAAGCATGCTGATGCATTTCTCCAATATGGCTGGATAGTAGAATGACACTTGAAGAATGGAGAGTCAGTTACATCTCCAAATCCTTGTATTTGAGACACTGAGGGTGCATCTACAGTTTTGTTCTTTTCAATCATTGGCCAAGTTTGCATAAAATGAGTCTGATGAGTCACTGGGTGAAGCCAATGCCCTATTCGAGTAAGTCAGTTGATGATCTGGAGTCTCTTGTGCTGACATACTTCACAGCCTTCCACCTGAACCTCTCTGTGATGCCTCCCTATAATGCCAATTTTGACTGTGACAAAATGAACATGCAGTAAGTCCAAGGCTGTTAGTTACTAGATGCATGGGCTCACAACCATTGTCCAGTATACCCCAATCAGAGGAGACTCGAGCAGAACTATCACAACTTGCCATCAATATTTGTTGTGCCCCAGACCAGAAAACAGCGAATCCAGTCTTCGACAATGGCATAATAGTTGATAACAGTGAAATTCTATATGGTATTCTTGACAAGAAGATGGTCAGTGCGACCCAAGGCGGCCTCATACATGTCATCTTCCATGAGAAGGCCCCAAGGCCATGTGTCAGGTCTTCACTGGTATACAGATGGTTGTCAGTTATTGGCTTTTTGCCTGGTGACAGAGAGCTTGAGTGCAGATACCATGTTGACATCTCAGATAAGGAAGGTGGCTTCCTTCCTGGAGTCCTGCAGATGGGTGTCGATGACAGCTCCCTGGAGTTGCAAGTGAAGCTTGATGAAGAATATGCTCGCCTTGTACAGGATCGTTGTGAGCTGCTGACATTCACTTTTCCCCACACAGACCACCTTACTCCCCACCATATGCCCATCAATTTACACTGCATCATTCAAAACACCTTTCAAAATTTCCACATCAACCATCGCAAGCTTAGTGACCCTGAACCATCATACATTATTGACACAGTACACCAGCTCATGGGGAGGCTGCCAACTGTACTCAGTGACAATGAACTTGGTATGGAAGTGCAGGCAAATGCTTCACTAACTTTCTGCATGCATGTATGGGCCACACTCGCTCCATGGCTGCATATTGGAAGAGTTCCACCTCAACCACGAAGTGTTTGAGTAGGTCTTGGGTGAGATTGAGGCAAAGTTCAACCAATGTCTTGTCAACCTGGGAGAGCCATGTGGTACTCTTGCCACACAATCTATCAGTGAACTGGCTACTCAGATGACCCTTAGTACCTTCCATTGCACTGGTGTTTCCAGCAAAAGTGTCACTCTTGGTGTGCCCCATCTGAAGGAAATTATCAATGTCATCACCAACTTTGAAACACCCTTGCTTACCATGTACTCAGAGTCCAATATCATGCAGGACAGGATGTTGGCAAAGAATGTGCAACAAGAACTTGCTTACGTGTCACTTGGGACTGTTACTGCTGCAGTCAAGATTTGGTATGACCCTGACCCTGTGTTGACCATTATCAAAGAAGACTCTGTTCATCAAATCCTTCTTTGCCATCCCAGATGAGGAAATTGAATCAAAGCTCTACCTTTGGTCACTGTAGCTCCTTTGGCTGGTGGTTGACCATGCTAGAATGATTGATCAGAAACTTACCATGGCATATGTTGCCAGCCACATCACTGAGAGCTTCCAGACAGATCCCTTTGTCACCTGGAGTGAAGACAGCTTGGAGAAACTTGTTATTCATTGTTGTGTGTTAGGTGGTGGGGACAAGGATGATGATGGGTTGGGTACAGTTGAAGAAGACATCTTCCTCCACCAGCTGGAGAACACAATGCTAAACTTGGTCAGCTTGTGTGGTGTGCCTGGTGTACATTGGGTATTCTTACTGGACAGTGATGAAGGGGGCATCAAAATGAAGAAGGAGTGGGCCTTGGAGACTGACAGTGTCAACTTGAAGGTGGTGATGCATGTTCCAGGTGTTGACTTCACTCGCACATACTTGAACAGCTGCGTTGAGATCTTCCATATACTTGGGATCGAAGCTGCACATGCAGTAATTATGAAAGAATTATGAGGAGTCACCAAATTTGATGGGTTGTACATGAACTACTGTCATTTGGCATTGCTCTGCGACCTCATGACCCATCACAGAATGCTCATGGCAGTTACCCATCATGGTATTAGCTGTGCTGATACTGGTGGCCTAATATGCATTTCTCATTTGAGGAAACAGTGGAGATAGAGACTCTGATGGAAGCAGCCACTGTTGGTGGAAAGGACGATTGTCGCAGCATCGCAGAACATGCCACATTTGGCCAACTCACACCAAATGGTACAGATGGAGTCAGACACCACTGTGGCATGGTTCCCAAGAGCAACAAGGAACAGTGATGGTTGGCTTTGCAGGTGTGCTCCTGTGCATGTATACACTATGATATCACAATGTCATTCATAGGTAGTATCTGCTGCACTTGGGTAGCATGTATGTTGCATGTCTCCACCTCCATATGTCATTACCGTACCCAAAAAAAAAAACTGCATCAAATCCTGAAGAAACTGATGACTACCCAAACATGACATGCAAGCTACCATCTGTTGTGCATGTGAAATAACTCCCACCCATGACCCACCACCACTTGCAGGGGGGAGTGCTGTGTAGTGATGGAAGGACAGCAGACCTCGACAGTGAAGCGTGCATCTGGGTCCCCAAAGAAGCCCAGAAAGAGGATGAGGGTTCCTGCTGGGAAGGAACAGCTCAGCTTGCAAGCAATCCATCAAATCAAGGAAGTTGGAAAGCAAACTCACCTTCAGGTGACAAAGACGAGGGAAACATACTCCAGGCATGTCCACCAAGTGTGCTCTTGGTTGCAGAGTCACTTCCCAGCAGAGGGGACACCATGAATTCCAGCTCATGCTGAGGACGAACCAGACATCTATGCCAATCTGGGCTTCAAGGGTGCATTTGGGCAAGTGCCAAATCAGTGCTCAGACAAGGCACTGGCCCTGTACCTTTCGTGGAGAGGGTTCCAGGAAGACTGTGGCCAGAGCATGATCGATGGCATTCAAGCAGCATTTAAGATGTTGTGGGACAAAGCATGTGTGTTGTGACCACATGGTTTCCCTGTACACTTGTTGACTAATGTGTCCTCCTGACATGCTTTCCCTCCTGACAGCGATGGCACCATATTCCATGGGGACTGGCATCACAATGATGCATGGCACTGATGGGAGGGTAACCCAGTACTGTTGGCAGAGGTCAGTGACATTGTAGCATCCATCAGACATAAGGTCAGTTCCCAAGGAGCTGAGAGGATGCACTCGGGCACCATGAAGAAGGAGTACATGGATAGGATACTCACCTGGTTGGAATCCCAGTGCTCTCTGCACATCTCATTCCAGTATATTCATCATGCAATGATGGGGCACCAAGTGCTGCCCCTGGGTGAGTTCTTGGGTAAGGATGAGAAGCTGAGGATCACATGGCACCTGCAACACCTGGCATGTGGCACAACTGCATTCACACTCTGGACAAGGTTAGTACCAGCAAATGTTGTTACCTGTGATGTCAATGGTGGTTTTTGACAGCAGTTTGTGGTAGAAACTATGAACTTGTGAAGTTGAAGTGCAGGGACATCAACCTTGACCAAACTGTCATAGACAGTGTGTTTATGAAATACCTGAAAGGCGAGGAACAGTTGCTCACCATAAATGACCTCAATGTCTACTTTGAGATCCACCTGAAAAATCATAAGGGTTGGCAGAGGAAGCTCGACAAAGGGATGAAGGAAGCAGACCTACGATGTACATCCATCCATATGTCAGCGAGCTGTACCATGCTTACCCAAATCTCCCCATTGGCACATGCCAGCCAAACACTACAGGATTTACCCATGCCCAGATATGAGTGGGGCATGTGATGCATTCCTGCAACTCATGTTCTGGATGAAGTGGGTTGAGTTCATTCACCTTGGCTGACCAATGGCTGATGAGGACTTCTTGTTCCCCACTTTGGGGGCAAACAGGGTGCTGCAGCCAGGCCAGCCACTCTCTCATGACACAGTTCAGAAGTGGATTGATGAAGCAGTGGTGGGTGCTGGGATTCATGGGACATTCTCGACCCATTGTTATCATTGTGGTGGGGCCCAGTATTGGTTCATGTTTGCCCCCATAGGCCAGTGATGGACCCTCGCACACATCCAATGGTGGGGTGAGTGGGTGGAAGGTGAGCATGTGAGTGGTACAGCTTCCTATCTGGGTGTGAGTATGTGAAGCTGACACCAGTTACCTTTTTACTCCACATGACTGCATGTACACATAGCATGATACATTGATGCGATACCTTCTCAATGAACTTCACTGCTATGAGAATGACCATAGTGACGCCCTGCAACCCATCTCATGCGAAGCCAATGGCTCATTCACTGGCAAAGCTGCCCTCACTCAGCCAGCATCCACTGAGGCCCTCCATATGGCCCACATGTTGCTGACAGCAGATGTGGCAGTGCTGCCCATGACTGTGAAGGAAAACATGAAGGTAATTCACCAGCAAATTGGTACTCTGGTCACAAGGACCATGACCCCAACAGCCCCCACATGTTCAGCATCCCACCCCAATCCCATCCCATCACTTGGTGAGCCCATTCACTTCAATTCACAGCTTCCAACCATCCCCACTGACATCCAGGCTCTGTGTCAGCCTGCCAGCAAACTTCAGCCACACTGTCCACAATCCAGTCTGCTCGCATGCCTGTTGGTTTACAGCCAACATGACTCTTGGTGCCACAACTCATCCAGCTGTCAGGTGCACCCCCTGGGTTTGCCTCTTCCCCTTCACACATTGGGCCCCAGAGGACCACTGGCACTGGCACCCATGCCCACACCCATGCCTACACCCACACCTGCATCCATACCTCCAACCTTCCCCCAGGACTGCTGATCCCAAATGTGCCTATCTTGCATGCAGATGGGATGTGCACACCCAAGTCCAACTTGTGGAGGGACGTTGTGCAGCACTGGATGGAGGGAGAACCACAGCTCGGTCTGCACATTCCCCTCAGGGACTGGCCTCACCACTACTACAATGGGCCTTATGGGCAGCAGTTCAACATGAAGCACTACCAGCAAAGCATCATGGTGATGGAATTCCTCAATGAGTAAGTCACACATGGACTCCCACATGCAGCACACTGCCATGCCTGCCACCAAGAGGTACTACTGATGACACCCTACTGACACTTCTGACTCACAGGTTCCAAGGAGATGAAGATGCCTTCCTGAAGGCTTATGGAGGCACTGCCTGCAAAGGGCACACCAAACTCCTCAAGGCCATCTTGGGTGCTTGCAAGCAGCATTATGGGAATGGAGAGTGCTGCAACTGCCTCGCAAATGAGCCACAGTGAACTTGAGCCCATCATGCATGAGTTATTGGGCCATCAAAGGTAGACACAATCGGCTTTGCCTCCTCACCATCTCGCCATCTCGCTATCTCTCCCATCTCTCCCTTGCAAGTACATCCCTCGAATCAAACCAACTGACTTTCTTTTCTTTTTCTCTGGAATAAACTGACATATTTCACCATTCTCTTTCATCACTGATTTTCTTTTCTTTTTCTTTCAATTTAGATCTTATTTTCATATATTTCATCGTCCTCTTTTTAATATATGCCATGCTCTTGTGTTGCTGGCTTCGTCATTCTCTTTAATCACTGGTTTTCTTTTCCTTTTCCTTTTCCTTTTCCTTTTTCCTTTCTCTTAATTTAAATCTTATTCTCATATTTTGTCTATTTCATCATCCTCCCTTTTTAATACATGCCATGCTGTTGTGTCGCTGGCTTCTCTTACTGTAGTAGATTTGTGTGCTAATAGTACTACTACTACATCAGTTTATCATTGTATTAGCTGACTACCATGTCACATATTGATTGTTATGAGAGTAATGGATTTGACTGCAGGTCTTGTGCCTCTGTGGCATCAAATGACTGAATGACTGAATATCAAAATTCCACAAATCAGGTGATGAGGTGGTGTGCCAACAGTGCCATCGTGCCCAGCAGGGGCATGACAGCTGATGTCAGGGGGACACTCACTGGTTGCCTCACCCTACCTGTCACGTGCAACATGTGGGTGTGGCTGGCCTTCCTGTTCAGGCAGGTCCCCTGCAAATTTCTCATACTAAGTTATATCAGGGGTTTAGATGACAGATATGATGTGGGTCTGCTTTTTCACCTTTTTCTTCAGATGGGTACCACACATTATCCACATTATTAACATATCTTAAAATTTCATGGGAGGTTTCCTGTTGTATATATCTACCCACATACAAAGTTCCAGGTCCATCCAAAAAGTATTGAAAGTGCTAGAAGGAAGCTGACTTTCTTGGACCATGGGAAAGTGGCCAAAGAGTTTAGGAGACTTGCGAAACATATCAAAAAGTCATCATAACACACCACAGAGCTGCTCTATTGACCTTATAGTTTGGGAAATTCATATTTGCACATATATGAATATATTTCTATGCTTTAACATCTTATATTGTTGCCCAAAGTGGCAAAAGTGCGAAATACTGATGAGGTGTCTGGCATTGGGTGTCTGCAAGATTGAAGCACACTCATGGTATGGTGTTGGCCTGAACATATTAGGTCCAAGAAACTTGGCTTCCTTCTAGCACTTTCAATACTTTTTGGATGGACTTGGAAAATTGTATGTGGGCAGATATATACAACAGGAAACCTCCCCTGAAATTTTAAGATATGTTAATAATGTGGATAATGTGTGGTACCTATCTGAAGAAAAAGGTGAAAAAGTGGCATATCCATCATCTAGCCCACCCAAATGCCTGTACAGAGACATTGTCCCATGCATCTCCCTTGGTTCCAGGCATTCAGAATTCACATCAGGCAACAGGGTATGAGCCAGCAGGGGGAGGGAGAGAACTGATCATAACCCAAGAAGGGATGCCTGTGGGGATTCATTATTTTGATAGATTGTAGAGATATGTCAGGGGGGCATGGCCTGAAATTCCTATGGTGATATATCAAAAACTGCAGAATTGGGAGCAGATTTTGCATTTTTCCCCTATGTATTTTGACCCCCATTTAATGCCCTAAATTGGATCAGAATTGTGTGTCTATCTAAGGGGTAAAATGCCCCAGATCTATTAAGATACATTATAGCATGCTACAATGCAAGGAGGAAGTGTGGTGAGGCAGAAATGAAGCCCAGGAGACCGCTTTTTTGCTTACATAATCAAAAAAGCGGAGTAGGAGGATGGGGGCAATGAAGGCATGACACAGCCACAATGTGGGGAAGGCCCAGGCTGCAGGCCACCCCTGAGGCCTGACTACTAGTTGAGTTAGTGTTGCCATGAACCAGACCAAGTTGAATTGAAGTGGCAGTTCAGCCACACTTTGACTGCCAAAGTGTAATGAATTGAGCTTGAACAAAGTCGCTAAGTGTTCCATCCAATCACATTGTGGTATGATAACAAGACAAAGTGTTAACTAGATAGTAGGGTTTATAAGGTAGAGTCATCAATTATGTAGGTAGTCAAGTATTGTCTAAGTCCAAATCATCCCAGGCATTTGCTGCAAGCTCATTCTATTCATCCAACTTCCCAGTTGCTACCAGTTTGTTGATGGCATGGACAGTCAAGTGACCAGATATGTCATAATCCTCTTCACATGTGAGTAAGTCTTCTGTGAAGCTAAGATGGTCTCCCCAGATGGAAAATTTGAGGATCTGAAGTGCCTCCATTACTTGAGGAGACAGCCAACTGTGTCGAAGTGTTGAGGTTTCCTTGCTGGAGGAAAACACCCACTCACAAGGAACAGCAGAAGCCTGTGCCAGGAGGACATCCATGGCAACATGGAACAGTAGTGGGTAGAGAGTTTCAGATTGCTGGCAATGATGGAATCATGGTAAATGAGTGTCAACCAAAAGTGGAGGCGACTCACTTCCCAGTAATGGACAAGATCTCTCACCTGTGTTCCCATGCTGCATGTCATTTGTTCATGCTCATACCATTCAAGTTCATGTTCTGCATCCTTCTGATCCTCTGCCAATGCCTGGGCATTGTAAGCAGCCAAACCCTCACCAGTCAAGACCTCTGTCACTATGATATGGGGTGAATTATGTACTTGTGATGGGAGTTGAAGTTCCAGATGGCATGCTCAATGAGGCAGAAGACTGGTGGATGTTGACATTGATTGAAGTTAGGTGTGAAATTGCACTCGCTTGAGCATGAGCTGCAATAGATGAAGCACTTCTGCATGCATCATTCAGAGCCAGATGCTGCTTCTTTCCAGCTTCCCTCTCAGCTGTTCAAAACTTTGTCATCTTGGATGAACTTCATCAGTGTCGGGTATCCAAGATGTGATCACCAATGACTCACTGCTTCCAAAATCCACTTCTGTGCATTGGCAACATCCTGCAGCTCCCAATATTGTTGCATCCACTCAAATTTCATGTCCAGATTGACAACTATACAAATGTAAGAGGCAGGTAGGAAAAGTGAATGTCTTTGCTCCTTACTCATTGCAAGTGCATAGATGCAGGTTTTGCATGCTTCCCTTACATAGTTTTGTAACTTCTGGAGTGTGACATTGATATGGTGAGAAAGCTCAGGGATTGTCTGGGAGGTGAGAACCATCCACTTCTGAATCAGAAGTTCATAAACTGGGATCCCGCCTGCCATGAATGAGGTGACATGGCTTTGTTGTATGTGCCAAATGGGTTTTTCTTCACCTCCTCAATGAATGCTTGGCAAGCAATGTTGATGACATGGGGAAAACACCTGCAATGGCAGTTAGCCAAATGGTAACATCACACCCAACTCTCATCATGCCACTCACCTGAGCTGGTTACCATCTTGATGGAAGGGAATCCCATGTCTTGTGAGCTCTCCTTCAATTGCAATCATCATCATGTTATTATTTGATGCATTATCCACAGTAACTTCACCAATCTGCACCACAAGGGAAGGAGCAATGGGGTTTCAGGTTAGAATCCCACACTGTAGATGTAGAAAAAATCTCACTTTATTGAGCATCCTGACCTCCTTGAGTATTCAAACAAGCTCTTGTCCAAGGTTTGCAATGGAGTGAACTCCACTAATGAATCGAAAGGCTATGAAGTGAGTCTTCAGGTCAAGTCATGTGTACCCATCCCATGCCAGGAAGTGTGCTGTCACAGCCATGAAGCTGTCTTGATTGATGTCACTCCAAAGATCTGCTGTTATGGAAACATGCCCAAGGGAATTCTGTTTTAGTGACCTGGCACTAGATGTCCAGTACTTCATGTTGCAACATACACACCTTGAGATCATTCACAACTCTTTGATGTTCCTTCTTATACTCCTCAAGTAATAGTGTAGTCAACTTTGTATGGTGTGGTAGGTCCTTTTCATCAATCTTACCCATTCCTAAGTAGAGGAGTAATTCACAAAACTCAGGACATTCCACCACATTAATGGACTGTCAATGTTCATCACCACCACATCAAGTGCTGACATGTTGGAGTTGCTCACCTGGTCATTGACTGCAATCCATTTTGTCAGTAACTGGTAGAACATCCAAAGAGTAAATGTGTTGTGTATGTGTTGCATATTGTTGTGGTGGTGGTCAGCATTTTTCAAGTGTTCGGCTTTACATGTGCTAACCCATTGCTCCAAATGTACATCCTTCAGGTGTCTCCAGTAGCATGAAGTCATGCCATCACCATGTTTCCAGGCTTTCCAGCACTCCGACTCACTGTAATGTAACAATGAGATGGCTTCTCACAATATTGCAAATAGAAACAGACATGCATGCACAAATGACAAGCTAAGTATTTGCAACCTGGGTTTGACAACAACCACTTCTGAGTGATTTCAGGTAGTGTAGCCAGCCAGTCTGCAGATGCCACTGGAATCAGGAACCACCAAACATCTGTTGCACTACCCTTCATCATGCCATGAGATTGAGATTGCCCCTGACTGAAACCTGTAGAATCTGTATACAAATGGAGGGGGGCAACAGACATAGGTGATGTGTTCTGCTCCAATGCACTTGGTTGGGTTACTGCAGGCAGTGGAGTTGGGCCCACCCCACACACTTCAGCAGCCACAGTCAGAGTATTGGATACTGGTGATGCTGGTGGGTTTGCCTTGTGCTTCTTCCAACCTCAGCCAGTGCTTGCTGCTGCACCAGTGGCAGTCACTGCACCCTTTCACTTTTGTGTTGGATGACTACTAGTATTTCCTTCCACAGGTAATTGAAGGTTTGTTGGCCCTGGAATAGGCTGACTGGCCATGCTGTTAGTGCCATCAAGTGGATTCCAGTGGGGAAACTGGAAGGTTACTGGTGGGTTGCAGGGAAGTGGTGTAGAGACTCCAGACAGCAAAAGAGGGCTGTGATACTGTGAGTTCACTCCACCTGGTTCTCCAATGAAAGTATTGCTCAAGAGGAACTGTGCAGCTGGTAAGAACTGATTGGGATTTCCATTCAGCAGTGGTGAAATGAGTGGTGAAATAAGTGGAGAATGTCAAGTCCCAGCCTACTCCGGCGTTCCCCGACGCTCACAGAGGCTGCGGGAAGTATATGGAGCTTGGCCGATGTAGGCCAATGCTTGACCAACGGAGGCCGACGAACAGCGACGTTGGCCGAAGGTTGGCCGACGGTCGCGACAGGGGTTCAGGAGAGGGCGTCGGGTTCAGCTCATGCGCTGCCCCCTTGTACGAGCCCAGCCCTTGGATTTCAGACAGAGAGGGGAGTCGGGGAGAGTCCGACAGACGACAGAGAAGGCCAGTCGAGGACCGCAGAGGAGGGAGGACTAAGTTGATATTCGTACTGAGGGACCACCACTGAGTGGGGTGGGCTTATATACATCGAGCGTGCCATCAAGGCGGTACAGTATCGGAATGTCGGAACTAACATAAGGAGTACAGTAAATTTTCAAGGGGCGGAAACGTCAGAAAACTTCAGCCAGAGAATGGTACATACGACGGAGGTAAAAGACGGGACAAAGGAAAAACGCCTATAAAGGAATAGTACAGACAGAGGGGCTTCGGAGTGCCCACCAACAACCAATCAGGATGCAGGCCGAAAGCCTAAACGGGTAGCAACCCTGTGCCGAACCATGCGGTGTGGTAGGTGTGCCATGCCTGGGTCGGCCCGTCGACCCAGAAGGTAGGTGACCCCTAAAAGGGTTGGAGGAGTCACCTGACTGATAAACCACAGTCACGTGGTGGGTCCGACAAAGACCGACAGTGGCCGACAGTGAAACGGGTGGGAGCGCACTGTACGGGTGCTGAAAGGGAGCGGGCAATTGCGGAGCGGAGCAGGGAGGGTCGGTAGTCCAGAACAGTGGAACGGGGCGTGACAGAGAATTTGCCTGTGCAGCTGGCCATTGTGGTGGCTGCAAGCTGACAGTGGAAGAAGCTCCAGCAGCTAACCCATTCCCAACATGGGGTGCAGATGATGCATCCATGCTAATGTCTGTAACATATGCGCAGTAGAGTTTTACACTTGTAAACCACAACTTGAATTCAAGCAATTGTTAGGCGGTGACATGGTGAAGTTGTTCACTAAGGTTGCTATTTGCAAGACCTTGATTTTATATGACTGTCCAACACAGCAACATGAAGGGATAGGTAGTTCAGCAGATAAAATCGGGGGTTGGATTAGAATCAGTGCTACCAATCTACAATCAGTCGCTTGTCATTGATAATGCCACTTCGGTTTCAGTTCGGTGCTATACTTCGTTCTGCTGCACACCACCGAATTGTACTGAGCTGACAAAGAATTCGAATCGAACTGAACTTACTTCGAGTTGAGCTCGGTTCGACGGCAACACTAAGTCGAATGTACACACTCATGGTGTGTCAGTGGCACAGCCCCCTGAACTATATTCCTTATCGGGGAATAGCGGAGTTTGGCAATTTTGGTGATGCGGCGCGCGTCAACCCACTCGAGATTCCGAGAAGGTCGCGCAGCTGCAGCTGCACACCTCAGCCTTCGTGCAGGCTGTACTGAGTAGACAGGGGGCTGCTCTAACCCATTGGGATCTTTTTATTGTGTTTGTTCTTTTTTTCATGAATATATCATTCTTCGAGCTTCCCCTTACCGAGCGTTAGGCCACTGTGCACCTCTGTCATCCCCCACCTCGCCGACTCGATATCTCGACAACCACTCGTCCGCCCCTCTCGCAAACCAGGATTCTGGATGTACTCGATGATACCTTTCAAACGGTATATATTTTGTCATAATTGGCTCAGCGCATCCAGAGATATCTCCCATTCTTTGGAGAAAGGCACTGTAGGACGAAATCTGGAATATCTCTGGATTGGGTGCGCCGTTTTCCTTGTTTCCGTGTTCTCCCAACTCTCCTCGCACGTTGCTATCACATCCTGAAGTTTCATAGAATTCCACCTGGCGGTTCCCCATCAACGTGATGCCATCCTCCCACCCCCTACCCCATTTAGATCCTAACTTGTGCAGTTCTCGCCTGAATCGCTCGCTTTCCTCAGATGCGAACCTACTAGACGATATCTACCAGATGATATATAAGACATCACACGCGCTTTCACAGTTCAGAACTTATTTGAGTTTTTGTATTTGGACAGGGTGGTGAGGTCGGGTTTGCATATCTTGGCTATTTTTGTGTCAAGCCTCTCGCTTTCTCGCATGGTTGTTCTACCTGTTACTGGCTACCTGGTGATGCCTTTTTCATGGCTTTGCGCTCAGCGGTTGTAGAGATATGGGTTTTCCTAGTGTACAGAGGGGTATGAGAAAGTTTTGCTAATATCTCAGGAACGGGTATGCCTTTTCCCACAATTCCTCATTCTCCCGACTCTCCTCGAGCATTCCTATCACCTCCCGGAGTTTCGTAGATTTCTACCTAGCTGTTCCTCACCAACGCCATGCCGCCCTCTTAGCCCCTCCTTGCTTAGGCTGTAACTCATGCAATTCCATGCCGAATCATTCACTTCTTTCAGACATGGATTCCCTAGACGACATCTACCAGAAGATATTTGAGACGTAGCAAGCGCATTTGCCGTTGCGGTGTTATCTGGGTTTTCATGTCTGAGCAGGGTGACGAGGTCAGGATCACACATCTCACTCATTTTGGCGTCGCACCTCTCGCTTTTTGGCATGGTGCTACTAATTGCTTATGGATACCTGGTGATAACTTTCTCATTCCTATGCACTTGGTGGTTGTGGAGATATGAGAGTTTCTGTGTATGGAGGAGGTATGAGGTGACCTGGCAGATATCTCAGGACTGGGCAGGTCAATCGGTCTGGTTCCTTTTTCACCATCTCTTCCTAGGTGTCCTCTACTGTTACCTGCAGTTTCGTATCGATTGCCTCAGCGGTTGTTGTGCAGCAGCCTCCTCTTCCCACCCCTTATGCTGGCCTACACACTGTCACATCATATCTCCCTCAGTTCTTTGCCTCGCCTTTTGCCTTTTGGGATATAGTACTACTCGACCAGTGCTTTTGAATGGTATACCTCGTGTCATGGTTCGTGCAGCCCTTGTTGAGAAATCTGGAATTTCATGTGCAGTGGTGTCTTGAGCCAGTTCTGCTGATATCTCGGGATGGGGTGTGCATATTCATTCAGTCTCTTTTCCTACACCTTCCCTACACTCCCCTTTGCCATCTCCTCGAGTCTCATGAAGTTTCATGCAGCCATCGTCCTTCAGTGAGCCCGTCTGCTACCTTTCCCCATTGGCACCTTTGAGCTCGTACTCTCAGTTTGCAACCGAGGACGGTTGAATTCTCAAGTGACCTGTGGATGTAGGGAGTGAGTACTCCCCACTAAGATATTTCTTTTATCTTATAGTTTTTACTTTTACTTCTACTTTACTGCTTTTACTTTCTTTTACTTTTATTTTTGTTCATTTACTTTAGACTTTACTTAGCTTTGAGAGTAGACACATGATGTGGCTTAAGTAAGCCCATGTGCACTTACTCTCCACTGTAACTACTTACTCAAAATAATAGTGAAGTTCTGAGTTACAAGTTTGAGTTCAAGTTAGAGAAGGCCTTGAGATGCCTTCTGCTGTGTTCAGACAGATCTCAGACTGCCTCAGATGTCCTTCCTCAGACAGTTCTCTCTTCTGGGCTATAGAGGCCCCTTTGGAAGACCTCACCCCTTCAGTTCTCTCACCCATCCTCAGCATTTCATTTTCAGATTCTTCACCATTGCACCTAACCTCCTGGTTTTCTACAAGGTGATTCTATTTGAATATACCTTCCAGCTGATATATTTCTTGTCACTATTGCACTGGCAAGTCCCAGAGATATTGCCCTTCTTCTGGTGAAAGGTCCTGTATGATGAAATTTGGAATAGATTGGGATTGGGTGTGCTGTTTGTTGTCTAATTCTTCATTAGTCCAATTCTCCTAGATACTCTATATCATGCCCTAGAGTTTCTTATAGTTTTTCCCAGTGCACACTGAATGCAACTTGGGCAGAAATACTTTTTATTAAATATCATTTTTGTACTGGTAAGCCATGCCCAAGCCAACAGCCCCAGCTTTTGGGTGAAGCCAATCCCTTATACTGGGCTTGTAGGGCTTCATGGCCTGGCCTGAGGCTTCCCTGGCCCCAAGCCCTCAGAAGCTGGGCTGGGAAAATATTATGTGCAGGTCACTTTTTGGATTGGACTGGGAAGTTGGTCAATTCAGCCTGGGAAATACCCAGAAAATGCAGGTAATATCTTGGAAAAAATCATATTTGGACCCCAGCCACTCCAATATATTGACACCCAAAATGTATTTATTTTGGAGAAATGGATTTCCCCCACTTTCTCCAGCATCTATTGCATGGCAGGTCTGGAGATTCCCCAGCCATGAGGTGGAGAATCTCCAGAGGTTGGGAATTCCCAACCAGTTGACACCTATTAGGCCAATACATCTATAAGAATATATAGACCTAATAGGTCCCTGTAGGTGGTTGACTGAAGTGTTTCCACCACCCTGGGGGAATTCCCAACCTTGCATTTGGGGAATCCCAACCATCATGGGGAATTCCCAATCTTGCATGGGGAAATTCCCACCACCCTGGGGGAATTCCCAATCTTGCATTTGGGGAATTCCCACCACCCCAGGGGAATTCCCAATCTTGCATTGAGGGAATTCCCACCACCATGGGGGAATTCCCAATCTTGCATGGGGGAATTCCCAATCTTGCATGGGGGAATTCCCAATCTTGCATTTAGGGAATTCCCACCACCATGGGGGAATTCCCAACCTTGCATTTAGGGAATTCCCACCACCCTGGGGGAATTCCCAATCTTGCATTTAGGGAATTCCTGCCACCATGGGGGGATTCCCAACCTTGCATTTAGGGAATTCCCACCACCCTGGGGGAATTCCCAATCTTGCATTTAGGGAATTCCCACCACCCTGGGGGAATTCCCAATCTTGCATTTAGGGAATTCCCAATCTTGCATTTAGGGAATTCCCACCACCATGGGGGAATTCCCAACCTTGCATTTAGGGAATTCCCACCACCCTGGGGGAATTCCCAATCTTGCATTTAGGGAATTCCCAATCTTGCATTTAGGGAATTCCCAATCTTGCATTTAGGGAATTCCCAATCTTGCATTTGGGGAATTCCCACCACCCTGGGGGAATTCCCAATCTTGCATTTAGGGAATTCCCACCACCATGGGGGAATTCCCAACCTTGCACTTAGGGAATTCCCCCCACCATGGGGGCATTTCCAACCTTGCATTTAGGGAATTCCCACCACCATGGGGGCATTCCCAACCTTGCATTCAGGGAATTCCCACCACCCTGGGGGAATTCCCAATCTTGCATTTAGGGAATTCCCACCACCCTGGGGGAATGCCCAACTTTGCATTTAGGGAATTCCCACCACCCTGGGGGAATTCCCAATCTTGTATTTAAGGAATCCCCACCACCTCCACCACCATGGGGAATTCCCAATCTGCCATGTGCAGAATCCCCACCATCATGGGGAATTCCCAATTTCACCTTTGGAGAATGCCTGATCTCAAATTTAGGCAATCCCCACCACCAGGGGGAATTCCCAAAGGAATCCCACACCCTTGGCAGCAGTCTATTTACCCTGAACAATACCCAAAAATACCCATGGAAGTGGTCTATTTTACCCTGGGAAATCTCCAAATCCCCCCTTGGAAGTGGTCCATTTTACCCTGGGAAATCCCCACACCTTCCCTTGGAAGTGGTCTATTTTACCCTGGGAAATCCCCAAACTTCCCTTGGCAGTGGTCTATTTTAACCTGGGAAATCCCCAAACTTCCTTTGGAAGTGGTCTATTTTACCCTGGGAAATCCCCAAACTTCCCTTGGAAGTGGTCTATTTTACCCTGGGAAATCCCCAAACCTCCCTTGGAAGTGGTCTATTTTCACCTGGGAAATTCCCAAATTCTCCCTTGGAAGTGGGCTATTTTAACCTGGGAAATCCCTAAATTGTCAGGGTTGGTGGGGAAAGTCCCTTTGGGACCCCAGGCACCCTGTATGGTGATGGGGCAAATGGACTTTCCCCCCCTTGGCATGTAAGCTCCTGGGAAATCTCCAAGCCCTGCCTATGCCAGTGGCATGTGGGAATACCCAAGAAGTTGATACCTATTAGGTATAAACATCTGTAGAAATATGTCAACCTAATAGGTCCTCGAGAGGGGGTGACTGAAGTGTGGAAGTGGGCTATTTTAACCTGGGAAATCCCCAAATTGTCAGGGTTGGTGGGGAAAGTCCCTTTGGGACCCCAGGCACCTTGTATGGTGATGGGGCAAATGGACTTTCCCCCCTTGGCATGTGAGCTCCTGGGAAATCTCCAAGCCCTGCCTATGCCAGTGGCATGTGGGAATACCCAAGAAGTTGATACCTATTAGGTATAAACATCTGTAGAAATATGTCAACCTAATAGGTCCTTGAGAGGGGGTGACTGAAGTGGTGGAAGCAGTTGAGGGGGAGCTCTTCTCTTGCCTTTGTCTTGAGAAAGGCCAAGTGGTGGCAGTGGTGCAGGTGGTCTGTGAGACCCTGGGGATGACACCATGGGCAAGCAATAAGGTGAGCTTGAAAAGGTTGAGGGGTAGGTACAGCAAGTTGACAGTGCCAAAAAATGGTTGGTCAACAGATAAAGAAAACAGAGACACTAGTCCTTCAGCCCAAACAATGGACAGACTAGCAAAGTATGCAGTTCTGAGATAGAGAGGGAATGCTGAATGTCATGTCTGAAAAACAGTCACAGCAGTGATGTGAACATTTTGCTTTTGTTGTGCCACTGCCTGTGAAAGACCAAATAATGGTTGAGAAGACTTAAGTCAGCAGTATGACCAAACCCTGAAGCATAGAGACTTTGAGCTTCCTTGGTATGTCAAACTCATATTACCAAAGAATGGAAACAAATGTGAGTGTTTGCAAGGTAGCAAAAAGTTAGATTATACAACTGATATTGTAGGATTTATATACTACAAGTCAGCAGAGCCAAAAGGATAAGTATCATATGTGGAAAACAAAGCACAGCAGTCAACAAACAGTGGGAACCCATGAGCTACTGTGCAGTAGGTACACAGTAGGTTCAGAGTGGCAGTATGTGCAGCAGGGCATGGCTATAATACAACAAGTCAGAGATGAGTGAATGAGACAATGTACAGCAATATCCACAAGTGACAGAGTCATAGAATGGGTCATAAGACAAGAAAAGTGGAAGGGGCTATTCCCTGAGTGTGATCTGGTTTACCAAAGGTAAACAGAGTTGGGCTGGTTCTTGAGGATGACCTGATACCCAATCAGGCAGGAGATGATAATACATCTGATAAGGATGAAGGCAAGTCTTGAAATATGTCTGTAGGCTACCTCAGTAGACTGTGAGCTACTGAGTAGAATACTGTACCTGTAGGCTACTACAGGATGTCAGTAAGTAATATGCTGTGAGACATATGAGTGCTTACCCTCAGTAGACTGTGAGCTACTGAGGGAACTCTATGAAATGTACTGCTAAGTCCGCTCTAAGATGATTATGTAAGCACCTAAACATCGCACCTAGGACCTGCAATACAGGGGAGGTTTATATGCTCCAACAGCAAGCAAACCATAGGTGTGGAGTAGCAGGGGTATGCATGAAAAGGAAGCCAGCAGGTTGAGGCATAACAAAGAATGGGCAACTCACTTGTAAAAGATGAGCTCCTTGGCCCCTCTCAGATGACAATGTCATTGAAAGCAACAGTAACTGGACACTCAAAAGGTCTATCACATACACCAATGCATACTGCCCCAACATCCTGACCTCCTTGTGATGTAATAATAGCATCAAGCTGAACACCAATGGCAGTGACACCAAACATACTGCATGGTATCTGACATCATATACAACCAAGAAACAAAATACATCACATAACATGTCAGCATTACTAGCAAATACCTTGATGTACCATCAAGAGAATCCAAAGTATAATGAGCTTTAACAATGCAACAAACTGTTGTTATATCAGTGTATCAATGTCCTAAACTGACAGACAGAATTATCTGGACTGCATGTCATATGTTACTTGATGGGATGGGATGACAAGTTTCACTCACATAACTATGTCCCTCTATATACAATGCCTTTACTTGGAGCATCAAAACAGACATATCCAGATCTTGGATAAGGGAGAAAAAACCTGTGAGTATGTCATTTCTTAGAGGTGAAATGATAATTTAATCAAAGATCCAATGAGGCAGTCAAGTATTGGACTCTGAACCCTCCAATGCAGAAGTAAATGAGAATACAGAGGTGAGTGTAATTGTGCCAGCTTAAATGGGACTGAAAAGATGGACCTTGATAATAGAAGGATTCCCACATAGAAACCATCACCCTTCAAACACATGTGAAAGGCCAACTATATATTCATTCTCAGCTCCTGGATTATGAATGCAGGGGGTCTGATTTGGAATATATTTCCTTCACAAAGTTCATCATTGATACCTATGAAGAACTAATACCTGCCAAGGAAAGAGAGAAGAGAAACTCATGATCTTCAAACCCTACTGTTGATGGCACACCCAACACATACCACCACTGTGCTGGTCATCCTTGACATGACAGAATTCCCCATCAAAACAATCATCCTAAACATGAAACCCATCAACATGTCATGCATTCTAAACAACACAACACATTGCCAAATATTTCTGGCCCTTGGTTTCCAAGACAAGATGTTCCTGAGAAATATAATCTTTACTGTGCAACAGTATTAGCATTGAAAAAGCCATGGTGTCAGCTATCTGATCTAAAAAGTGCACATCAACATTGGTCATCTGAACTGGAACAATGGCTGCTTCATGCACCTACTTATGTTCAAACCCTTGTGGCAGGAATCCAATATTACTATGATACAAAACTGGCAGGGGAAGCTGAGTACAAAAAGGTGTATAATTTTATGGATGATGAGGATCAGGAGGGGATAGAACCTGAATCTCTGGATGACTCAACTATTACACATCATTCCACCTAAGAGACTCTTACCAAGGAGGATGTGCTCCACCATGAAATGATGCAGCTTCCAACACATGAGGATCCACATGGAAATGAAGCAGTCATCATTGGATTGGAACAGTCAGTTTTCACAGTGCAGGATTGGAATGTCAATACTAGCACTGCCAGAGTGCTGATTGCAACTGGAGGAGATCCTACAATGTTGGGAAACTGGCAACAAACTATGGCCAGTTACATGGCAGAAACTAATGTTGAATTAGAAGAAGGCAATATCCAGTACACAGGTGGCATTTCATCACTCAATACTCTGCAGTTAATGGGTGACATAGGTGATGTGCTTACACTGAGCTCAAACACCCCATTTCATGAAGTATTGGAGCCAATCTCAGAAACAAAGATCAATGACAAGCCTTTGATATAATCCACTGGCACTTACTAGAAACAAAGGGAGGTGTAGGGAAGTCAAAGACAATACAAACCATCACAGAAGATTTTCAAAGACAAGGTTTGGCTCACACTCTTGCCAAGGGAGCCTATACAGGTGTTGCTGCTTCCATGATTGATGTTCCATTGAATGGATGACCTCAATCTGCCAAAGTTCAAAAGAAACTCAGACTTTTGGCAAACAAAACAGTACTTGATCATTGATGAGATTTCCATGGTATCTTGAGAATTTTTTGCCAAACTCTCACAAATTATCTCACATGCACAAAAAAATTCCAATTTACATGGAGCCAACAAACCTTTTAGTGGGATGAACATCATCCTCATAGGAGATTTCCATCAGTTTCCTCCCATAGCAAGTAAATCCTTGGTGCCACTTTATGTTCCAAGCATCCCAATGAAGGACACTACCAATGAAATGCTTGGCTGTCAAATCTACAAGCAGTTCACTCTAGTGGTCCACCTTAAAACTCAGGTGCAAGTTATAGATCCTGAGTGGCAGGACCTACTTCAGCATGTCCACCATGGGAACTGCAAGGAACACCACATCAAGTTGCTATGCAGTCTTATACTGGTGGAGTAGTGGTCTCCTTGTGTCACTCTCATGTATCGATGTATACAAGCATGCATGTCCCTCTGTACTCTACCATTGCTGACTAAGCTCTCTGCCAGCAATCCTCTCGTCCTGTCCCCTGACTCCCCTACTACATGTGCCCCCTTCAAAAAATGATGACATCCTTGTTGTCTGCTGCTGCTACACCCCACGATTCTTCTTTGTCCTCGGTTGGTTCTTCATGTACTGTGCCCCTTTCTTCGCCCGCCCTCTTGCTCTCTCTATCTGATTCTGCTTCATTTTCCTCTAATGTCTCTCTTTCTTTGTCTATGCTTTCTTCTTGTAGTTTTCTTGCCATATACTCTTGCTGGTTCATGTAAAGTTGTGTTCCTTCTCTTGGTAAGAAGGCTCACAGCTGTCACACACTGAACTTGCCTGCTATCAGTGTGCCTGTCAGTGCTTCCAACCTATATGAGTTCTTTAGTTGCACTGTCACCCTGTATGGTTGGGACCACTTAGGTAATATTTTCTGTTCCATTTTGAATGTGTAGTCCAGGTCACTGCAGTATACCTGTACTAGTTGTCCCAGTGTGAATATGATCTCTGCCTGGTGTCACTTTAGTGCACATCGGTCAAATGCAGACTTCCACTTGATGGCATGTTTGACCACCTCATCATACCTGTTGAGCCTTTGTTGGGCTGCATATGCCATGTGGATGGCTGCATCTGTTGCCATTGGCTTTGTTATGCTGTGAGTCAGTTCTGTGCATTTAGTGTCTACTACCAGCCCCAGTAGTAGTTCTTTCAGGGTGAACTTTAGTGATGGTAGTAGCTGGTTGTTGAGCACTCGGACTGCATCTTCCAGGTGGTCTGGCCATGACTTAGGAAGTTTGTTCCAGTTGTCATCTGTTGCATTGTCTTTGCCTATGTCTGGGGCACAAAGTCGCTTGAGCATGTGTAGTAGCAACTTGTTTGTTCCTTCCACCAGTCTGTTGATCCACAGTGAGTATGCTGCAATGATGTGATGAGTGCAAGACCACTTAGTGCAATAGTCCCTGACAACTTTGTTGTTGAAGTGTTTTCCCCCATCCATCATGAATACTTCCACTGGTGTGAAGTTGTTGAATATGCTTCCTAAACTGTTGACTGTTGTTTTTGCTGTTCTGGCCATTTTGAACTTTGACACCCAAAGGTGTTGTGAGAATGTGTTGAGGTATAGGCCTAATGTGTGGTACCCACCTTTGCCCATTGGCATTGATAGGTAGTCTCCCACTAATAGCTTGAATGGATGGCGTCTCATTATTGGTTCCAGTAGTGCATTGATCTTGGGTGTTCCAGAGTTCTTACACTTTGCACATTCCTGTATGGCTTTCATTATTGAAACATCTAATTTTGGAGAGTAAAACTTGTCTGTAATAGCGAGTTTCAGTGCATCTCTGCCCCAGTGTCCACCTGATTCATGCAGGCATTTTGCTTTGAGCTGGGCCTCTTCACATGTGATGCATTCCACTCTGTGTCATGGTCTGATACTTGTGCCCCCATGTATGTGCCATAGCTTCCCTTGGTCAATGTAGTATTGGGTTGCCCTGTGTCTGGCTCTACTGCGATCCTTTATGGGGGTATTAGTGTCCATGTTCCAAATTGCATCAATTACCTCCAAGAATAGCAGTTCTTGTATGAAGTGGTCTCTGAGATTTTGGTTACCCTTCATGAGGTTGTCAATAGTAAACATGTCATTTACTAGCCCTGATGTTACTTCCACATCTGGGTTCACTGTCCATAGTTCATCATCTTCTGTCGTGCAGTCCTTATTGTCCCACTGGCGGCTTAAGCCATCCACTACAACATTCAGGTGGCCCAGTACATGCCACACTGCTACTATATTATGGGCCATGATTCTGTCTCTCCATCTCACATGTGTTGTGGAGATTTGCTTGTTCAAGAGGACATCTTTGAGTGCTTTGCAGTCGGTCTCAATTTCGATTGGGAAGCCCCATATTATGTCTGCAAAGTGGTCTAGTCCAAATTTTAGCACTGCAAATTCCAGTAAAAACAGCTTGTAGTTTCACTCAGCTGCTGATGTTCACTTCGATGCGAAGGCTATTGGGACTGTTCAGTTTACCATTTTGCCATTGGGTGCTTGTATCTTGATCCTCTGCATTAGTACTGCTCCAAATCCTTCCTGGCACCCATCCATTGTTACTATGAATGGTGTACCATCATATCACAGTGCATGGAGGGTTGGTTGACTTGTCAGTGCGATCTTTAGCTTCGGGAACACCTCTGTGTGGCGCTGTTCCCATTTATCTGTTAACTTGTAGTTAGTAATTGCCCAACAGTATGTAGACTTCGAAATTGGTTTTGGAACCTCCATGCCTTTGATGAGGTCGCATAAGGGACCTTCAATTTTTGCATATCCTTTTATGAGGTCTCTAAAGTGCCCAGTGAGTCCTAAAAACGACATTAGGTTCAGTGCTGTTTCCAGCTGTTTCCAGTCAACTATTGCTGCCAGTTTTGTGATATCTGGTTGGACTCCTTTCAGTCCTACCATAGCTCCTGCAAATGTCATTTCTGTCATAAAGAGCCAACATTTCATTGGCAAAAGTGACAGATTGTGCTGTCTGCATCGTGTAAGGATTCATTGTAGTTTGGCTAGCATACCTTTGAATGTATCATTTCCACATGTGCTATCATCTATGAAGAGTTCCATAGTGTTGTCTGTCATGATATCATGCAGGCAACGAGTTACCATTGCAGAGAACACTGTCAGGGCTCCCATCCATCCCATTGCCATGCATTTGTACCATAAGTAGCCTCTTCTGTCCACAAAGAAGGTGAAATATGGGCACCACTTCTCTGGTATTTTGATAGTGTAGAATCCTGATGCAAAATCAAAGACTGATACATACTTATGGCCACTTAGGCGCTGTTGTTTCACTCTGATATCTCCTTGAAACATCGGGGGTATTTGCATAGCTTTGTTTAGTTCCATGAAGTTTTGTGTTACCCTCCATTTTGGTGTTTCATTTGGGGTCCTCATTCCTTTTTCCTCCATCTTGGCTGTATCAGCCTGTACCTGGAATGGGGGAGGTATGTTTGCCTCTTGGCATTGTTTGTTCAGCGCCTGCTGTATGTCCTCTAGTGTTAGGCCATTGCTGTTGTCATGTGTCTCTTGTGTGAGTACTGTCGGTGCAACATGCTTGATGCATGGTATGTCTGCCTGCTCTATGAGATCAGCTTCCAGCATCTGGTCTACCCACTTATTCATGAACTGGCATTGGGGCAGGTTCATTGGTTGTTGGTGTACTGTGGTATGGAACATTGTGTCATGTGGGATGTTGAGGTCAACTTGTGCCCCTGGTATTGGCAGTACCTTGCTGAGCAAGCATGTGAATACATCTGCAAATTCCATCAGTAGTTTGATGACCTCTTCCTGTTCACTCGCCATTAGATCTTCTCCAATCTTGATGTTTTTTATGATGTACTTGACACATTCCATTTTGAACAGCTCTGTTTGTCACATGAATATGCTGGGCCATTCTGTCATCCCTTCGGCACTTGCCTTTGTTGGTTCGCACATTGTTCCATTACACATTGTGTCTGTGTGTGGGGGCAATTCCTTGATGCTGTGGTTGTGCAGCATTGTTGTTGTGACATCATCTGCTATGGTCACCTCATCTGTTGAGTAATTGTGTACTGCTCTGAAGGCTTTCAGTAGTGGTTTTCTGAATAGGAAGGACCAACCACCTGCACTGTCAAATACTTCGAAAGTTCCCATAGCCTCAACTCCTTTTATGTTAATTGTTCCTGTCCATGTTGCTTCAGATGGAACCATGGTGCCATTGGCCATGTGGAGCACTTGGGTTGACAGTTGCCAACCTTTCAGGTTGTGCTTGATCTCATTGAATGTTGATGATGCCATTGCACCTGTCATAGCTCCATCATCAAACAATGCATGGACACGTGTCTCCATGCCATCTGGGCTTTTTAGTACGATCGGGTGCATGAATGGGACAGTTTTATTTGAGGTATCTGGTGCCTAGTTCCATGTTCCATATGTCGCTGAGTATAGATCAATAGTATGCAACTCCATGCAATTTACATGAGAACCAGGTGATGCTACCATAGATACGTTGGTCATTTGGGTCATTGTGCTGTCCTTCACAGTGACCCAATCTTGTTTCCCTGATCATCTATGCCCACCAGTCTGACGTTCTGCACTGTGCTCCTGTTGAAGGGGCCTAGAGTTCTGTTGCACAGAGCTTGCCATGTGGTTTCATTACAGCTCAGCCTCATTGGGTCTCCTTCTGGAATTGGGCAGTTCCTGCTCCCATGCCCATGTGTGCTGCACCTGAAGCACTCACCTGAGCACACTGCCACTGTCCCAGGTCTGAGTGGGTATGGCGTGCATTCATCAATTTGAGCCATCTCTCTGTGCTTTGCAGTCCATGCAGTGAGCTGTGCCATGTATGTTTTACATCCTTCATCATCTGCTTGTTGGTGGGGGAATTGCTCCAGCGCCCTTTGTACTGTATCTTTGAGTTCCTTTGATGGGGGTGTATATGGTGTGCTGTGTCTGGGGGACTGTTGGAGTACAAACTTGGTGGCAGAAGGGGTGCATGGAGTCCCGGGTGTTGGATGGGACATTGTGACTTGTCCTATCATGAGCCTTTGTAGCTGTGCTGTCAGGTCCACTGTCATTGCTTGTTTCACCACCTCCACCCTCTGTAGTAGCTTCTGGTCCCATGCTTCCTCATTCTTCTTCCTCTCCTCTATGTCCTCTTTTTCCTGCTTCAACCTTGCCATATTTAGATCTTTCACTGCCTTTATGAACATACTCCAGCTTGTATACTTGTTGTCTAGTTGCTTCCTTACTGCTTTTGGCAGTTGCTTTTTTACCTGCCATATTAGCATTGAGCCTGTCTCTATGCCCACTAACATTGCTAGTTCCCAAGCTTCCTCTGCCCATTTTATGTGTGACCAAACCTTTTGCCTTCCTATCATCTTTGTTGTTCCCACATCCTCCTCTGGCATCCTGTGTGCAAGTAGTTCCACTTGGTACTCCTCTGAGGTCTGTGTCGTGCTCTCAATAGGTGGCCACCTGGCCTTGAACGCTTTTGTGAAGTCATCCCATACCATTAGCTGCGTTCCAGTTAAGCCTTGATACCACTTTTCCACAGGTGAGCCTGTCCCCAGGTAGTTTGATAGCATGTCTATCTTCTGCATGTCCATGGCCATTGGGTTTGAGAACAGGACACTTCTATTAAACACCTTCAGGAAGTCACTGGCATTTTTGGCTGTTATCCTGTCTCTGTAGAACAGGGGTACTTCCTCTGCCATGGTTCTCATGGATGATGGTGCTGGGGGTACTAATGAGGCTGGGGATGCAGGTTGTGTTGGTAGTGGTTGTTGTGTTAGGGCTGGTGGCACTACCGAGATTGGTGGGGTCGGTAATGTCAGTGCCAGTGGGTTTATGTGTAGTGGCATGTGCAGTGGGGCAGCTGTTGGTGTTGTGTATGCTTGTTCCCTTCTGTTGCCCAGGACTGCAGACATTAATGGTCTGGGCAGTATTACTGGAGGGTAGGCTCTTTGGTATGCATCTGCCTCTGGTTCGGGTGACACTACCCTGGATGGCAGGAGTCCTTGTGTTGATGCAAAGTCAGAGGGTGACTGGGCTGGGGAGTGTGGTTCTGACAGGAAGATGTACTCGCTGTCTGTTGGCATTGTACCCAGCAGTGATGGGGCTGTTGGGGGAGTGCTGGTGTTGCTTGACTGGAAATGCCCTTCTCTGTCTCTGGGGGGAAGTTTGCACAACAGTTTGGTTAGTTCTAGTGTGTGTCTACATGCTTTTATTTCTTTTGGCACATGTATACTGTGCATTATCAGTGAGCTTGGTTGGTAGTGGTGATTCAGTGGTTCGGTGGTGTACAGTGATGCAGTAATGTGGTGATACGGTGATGGTTTGATGTGAATCCACTTTGTCACCACGATGGAGTAGTGGTCTCCTTGTGTCACTCTTGTGTATCGATGTATACAAGCATGCATGTCCCTCCGTACTCTACTGTTGCTGACTAAGCTCTCTGCCAGCAATCCTCTTGTCCTGTCCCCTGACTCCCCTACTACACTGGGAAATCCTAATTGTCCACCAACTGATTTCACATGTGAACCTTGGAACCAAGCAATACTCATTACACCATGTCATGCTGTCTGTATGAAATGGAACTCTACAATGGCACATTCATGATGCAATGAAAAAGGTGAGTAACCAAAAAGCAAATCAAAAGCCATTCTAATGCTATCTGTTAAAATAGGAATTCAACTGTTTACATGTCCATGCATCAACACAATTGGAACCTGTGAACTCATGAAGGAAGAACAGATTTTAGTGGCTATCAAATGGAAAGGTAGACAATCAGGAAATCCTAACATGCAAGCAGGTCTTTCCAAGGAGATCAAACTAGCTGTTGGGATGGAAGTTATGGTGACACTCAACATATCTATGGACATCAATATTGCAAATTGAGCCCAAGGGGAGATTCATGGATCCAAGAGAAGACAAATATACAGAGAATGAACTGGCCATCAAACTACACTATCTGCCTTCCTATGTTCTGGTTCAGATGAAATGCACCAAAGCATGCAATCTGGAAAATTTACAGCATGGAATTTTGCCAATTACACCTATAACAAAAACCTTCACTATTCTGTCACCTAATGGAAAACCCAAAACTGTTTCAAGGATGCAGTTTCCCATCACCCCAGCATATGCATTTACAGACTACTGATCACAGGGACAAACTCTAGAATGCTGCATTATCAACATTGGGAAGCCACCCTCTGGAGAATTGATGCCATTCAATGTATACATGGCATTATCACAAAGCTGAGGACAGCAAAATATCAGACTGCTACCAGACTTCAAAGAAAAGTTATTGATGCAACATCCAAGTGAAATCTTATGAGAAGAGGATAGACAGTTGGTAGTACTAGACAAGCAAACACAGGAACAATGGCAGCCCATAATAGGGAGATGTTGCAACTAATGAAAACCCACCATACTACAAATTGCATCCCCTATCATACACATACCTATTGTACTACTTAGAACTGCACAGGCAAATGGGCTCTGAAAAATTAAAACAGAAGACCAAAAACATCATAATCACAGATGTTCAAAAAATGTACCATCCATGTGGCATTATGGGTTATAGTGACTTTGTAAACAAGGTGACACCAGTTCAGGCTCAATGTCCAGAGTAGTCATCGAGTAAGGTGACTCATTGAGTCTCTGATGACCTCTGTATTTTCTCTTGCAGCCTGCTCAATGCTGCTTCCCAGTGTTGTTGAGGTATATAATTCTCCAGGTATGTGTGCATCCAGCACTCCAGTTCCAAGCTGCCTCATATTCATCCCTTTGTTGGTGCTTCCAGCCAGCAGCTGGGACTCTTCTGTATTTTTATTATTCTTCTGGACCTTGGATGGTCCTTTGGGGGCTTGATGGCTATTGTCATCTGGGGGGGAGTCCCCCCATCAGGCAGCTTGTTCTGGCCTGACCTTACCATGCAAGCATATACATGAGTAGCTGTACAACTCATATCACAAATACTTGATGAAAGATCAAAAAATTGTAAGATTTGTGTGTTGCCTTAAGTTCACACTCACAAACTGTACCACATGGTATTTGCAAGTATGAAGTAGTTAAGACTAACCCTATGCAAAACTTTTCATAACAACATATATACTAGACAGACAGGCATGTGATACTGAGGTACCACATGCCTGTGGATGATAACTTGTGCTTGAAAAGGCATGACCCCTAACACATCAGCAGGACAACATATTATCTTTGCATGCTACACAGATCAGCAACTGAAAGAATATGTAACAGCAATCTCAGTCAATCACTTGACACATCTAATTTCATCCCTTCTAACTTAGGTACTTTGCTGGGTGCTATGGTAAGGAAGTGCTAACTGTGTGGGAATTATGCCTTACACATCTGATTCTCCTTTGCAATATCCACCAGGATGGGGCATAATACCTCCACATCCTCACCATACTTCCAGAATGCTTCTTGGATAAATCTGTTGACTTTGGCACAGATACCTGTACTTTGATATTCTCTAACAACTAAATTCAGTTCCTCCAGTGTACCATTGTTCCTGTTTTTAACCTGCAACAAGAAGTATAAGTGCTCAACCACAAGTATGACCCCTGCAACAATGAGCTATGCTGCTTAAACCACTAGGAGATATCATTCACCAATGCCATGTTCAGCAATATACTGCATTGAATATTGCATTGAATCAGACAATGTAGGGATGTTGATGGAGGGCAGAGGAAGTTCAATGGGAGGCTATAACAAATGAGCAGTCAATACCAGCAGAGAAAACCAAGGGATCAAACATCCAACCTCAAGGATCTATGACAGGGACCATAAAAGTCAATTTGGGCAAGAAAGCATAATGACAAACCATCTGAAAATATGACTGAGAATAATTTCATAGTGGAATCAGCATAACCCTCATACATTCTACAAACAGTATATCCATAGTGATGAAAAAATGTGAACCCCATGGAGTCAACACAGTCAGCATGCATCCACAACTACCTTCCACAGTGTGCTACTCACAAGCTTTGAATTGAGTTTCAGTGCAGTGGTAGTGAGCACAATCAGCTCGCATTGACCACCCCACTCCTATGACCTCACTTACATACTAAGGACCAAAGTGTGATAGGTGGGAAATGAGAATGGTTAGAACCCATGCTCATGAGCTGCAACAATTCCACCCACTTGCTGTGGATCCAACTGCAACAGGGTAGCAGCAAATATGATCAATAAGTAGGACAACCACCCACAATGTGTCCACTCACCTTCTATAAACCCAAGTGCAACAGGTTGTGGAATATGGTCATCATGCATGCACTAGCACTTCACATGACTCCACTCACCAACTACAAGCTCATGTGCAACAGATCATTTGGGAAGATGGTCAGCATCTATCCACAAACTTTCCAGGACTCCACTCACTTGCTGTGGACACAAGTGCAGTGGGATGGCAGCAACCATGGTCAGCATAGTTTGACCACCACCTGCCATACATCATTCTACTAACAAACTATGAGTCAAAATAGAACAGGTTGACAGTGAACATGGTCAGTATTCATCCATCACCACCTACCAAATTCTACTCACTTCCTATCAGCCCCAGTGCAACAGGATGGTAATGATCAGCATCTGTCCACTAGAACCTGCCATGACTTAGCTCACAAACTACAGGCCCAAGCACAACAGGGTAGAAATGAATATGGTCAGCATCCATCCACTATGTCCTGTCATTACTCCACTCACTTCCTTGATGCCAAGCACATGGAATTACATTGAACATCATCAGCATCCATCCCCTAGCCCCTGCCATTACTGCACTTACCTCCTATGAGCCCAAGTGAAACAAAGTGAAATGAATGTGATTATCATGTGTCCACCTGATTTAATAGCCCCACTCACTTCCTGTGGACCAGGTACAACAGGTTGATGTCAAACATGTTCAACTTGCATCCACAGCTACCCATCATGACTCCACTTACTTGCTGTGAATGTAAATGTAATGCAGTAACAGTGAACATGTTCAGTATGCATTCACCACTACTTACCATGGTTCCACTCACTTGCTATGCACCCAAGTAAAACAAGGCCATATTGAACATAATCAACATCTATTTATGAGCACCACTATGACTCACTCACTTGCTATGAACACGTGAGCAACAAGCTTTGTCAGCATGCATTCATCAGCACCTGCTGGGAGTGCCTCACATTCTATGAACCCACATGTGATAGGATGGCAGTCAAAACTGTCGGCATAAATACCACCAACACCCTTCAGCCCACTCACAAGCTAGGAATCCAAATGCAACAATGAACATGGTCAACAAACAATCACCAGCTCCCCACCACCTGCCATGACTCCACTCACAAGCTAAGGACCCATAATAGGGTGGCAGTGAACATGATTAGCAAGCATGTACCAGGCTGGTCATTACCCCACTGACAAACTATCAACCCAAGTGCAACAGGGTGGTAGTGACCATGGTCAATATGCATCCATCCCCACCTGTTATGAACACACTCACTTGCTATGTATCCCAGTGCAGCAGGGAAGCAGTGAACATGATCATCATGCATCCACCACCACATTTTACAACTTGACTCACAAACTAAAACCCAAGCATAACAGGTCAGCATTCAATGAGCATAGTTATATGCATCCACTCACTCGCTATAAACACATGTGCAACAAGTTGGCAAAGAATACAGTCAGCAGGCATACACCACCACTTTCCATCATTATACTCACTTCCTGTGGGCCCAAGTGCAACAGGGTAACAATGAGCTTGGTCAGCACACATCCAGCAGCCATTGCCTTGAATGTGCTCACCTTCTATCAACCCAGGGTGGCATTGAAGATAAGCAACATTCATCTACCAGCAACTGATATGATATCACCCACAAGCTGTGAATCCAAGTTGAGGGGGTTGGTTAGGAACATGGTCAGCATGAATCCATCAATAAAGCAGTGCCTGAGCTCACTCGCTATGAACCCAAGATCAACAGTTTGGCAGTCCATGTCATAGTAAGCATGTGTCCACAACTGCCTCCTAGGCCTCGACTCACTTGCTATGAACCCCAGAACAATATGGTGGTAGTGTATGTGCTCAGCTGCTGTGCATTGCTTGCCATGTCTCTACTCACTCGCTACAGTCCAAGTGCAACAGTGAATGTGGTCAGTATGCCCTCACTACCACTGAGATGAGTCTACTCACTTGCTATGTACCACATGATAGTGGCAAACAGGGTCAGCAAGCACCTAACACCACTTGTTCATAACAAACCCCACTAACCTGCTAAGATCCCAAGAACCCAAGTGCACCAGAACAACAATCAACATAGTCAGTGTCCGGAGTTCCCCACCACTTTTCATGACTCTACTCACTTCCTATCAACCAAAGTGCAACAGCACAAGAGTGACCATGGTCAGTACCCATACAACATCATGCCCTATGACTCCACTCACAAGCTATGGATCCAAATGGAATGGGGTAGCAGGAAACAGGGTTATTATGTATCCACCACTCCTGCCATGACTCCACTCACTTGCTGTGAACCAAGCACAGCAGGGGGGCAGTGACCATGGTCAGCATGCATTCAACATCCACAGTCAAGACCCCACTTACTTCCTAGGAACCCAAGCATAACAGGGTAGCAACCAAATGGTCAGCATTTATCCACCAGCACCTCTCACAAACACACATACTTCCTGCAAACCCAAATGTGGCAGTTTAACAGCCAAGACCATCACCATATAACCACCACCACCTGCCATGACACTACTCACTTGCTATGAATACACAGTCATAATGGTCAGCATGTATCCATCATGACCTGCTATGACACCACTCACAAGCTATATGTCCAAGTGCAATGTAGTGTCAGTAAACATGGTCAGCATACATCCATTACCACCTGCAATGGCTTCACCCACTTGCTATGAACCCAGATAAAACAAGATGGCAGTTAATATGGTCAGTATAAATCCATCAGCACCTGCTGTAATTCCACTCACTTGCTATGAACCCAGGGGAAACAGGGTAGCAGTAAAGATGATCAACATTTATCCACAATTACCTACCATGACCACACTCACTTGCTATGAACCCAAGTACCACAGGGTGGCAATGAACATAGTCTGCATACATGCACCTTCACTGGCCATACTGAACTCACTTGCTATGAACCAAAGTGTAGTAAGGCAGCAGTCAGCAACCATCCACCAGTTCCTGCCATTACTTCACCCACATTCTATGATGTCAAGCAGGGCAGAGTAACAATGAACATGTTCAGCCTGCATGAATCATCACCCAGCATGAATCCACTCACAAGCTATGGATCCACATACAACAGATGGCAGTACACATGGTCAGCATGTATACAGGACCACTTGTGATAACTTTCCTTACATCCTGTTAATGCCAGTGCAATGGAGCAGAAGTGTCATTGTAAGTATGCATCCACCAACACCTGTCATTACTCTACTCACTTGCTATGAACCCAAGTACAACATGATGACAGTGAACATACTCAGTGTGCATCCACCACCACCTACCATGACTGCACTCACAAGCTACAAACCCAAGTGCAACAGGGAAGTAGAGAACCTGGTCAGTATGTCTCAGTCAGCACTCACCACACCTCCACTCACAATCTATGAAACCACATACAACAAGGAGGCAGTGAACATGGTCAGAATGATTGCCAATCACCTCCTATATCTGTACTCACATCCTATGAACCCAAGCACCACAAGTTGGATGTGAACACAGTCCATATGCATTCACCCCCACTCACTTGCTGTGAACCCAGAGTTAACAGGGTGACAGTGAACATGGTCAACACTCATCCACCAACACCTGTCATGATGGTTGATTCCACTTACAAGCTTTGAATCCAAATGCAATAGGTGGCAGTGTAAATGGTCAGCATAACTTGAATCCACCAGCACCTGAATTCACCACTCACTTTCTATGAATCCCAGTGCAACAGTAGCAATGAACACCATCAGCCCACATCCACCATTCCATGCCATGATTCCACTCACATTCTATGAACTCAAGTGAAACATGATGCCAGTCCTCATGGTCAGTACACATCCACCTCCAACTGCAATCACTCCACTCACAAGCTGTGGAGCCAAGGGTAACCATGCAGGAATAAATATAGTCAGCAAATATCTGGGATCACCCACCATGACTCCACTCACTCTCTAATAACCCAAGTGCAACAGGGCAACAGCAGATAAAGTCAGTATGCATCCTCCACCACCTCCCATGATTTCACTCACTTGCTATGGAGCCAGGTGCAATGGGGCAGTGGTGATGATGGTCAATATGCATCCAACACCACCAGCCATTGCTCCACTCACTTGCTATGATACCAAGTGTCACAGGGTGGCATTGAACATAATCATCATACATTCACCAGCACTTGCCCCAGCTCCACTCACCCGCTATGCACCCAAGTGCAATAGATTAGCAATGAACATGATCAGCAAGCATCCACAAATATCTACCACATGTCCACTTACTTCCTATGATCCCATGTGCAGTAGATTAACAGTCACTGTGCACCCACCACCTGCCATGGCTTTACTCACTTTCTATGAACCCAAGGACAACAGGGTGGCAGTGAACATGGTCAGCATGCATCCAACAACATTGATCACGACTCCACTCACATGCTATTGAACCCAAATACAACAGGGTGGCAGCAAAAATGGTTAGCATACATCCATGACCACCACATGCTATGACTCCACTTACTTCCTATGAGCCCAAGTGCAAAAGGCTGAACATGCATCCACTATTGCCTGCCATGACACCACTCACTTGCTATGAACCCAAGTGGAACAAGGTTGTAGAAAACATAGTCAGCACACATCCAGCACCCCTTGTTATGACTGCACCCACTTCCTATAACCCCAAGTGCAACAGGGTGGTAATGAATATGGTCAGTATGCACTCTCCACTGCCTTCCTTGACTCCACTCACTTGCTATGAACCCAAATGTCACAAGGTGGCAGTGAACATGATCAGTAAGAATCAATCTCTACCTGCCATGGCTCCACTCACTTCCTGCCAGTCCATATACAATAACACAACAGTGAACATTGTCAGCATGTCCCCACCCCCACCTGCTATGACTCCTCTCACCTCCTATCAGCCCAGTGGAACATGGTGGAGAATGCAGTCAGCATGTACCTAGCATGACCTGCCCTGACACCACTCACAATCCCCTCCTATGACCCAAAGTGCCACAGGATTGCAGTGAACATGGTCAATATACATTCAATACTACCTGCTCAGACTCTACTCACATACTAGCAACCAGACAAAATTCAGCCATCATTAGAATATCAAAGCTGCATTAGCATCAACACATTCCCAACTTTCACAATTCCACACACATTCTATTAGTTAATCAGTACCTGAATGGCACAGTTTCCCTTTTCCTTACATATGGAAACCACATTGCTAAGTCCATGGCAAGAGATTTGGGTACTATCTCATGACCATGCTCCTTCATGTGCCGTCTCAAAGTCCTTGGACCTGTCAGTACATTTTATGACTTAAGCTTTATTACTTACTTCATAATAGCATATTCAATACACACTCCCAGGTTGGACTGTAGTGTTGATATGAGGAGCTGTTGCAATCCATCTTCTTCTAAAACATCTGCTGTGCATCTTAGTAGGGGTGTACAGTCTGCTCCCTCAACCTGCATCCCTGTAGTAATAATCCATCATGAGGCCTGCCATGCTATAGTGCACCAGAAGACACTGACCACTAAGTGACAGATAGTCATGGGGTGGGAACCTGGTTCTCCCTAACTGATCCTTGAGATTTTCCATATGGTTGTTCAGAATTTCTTTTTCCAACTTTGCAATCTCTGCATCATCTGCACTTAGCCCCTGGTCCTCAGCCTGCTCGAAAACCTCAAGCTCCAAGGTATCTGCCTTTGTTGCCAACAATATCACAGGTACTGTCACAATGCCTAAATTCAAAAAAACCATGTAGGACATATATGCATGTACATACCATGCCCTGTATCAACCTTATCAAAAAACCTCTTCTCAGCATTGAGCACCTTATGGGTGTCACTCAAAGGAATGCAAAACCTCATCAATCATAAAACTATGTCAGAGTGCTTATGACATCAGCAACTATGTCCTTACCAAATGGCATGGATTCTGTTGTCCAGTTTGGTTGCCTTGGCACGATCCCTCACAAATTCCATCACGATGTTAAACTGCTCTTCACTTCCGGCCTCAAATCCACATGAATCATGGAACACAAAGCCAGGAGTACTCCGGAATATTAGTCCACTCTCGATGTTGTGGTAGCCACGCTGGATACAGTCAACACATATCACATGAATTCTTGAGGCAACCTCACCGTCATTGAACCTTGCACCACGGTCAGATCTAGCTGCATAGAGCCCAGTATGTTGTTAATCTTGGATTATATACCATACAACACACATACCTTCTTTCCTTCTCCATCAACAATTTCTGGTTGATCCGTAGAATTGCAAACCCTCTGCAGGATTGTTGTTTTACCGGCATTCGCTCTGCCCATGATAAGAACGCGAAAACGACTGATGCGGTCAATTTGCTGCTGAACTTTCGCAGGATCTAAGCGATAAGTGGGCCGCGAAGAGGGTGGTGCTGGTTACCAATGTTGTTAGATCTGATCCAGTTGTCAGAAGCCACACATTTACTCGAGTGCGTCCCTTCGGCGTGTGCAACAGCAGGAATACCCGCATCGCCTTCGAGGGAATGTAGTCGGACCTCAGTAAGTGCAGGAGTAAGACCAGCCGTGCCTCTTGACAGAAAACCTGGCCAAGTATCTAAGTACACTAAACGAATGGAAAGAACGCGTGCAACCACCTTGAATAGGAGTAGGCGCGGGAATGTTTGCGTTGCTGGCAGGGCTAGGGGGAGAATATGTGCGAGTGATTTCCCTGTTCGCGGCATTGCGAACCCCTTCAACATTACCCGAAGGAAAGTCAGAGTCTTGAACAGTCAGCTTAGTCAGTGCAAACGTGAATCCACGTACTGGCTAGTGGCGTACTTGGTCGAGTAGCCGCAGTGTGGACGCCAACGGGAACTGGCGGAACGATCATTGCACCGTCACTTGACGGAGGCGGGTGCTGAAAGCGCAGACCAGGGGCCATGAATAATGAAAATTCTCAAAAAAGTCGCAGGAGGCAGTAAGCGTATGGTTCAAGACGGAGATGAACGAGCGGAAAGGGCGTGGAGCTGCACACTCGTTGATCGATAAGAAAGCGCCTATCTCAAGCACAGCTGCACGCTGTTGCGGCGACCTTTTTTAGTCCGAAAGAGCACATGTTTGATCTTTTGAAAAGTGGCTCGCGTCAAACCACTAAGAGCTAGTATGTTCTTCAAGTCTATATTACTTGGGTACCGCTGTCACAATCGAATGCATCATAAGGAAAGATGGAACTACATAACATAATTTAACGTCGAACGCGAGAGATCAAATATGAAAACGATGAGAGGGAGTCGCAAGCAGTGAAGGAAAAGGAAAGAAAGAAAAAAAAGGCATGCGACTTAGAAGCCTAAAAACCGGATACCCAGGTACCAATGCGTAAGATCAGCGGTTGGAAACGTCCAAGAATGTCATCGGTCAACGGAAGGGAAGGGGAAATTTGAACACAACGTATGTCGATCCCGCGTACCCAGTATGCATGCGCAAGATTCTGAATAAGATGGGTGTACTGCCTCAACAAATTCAAAGATAAAGAGGAGGGAGGGATCATTGTCCGTCGTGCGTGTCTTCGGAAGTCATGTCGAGTTGCCTGATAATGTAAGCCCCTCACTTGCCCGGGTCAGCCCTTAGATGGAAGAAACTGTGCAGATGAGAATTGTACTCCCGCATTTGTACACACGAGACGTGGAAGGTGCAGTCGTGCATAAGTCGTGTCGCAGCAGGGGGATCAGGCAATGTTGCTCACGGATGAGAACAAGGCAGCTTTAAGTCGAGGGTCAAGTAGCTAGAGGTGACAGACTGCTCGCGAAGAACTACATCAGGGCTGTAGAATGACGCACAGGCGATACCGCAAGAATGAGTAGTCTCGGTGTCGTCGCGAGACGCGGGTGTCATCAAAGCAGAAGCATGATCATCGAAATACGCGTCGCGGATGCCATCGCAACCGGCTGTTTTTTCTCGACAGGACAAATCCCACCACGGCTCGCTGGTAGTTCACGCTTTCAAATTTCCCTTCCTTACTTCCAGTACTTGTTGTGTATACGTGTCTTCCCATTCTAAACCTTGCCTTGTCGGCCTTTCTTAACGCTCCTTAGCTTACACCGAACAACCATGTCGCGCACGGTCGCCATCATCAGGACCCACGCTCTCCAGCGCAGGCTGGACATCGAACATCGTCTCTTGGAGGCCAAATTCGAGGTTCGTTCGTGTTTAGTTCATCTCCACACCACGTCTAAACCGAATGCGCGCACTGTCTTACGTAGATCGTCAAAGAGCGCCCGATGGAATTCGACACTGAAACGGAGCCGGAAACGTTCTATGAGCTCTTCGACTCGGATGCCAACTTCCTCAGCGAGTGAGTCCCTCTTCGTGTTCTCCTCAAGCCCTTCTCTTTTTGTCCACTTTAAAACTCGAATTAATCCCTCGTCCGCGTTCATACTCAACTGAAGACCCACGTTCATAGGGGTCCGGTCTGGGTATACGTCCTCGACCACTCTCGTCCCGCTGTCCAAACCCTGCTCACTCTGCTTCCCTCCTTCGACAACGCCCTCATCGCCGCACGTACAGACGCCCAGGTCGAGATGCAAATTGCAGCTCTGTTCGCGTCGAGCCCGCCCTTTCCCCCAGCTGAACTGCCGCCAATACCAGACGAGCTGACACTCGTAGGTGAGGGTGGTGGACACGGCGAGATAGCAGAACGCGCGTCAAATGGATATAGACAGGGCGTATTGCCAGAGTTCGATGCAGGTTCTATACGATCAATCAATTCTGGCGTGTTAGAAGCACTCCAGTTCGGTCTAGAAGCCCGTCTGGCTTTAGCAGATTCGACCACGTTCGACGGCAGTGCTGGCCAACTCAACACACGCGCACCTGCATTTATGGACGCCCGTCCATCCCTCGCACTCAGTGATCGCACCTCCACCACCAACTCTTCCTCTCCCAGTGCAGGCAAGACACCCTTCCGCGCTCGTCCCCTCCCAAAAACTCATCTCGCGCCCGACATCACCCCTCGTCTCACTAAAGCGGCTCTCCTCCGACAATCACTTGCGTCATCTCCTTCCAACTCACCTGGCAGACCCAGACCCAGGCCCAGCACGATGGGAACGGCTAGCACGGGCCGTATTCCTGCCTACACGAACAAAGAGAATACTACTTCCTCCACAAACAAGGATGCACAGGAACGGGCACGAAAGACGTTTGCAGGCGTACCTGGTCACAAGCGAGCTGAGACAATTGGTGTGGCATCAACGAAACCACCTGTAGTAGCCCCGAGACTGACGAAGGCGGCGGCCCTGAGGTTGGGTTTGGAGAGGCCCACTACACCACCCGGTAAAAAGGGTCCCTCCACAAACACTTCTTCTGGAAGAAGTGGCGGTAAGCCTGCAAGTGGAGTGAATGGAGGGAATCGGTCGAGTGTATCCGTTAGTCCACATACCGCCCCTTCCACCACTACACCAGCGGAAGAGGACGACGAAACCGAAACCGAAGCCCCTGTGAAGGAAGAGCCCAGGAAGAACATCTTCGAGGGTGTGCCGGGTCATAAACGTAGGGAAACGATCTCTGTTTGTAGTGTCTCCCAACCGCCTGCCATCCTACCGCGCACGAATAGGAGTGCAGCGCTTAGGAAGGAGGGGGCACCTCCGCCTAGTAGTTTTATGTGTGAGTGGTCATCGTTTCTTGACCGAGTACCTTCTCTGAAGACCCGTGACATGTAGTCCGGACGCCTACGGTGCCCAAAACTCCCGGACCGGGATCAGCCTATTCGCGAAGCTCGTCTGTGATGAGCGCGTACAGGGATTCCGGCACCAATAACGGTTCAGCTCGGTCTCAGTCCACAGTTCCACCATCGAGAGCATCCTCCAGGATTTCTCAATTCGGGGGGTACGCGGTAACGAAAGCGAGCTATGCCGCTCGTGTTCCTGCAGACGGGTCTGGCTCTGAGACTGGTACGAATGGCCTTCGGAGCACGTCAAACACGACGTCCTCTCCTTCTAATAGCCATACCTGTCTCAGCGATCCCGACTCCTATTTTGTGGATGTTGACGATCCTCATGCTCACGCCTCCGACCCGTCTGCACCTGCGACTCGCTCGCGTCGTCCAAGCAGTCTTCAGGCCCCCACGATTGCACCGCGCGTCAACAAAAGCGCTGTTTTGCGCGCTCGGAAAGCTGCAGAGGATGCTGCGAAACCGAAGAGTCCGTATGCGAATGCTGGGAAGCGGTAGGATACGTCCCTGCGGACCGTTTTGTCAGCTGGCCTCGTGGAGTGGGAAGATTAGGGGTAAGAGTTTATTTTTTCCCCGGGTGAAATCTTGCTGTGTTTATATGGCCATATGTTGCTATGTACTTGTTCCTCTTGGTGTTCTTTCTTTTTTCTTTTTATTGGACCTGCAGGTCAAGTCTTTATATATGTCGAGTGTATGTTGTGTATGTTACTCCAATGATCACGTGCCGGTATCTGTGCGTTCTCGTTCCCGGTCCGAGCGTCGAGTAGTTGGCACAAGACAACGATGACAAGACTGGCAGCACCGTCGACGATGGCGAGGTCGACGGCAGTGGCCCGTAGTTGTGTCAGGCGAACGATGACGACGGAGTCTGTGGGGCCACCCATACCACCCGCATCGTCACCACAGCCAAATCCAAGTCCGCCTCCGCCTGACAGCAAAGCCCGGCCATCGCGCCTGGCATACCCTGTTCCCCGTCCCACCCCCACCCACACACCAAATCACCTCCGTCAATCCACGCATCCCCATCTCAGTGGCCGGAATCTCGGTCTTCCACCGACCTTTGGCAGGAACCAACTCCTACCCGTTTCAGACTCGACGCGGGCGCTTCTCGAGCGGATAGTATGGTCGTTCGATGCACCTGTTCGGTATGCCTTCGCATATGGCTCGGGCGTCTTTGGACAGGCTGGATATGATCACGTCGACGAAGATATCGTCGACACATCCAAGCCCAAACACAAGCAGAACAGAGCGGACAAGCCCATGCTCGACTTCATCTTTGCAGTGAACCATCCGGACCATTGGCATTCTATCAATATGCATCAGTACCCTGGTCACTACCCCCTCCATGCGCGGATGTTAGGGTCGTCTTTCGTTACCAAGGTGCAGGAGATGGGTCCAGGGGTGTGGTTTAACACCTACGTGCCGATGCATGACGTGGTGAGTTCCTCTTCGTATATCTGCTACGACGGTGTATTATTCACTCCGAATATACAGACGATCAAGTACGGCGTTACGTCCGTAGACACCCTCTGTGCCGACCTACTTAACTGGAGAACACTCTATCTCGCCGGTCGAATGCACAAGCCTCTCCGAATCATTAAAGACGACGCTCGAGTACGGCTCACGCAACAAGTCAACCTCACATCTGCACTGCGCACTGCCCTGCTAATGCTGCCATCGCAATTTACACCTCGCGATCTGTTCATGCACATCGCGTCCATCAGTTATACGGGCGATCCGCGGATGGTGTTACCCGCAGAGAATAGGAACAAGGTAAAGAACGTGGTGGACAGACAGGAAGGACAGTTCAGAGAACTGTATTGGAGACTAGCACAGGGACTACCGGGGGTGAGGTGGTCGGTAGGGTCGGACGTCGTCGAGCAGGATGTCAGTCCGCAGGCGAGGGTAGCACATATGAAGAAATTGCCTCAGGGGCTACTGGACCGCGTGCACGCGCGTATGAGGGAGAGAGGTGGTGTCTCGAGAGAGGCAGATGAATATGCGTATTGGATACGTGTCGCAGGCGATGAGTCGATGCCAGAGATTTTGCAACAAGGTGTGTGTGTGCGCTCTTCGCGTTTCTCCTGTGTGACTGAAGAATGTATATGTGCCTACAGAGATGTGCAAGATCGTGCGGTACCCTGCAACCATGCAGACTCTGAAAGGGGTCGTGAGTGCAGGTGTGTCCAAGAGTATGCGATACGCGGTCGCCAAGGTGGGCAAATGGTGGAAAGGTGTTCGGTCGTCGTCGCCGTCGTCGTAGTCCTTGCCAGTCGGTCTCGATGATGTCGATGATATACCGATACTATCACTTGTGTACCCCGCTGTTGTACTGACAATAAGCCACCACTTCGATTCGCGAGCCTCGTTCCTTGCGACTGTTGACTTGAAATAATACCAACTACCCAGACATTTTCGACTGCAATACGCCATGAAACGTGGATTTCTTACTACCGAGAGAGCCAAGCGCACTTTGGAGAAGGAATACCCTACAAAAAGACAGGCACTGTCTACGCTACCTGGCGACGAAGCTCAGTCCACTACTAACCCCGTTGCCACCAATGTCCACGCCAACACCTCTATCAGCGGTGGCACCCAACCTCCTATCGTACCACCCACAGTGTGCACCTCCGAACGATCTGATGGAGATGCGGGCGTGTCGTCCAAGCTTGAGGCTGAGTCGATCGTGTTGACTGATGCACGTGCATCTCGGGGTGTCGATATCAGCGAGAGGTATGTATGTTCCTGAGTCCTCTCCATTCGTTGTTGACGTCAGTAGTATATGCAGACCCACCGACACTGACGATGCCACCCACGTCACGTATACGGATGAGAAAGCCCCTGACAGCGAAGGTGAGCAAAATGTTCCTGATCTAGTAACGACAAAAATACAAACTACGGCGCAGGCGATGTCGATATGCCACCTCTCACGGTGGATAAAAATGAGCACGCCGCTGGCGAAAAGAGCGATCATGATCAGCCCCCCATCACCGATGCCAAAAGTGAGCAAGCTACCGGTACAAGCAAAGATACCGAACCTCTTACCACCACCAACAGCAAGGATGACGAGGATGGTCCCGTACATATCAGAGGTGTGCACTACGTCGATTCCAACACCGACCTTCATTCTGTGCCCTCCTTCGCATTCGGCACACACCCGTCTTCAATCATCCACGACCAAAAAAAGCGCGCCCTATTCCGTGTCTGGCCACGTGACCCAAAAGGCAAGGTGATCATTCCGAACGAGACACTACGAGGCGGTAAAGTAGCACCCAACGGTATCCTCTCATGGGGAGCCACTCTATACGACTTTTATTCTATCAAGCCAATGCCCGATAACCCCTACGCCATCACGTATCTTAGTGGGAGTAGGATCGCCGCTGCAGTTCGCAAGATAGGCGAGCTCGAACATGCCAAGGATGAATTGGAGTGGGCTGATAACGATGATCCACACGAGATCCCCGTTGCGAATACGAGAGAGCTGGTTGAATGCTACGAGACACGTGCAAGATTATTCAAGCCATATTCAGCAGCGGAGACGAAGGTAGACGCATCGACAGCAGGGGTTAGTTCCTTCTCCTCTGCACACGAAAGCAGCAAAGAGCGTGCTACCAAGGGAGATGAAGAGGAAAACGGAGATGAAGATGGAGACGAAGATGGAGATGAAAAGATGGAAACAAATGAACAGGAAAACCCGAATTATGGCATTTCCTCCGTCCTCATGTTTGACCGACCTCTTTCGTCACCGTTCCATCCCTCGCACTACCCTCCGCCATGGCCATTCATCCCTTTCGCTAACCCTTATCCGCACGTTCTACTCCAAGAACGCATCCCACTGCACCTCTTGCCCAAAACGCTTTACGTGCACGATCCATATTCTCTTCTACCTGCTAAGCCCGATAGGGATACCGACAACGACGAGACGCCGTGGGTCAACATGCGTCCTAGGGTCTATCTCTATAAACTCATTCTGGAGCCATCGACACTCAAAGCCATCGAGGAGTCCCGAAAAGCAGCGGAAGAAAGTGAGAGGAAGAAGAAGAGGGTGTTGGACGTGTTCAGGTTTCTCCCGACAGAGGAAGAACGTGCCAGAGGTGAACCAGCATACGAGGTAGCACTACCAACGAAACCCTCTGCACCGACCTGCGTGGAAGAAGCGCATCTGTACCTCTCGCCAACCGGAAAACTTGGCAAAGGAAACCATTCTATGGTATACAAAGCCGAGTGGGAGCTTCCTCGCGAATTGTTCGCGGAGCCTAAGTTGTGTCACACTTGCGTGCGTGTGCACCCCATGATGGAAGTGTACCAGTTGAAACGGTCTGGACGATGGCGCGAGATGATGCAAGAGGCAGGATGCAAGGTACCCCTGGCTGCAGAGGACGAAGGCGTGACCAACGATACAGAGTATGAGATGCCTGTTCCACCGGATACCGACGAAGAATTTGATGCAGAACGTATCATCGTGCTCAAACCGCAGTCCAACCCCGGACAAAAGCAAACGACACCTTCGTCTACTTCTGACTGCGAGGGATTACCCGTCTTCCGAGTTTATTGCCCCAACCTGCGCTGGCAAACCACATCCACTCGGTGCTCCCATTTCACGTTCCATACCAATTGTCCCGTTCCTCGTACGTCCGTTTTTCAAGTTGCGGCAAAACTCCTCATTCAGAACGATACTCACCTTGCGCGTGAGGCGCAAAACTATCAGGCATTTCCGGATCATTTCTTTCAGCACTGGAATGGGTATAATCTGACCAGGCCGATCCATAATCCAGTCCCCGTCCACGCATTGACGCCACAATTTCATGGCTATTACGTGCCCGTCGAAAAGGTAGCATTGTCGACTCCGTCCAACGAAAATGCCACGGATGTAGACAAGGAAAAGGCCACTACTGAAACGGCCACTGAGGCTAAACAAACAGACGAAGTTCCAGACGAGAATGCAAGCGAGAGACGGCCTCCGCCCTACCTAAGCCCCATCCTCCTTCTGGAACACTGTGGCCAGCCTGTCCACCTCTCTTCCCTCTCAGAAGATGACCGCGAAGAGTGCGCCTCGCTCTTCCTCCGATTCAATCAAGCGGGATGGCTACACGAGTCAATCGCTTTGCGGAACGTCCTCTTCCAACCAGGCCTACCTACACAGTGGCCTATCGAGCGCGACATTCCCGACAGTGATGTTGAGACGCGGAAGAGTTTCAGGTTGATTGATTTTGGTCGATCGAGGAAGATTAGCAATGCAAGTGAATGGGAGGCGTTGCGGTTGGGAAAGGGGGAGACGGGGGAGGCGTTGCAATTGGTCAAGATTCTGCATGGCGCGTTTTTGTGAACCTCGCCTCCAACGACAAGGCCATAACCTCTGACACGGGTGCAAGTTCAGCCACTAGTACCTTTTTTTCTCGGGAGCGGTTCGAATTCGAGATGTCAAGTGTAGACGTTTGTAAGAATCTGCTACTAGCCCCTTGTAAGTGCCGGGCGACCGAAGAGAGAGCAGAAAGCGCTTTTCATCAGATGAGACGGACCCAGGCGTCGGTCAAGTTGAGAGCTTGAACGATTACATAATACAGGTATGGTATCACATGTGACTCGTTAGAGAGAATCCTGCGGACACCCAACATCCAGTCTTGCTACGTAGGTCCGAGTAGTCCCATCGGCATAACATCAGCTCCCCATCGAATCTGAACTCCCTGAAAATATCGGGAGGTTCCTGGTCAGTTTAGAGTCTAGCCCTCTGCCGCAGGCGCCTTCACCAACGGTGCACGATTGCATTGACTCTGATGAACACGTACGTCTGCAGGGCTTCTTGTGCCGCCTCGCTCGTGGACACCTCTGTAGCCCCTTCGTAGGGAGCCGCCATATATCGAATATCCTCTAAAAAGCTGCTTGGAATGCGGAGTGAAACACATTCCTGATGAAGTGAAGTCAAACCAATAATACGTTTACCCGTGCTGGCTTATACGGAAAAGGAGGGTTGACTACGGAGACGCCCCGCAACTGCCTAGCCTTGATGATCCTGAGTCGTATCTTGAGGTTGACAAGATCCCGGACTGGAGACAAACGCCTACAGTCTCCGCATCCGAGTAAGTCGACGTGCCGGCTCTTACGGTCCTCACCCACTCAATATCGTCATCCGAATCGCAGGAACAAGCCAAGCGTTTGACCCAAGTACGCCCGGAGCGCTCCACGTCTCCAGTACGCAGGTCACAACGAAGATTGTACTCACCAGTAACTAGCAAACACGATCGAAAGTATCCTAGAGACATGCGCAGGAGGACGAATCAGAAAACACAAAGCAACACAGACATGTGCCAGCCCAAGAAGGAGTGAAAGCAAAAAGTCGGGTACAACCCTCCCTCGGTGGCAAGTGAGCTCACAGTCCTTGACTGAGAGCCTTACATATGCCCTAACCCATAAACCCCCTGGCTCTGGGCGAAAACCAACATCTCGGGTGTGTATTGGCCGCCTTACGGATGGGTGAAGCCTTCTTGGCCCGGATGACCTCTCAGATGATGAAGGCGTATCAGCAGAGCTTTCTGAGGTTGACCTCGGGTTACTCTCCGTTCTCTTTGTTCCTCACCTTCCTAGATGGGGCTCGATACAGATCCATATCGCACCTTACGAGCATATGTACGCATTCCCGAAGACAGTCTCGGATCCATCCGATCCTTCCGCTGCCCAACTCCAAGCACTTCAGCTATACCATCACGAAGAATCCGATGGCGATATCACATGACCAGCGTGGTGGGGTCAGTTTACGCTTTCAACGGTTCCGCATCGCGTCTCCGGAACGTCAACTTGTGGGGCGTACACGTCGACGGGACTGAAAGTTGGCTTCACTCTCCTAAACTTATCGAGCTTGAACTTGCATACCTACACCCGGATCCCGATTTGCCTATCTTTCCTGCTGTGTTGCGTCTCATAGCACCTACGCTCGAGCAACCGTGTCTCGAATAGTCGGGTTCTTCCTGATCTCCATGTCAATGAACTATCGAACCTAGTACCCCATTCCAACTCGAGCTGGCGTTTAGCGCACATCTTGAAGTCACTTCCTGTAGCGGAAATTACTGTATGTATTCCCCCGCTCGAGGCCCTTACTCTCGATTTTGATAATGGGGACCATACCGATCTTGTGGCATACTTAAGGAGACCTGCGACTACCGCTGCCGCCTTAACTAATGTGCAACAACGACGCATGGTTTACTCTATATATGCTGGCAATCAGCTGCCGTATCACGTCCGTAGACACCCTCTGCGCCGACTCCTTAACCGCAGAACATCATCTCGCCGGTCGGATGCACAAATCTTTCTGAGTCACCAGAGACGACGCTAGAGTACGGCTCACGCAACAAGTCAATCTTACATCTGCACGGCGCACTGCCCTGCTGATGCTCCCATCACAATTTAAACCTCGCGATTTGTTCATGCATGTTGCGTCCATCAGCTATACTGGCAATCAGCGGATTGTGTACCCGCAAAGAATATGAAGAACGGGGCGGATAGACAAAAGGGATTGTTCAGAGAGCTATATTGGAGGCTAGCAGAGACTACCGGGAGTGCGGTGGTCGGTAGGGTCGGATGTCGTCGACCAGGATGTCAGTCCGCAGGCGAAGGTAGTACATATGAAGAACTTGCTTCAGAGGCTGCTGTACCGCGTGCACGCGCGAATGAGGGAAAGAGGTGGCGTCGCGAGGGAGACAGATGAATGTGCGTATTGGATACGCGTCGCAGTGTGTGTGTGTTCTTCGCGTTTCTCATGTGGGACTGAAGAACGTATACGTGCCTACAGAGATGTGCAAGATCTTGCGGTGCCTTGCAACCGTGCAGACCCTGAAGGGGATCGTGAGTGTAGGCGCGTCCAAGAGTACGCAATACGCCGCTGCCGGAGTGGGCAAATGGTGGAAAGGCGTTCGATCGTCGTCGCCGTTGTCGTAGTGCTTGCCAGCCGGTCTCGATGATACACCGATACTGTTGTGTACCCCCGCTGTACTGACATAAGCCACCACTCGATTCGCGAGCGTTGACTTGAATACTACCAACCACCCAGACATTTTGGATTACAATACGCCATGAAACGCGGATTTCTCACTACCGATAGAGCCAAGCGTATTTTGGAGAAGGAATACCCCGCAAAACGACGGGCACTGTCTACGCTACGCGGCGATGAAGCCCACTCCACTAGTGCCCCCGTCGCCGCCGATGTCAACACCAAGTATGTACGTTCCTTAGTATGCCTAAGGTCGTTGTCCGACACTACCCAGGCCTATCGACGGTGACGACGCCGCACTTGTCACGGATAGGGATAAGAAAGCCCCTGACGGCGACAGTGAGCAAAGTGTCCCTGATTAGTAGTAACGACAAAAATATGAACTAATACGTCGCTGGCAGGCGATGTCGATATGCTATTAATGCCACCTGTCACCGCAGATAAGATTCAACACACCACCAGCGAAAAGAGTAACGATAATCAGACACCCTTCACCGATGCCAAAAGTGAGCAAGCTACCAATAGCAAAGATGCCGAGCCTGGCATCACCGACAATGGCGAAAACGACGATGGTGCCACTCATACCGGCGGCATGTACCACATCAATTCCGAAGCCGACCTCCATACCGTGCCATCCGTTGCACTTCATGGCAAGAAAAAACGGGCCGTCTTCCGCGTCTGGCCACGTGACCCAAACGGCAGGGTGATGATTCCGAGCCAGACGCTACTACGAGGTGGCAAGGTAGCGCTCAATGGGGAGCTACCCTGTACGACTTTTATTCTTTCCAGCCAGTGCCCGTTATCCCCAATGCGTCACGTACCTTAGCGGGAGCAGGATTGCCGCTGCACTCCGTCAAATAGGTGAGCTCGAATACGCCAAGGACGAGTTGGAGTGGGCCGATAATGAGGACGATCCACGTGAGATTCCTGTCGCGAATACCGGCGAGTTGGTCGAATGCTGTGAAGCCCGCGCAAGATTCTTCACGGCATATTCAGCGGCTGAGACAAGGGCAGAACCGACCTATGGCATTTCCTCAGTCCTCATGTTTGACCGACCTCTCTCATCGCCGTTCAATCCTTCGCACTATCCTGCACCGTGGCCGTTCATTTCTTTTGCTAACCCATCTCCACCCGTTCTACTCCAAGAGCGCATCCCCGTTCACCTCTTGCCCCAAACGCTCTACGTACACGACCCATATTCTCTCTTCCATGTTGACCTGAATAGAAATACGAGCAATGATAAGACGCCATGGATCGATATGCGACCTAGGGTGTATTTATATAAACTCGGTCTGGGGTCATCCGCACTCAAAGCCATCGAAGAGTCCCGGAAAGCAGCTGAAGAAAGCGAGAGGAAGAAGAAGCGGGTATTAGACGTGTACAGATTTCTGCCGACAGAGGAAGAACGTGCTCGAGGTGAACCGGCATACGAGGTAGCATTGCCGACAAAACCATCTGCGCTCACCTGTGTCGAAGAAGCGCATCTATACCTTTCTCCAGCCGGAAAACTTGGCGAAGGAAATCATTCTATCGTGTACAGAGCCGAGTGGGAGTTCCCCCGTGACTTATTTGTGGAGCCCAGACTGTGCCACAGCTGCGTGTATGAGCAGCTCATGGAGCAGGTACGCAAGTTAAAAACATCTGGACAATGGCGCAAGATGATGCAACGGGCGGGGTGCGAGGTCCCCCCGGCTACAGAGGAGGAAGACGGGGCCGAGGAAATGGACTATGAGATGCCCGTACCACCAGATACCAACGAGGAATTTGACACAGAACGTGTCATCCTGTTCGAACCGCAGTCCAACTCTACACAAAAGCAGGCGACACCCTCATCTATTCCCAGCAGCGAGGGAGTAACCGTCTTCCGGGTTTATTGCCCTAACTTGAGCTGGCAAACCCAAGCCGATCCTTCTATGTGCTGCTCTCATTCCATTTTCCGTACAGATTGTCCCGTTCCGCGTACATCCGTTTTCCAAGTTACGGCTAAACTCTCAATTCAACACGATGTCCACCTTGCGCGTGAAGCGCAGAACTATCAGGCATTTCCTCAGCATTTTTTTCAGCACTGGAATGGGTATAATCTAGTCAGGCCAATTCGTAACCCGGTTCCTCTGCATGCAGTGGTGCCACAATTTTATGGTTATTACAAACCCGTCGAAGAAGTGGCGTTGTCGACGTCGGGAAAAGGTACCACGGACATAGACAAGGAGAAGACAACTGCTGAAGGAGCCACCGATACTATGCATACAGATGAGATTCGAGGGGAGAACGCGAGCCAGAGCCAGCCTCCCCCCTACCTAAGTCCCATCCTTCTTCTGGAACACTGTGGCCAGCCCATCCACCTTTCCTCCCTCTCAGAAGACGACCTCGAAGAATGTGCCTCGCTCTGTCTCCGATTCAATCAAGCGGGATGGCTACACGAGTCGATCGCCCTGCGGAATGTGCTCGTTCAACCAGGGTTACCTACACAGTGGCCTATCGAGCGCGATAATTCCCGCGACAATTCCCGATACGATCCGGAAATACACAGTTCCAGGTTGATTGGTTTCGGTCGATCGAGGAAGATTAGCGGCCAAGGTGAATGGGATACATTGCGGTTGGGCGAGGGGGAGACAGAGGAGGCGATGAAATTGGTCAATATTTTGCATGGCGAGTTTTTATGAACTGCCTCAAATGATTCGCAACGACAAGACCCTAACCTCGCGAGTGTGCGTTCGGCCGCCAGTACTTTTTTTCTTTTCTTGGGAACAGTTGGGACTCGAGATGTCAAGTGTATACGTCTGTAAGAGTCTGCTACTAGTAGTTTGTAGCAAAAGCATGCCTGCGTGCGTAGGTTAGTAGTAGAATTGACTTCCAACCGTGTCACTTGGTTCGCGTTACGTGTCGTACAGAGCACCTTGGACTAATGAATATACATGGCCTAGACCGCCTCCCCCCCAGCACTTCTCAGCTTTTTATCAGATCGGGTGATGCTAGTTAGTAGGCTGTGGAATCCAGCCCTCTACGGCAGGCGCCTTCACCGATGCTTCGCTGATTGCGTCGGTTCTCTGATGAACATGCTTGTTTGCAGACGTTTTCCGTGCGCGTTCTTGCGCCGCCTTGCTCACGGACTTCTCTGCAGCCCCTTTGTAAGGCGTCGCCATATATCGGATATCCTCTTAAAGCCATTGACGCGTGGAGTCACCGAATCGTAAGTCACTGGTCAAGTACCAACTCTTACGGCCCTCATCCACTCAGTTTCGTCAGTCGTGTCACATGAATAAATCAAGCGTTTGCTGGTCCACATCCCCGTGCGCAGGTTGCAGCAAAGAATGTACTCACCGGTGGCTGGCAACACGATCAGAGGTATCTTAGAAATATGAGCAGAACATCACGTTGAAGGTGTACTAGCAGTAGCTGGCAACACGATGTCTTGAAGGTAACAACAGGAATCACGTTCGAGACTCATGAAATTTAGAAATACAAAACACCTAGTCAAGGACACATCGTTAGCTGAGAAGAAAGTTCGCTACGACTGATGAAACTAGTGATTCTTGCGCCGCATTCCGCGCCATTCCCCTCCCAGCATCAACGTTACATTGAGGACAAACCAGTTCGTTATGAGCCAAAGCTATAGTCGTGGAAAATGTCAGAGGAGATCGACCTTGAGGACGATGAAGTGCCTACCTGATAGAAGGGAAAGAAATCATAGAGAAGCCTTAGGAAATTTGGTACATAAGGAACGACATTTGAAATGATGTATCTGAGAGGAGGATAAGTAAACAAGACGAGTAAGATAGCTGCCGAAGAATAAAATCTCACAAGATACCGTTCACGAGCCACTCCAGATAAGCTAACACATTGCCTAGATCCAGGGACGACTGAGAGGTACAAAGATGGATGCCCTGAAGGCTGAATTTCCGGAAATCGTCGACGGCCACGGTTTCCAGACGGCTTTCGTGGCTTCTTTTATAACCACGATAGGACTGCTGGAGATGAATACAAATTAGACCTCTCTTTTTGAGGTCTGCGATGTACTCGGAGCCATTCCAGACAGCACGACCACGTGCACAGGCTAGAAGTACGTCGAGGCCAACTCCTCGTTGTCGCACAGGTAGGGTGGCCTGGAGCCCTATACACGAAGGATCCACATCTAGTTGAGGGTTTGCTTTTTTCGGACGGAAATGTTCCGCGCAGTACTCTGACCACTGGTCATAAGGAATATTTTGGACGTCGCCGCACTCGGCAAAGCACTCGGAAGTGCTGGCTAGGATGCCTGAGGCGTCGGATTTGGACGAGAATGAGGTAGCAGCAGCAGAGCGCCACGCAAAAATGGATTGATCGTCGGTTACCTTCATGATTTCATTCTGAAGCTTCAGAAACGTCTTCGTTTCGCCTTCTCCATACACGACTGGCAAGTTGACATCGAAAAGTCCCATCAAGGCGTATACTCTGTCCTCGTCCTTGGTCGACGTCCGCCCCCTGGCCCAGGACATCCGAGTCGCGATGCTAAAACAGGGGATGCGCTCCGGATACTCGAGAGCGTCCTTGTGGATGCCCGTCACTTTAGATACTATGTCCACAAGATCAGCTTTCGTTCCGATCATTGTCCAATCTTTCGCGAAGAAGAACACGTGCTTTGGGGCCAAAAGCTCCTGAAGGGTCCATGAACGTCCAAACCATTTGGACCTCCTGAATTGACTGTGTGTCTCCCTCGGGTTTTCGTTTCCATCAACGTCGCCCAAGTATGTGTAGCATACTTGTGCTTGTTGGAACCAAGCGTATGCTGAAATCCTCACTTCACTGCGAGTGCTTCTGCTGTTGGCATCTGCACAGCAGTTATCGATCCAGACATAGTCCAAACCATCCTGCCGTGCAAGCCTACAACACATTTGAACCTTCTCATAACCAGGTTCCGTGCGTACGCTCTTAGTGCCAATTTTTTGGAAATAGTCTCTCTCCCCTACTGCCCACGCATGCGATAGGATGGCATAAGGGCGTTTTCCATGAATATCTTCTAATTGTTCCGTGTGCGCGTTCAAGAGGTACATATGGCCAGAGAGTAGTTGACGTTTAATGGGTGGGGTAAGAAGGCTAGCCACGACTTGGTGAAAGCGAGCTAGGTGTTTATAAAGATAAACATACATCGACTTGGGGCGTGTACAGGAACGTAACGTAACTCACCGCACATTTGCGGTACATCAGGAGTACGACGCGGGTATGTATGCGTTTATGGGAAGCCGGAACTTTCGTGCTGTGTATGACTGAGGGTGTCCATGGACAACGTGTAAAAGCATCAATGAGATCATGTCAAATTACAGCATACGCACCCTGCAACTTTCGAATTCCTTAGGGAAGGTTTCGTTTGCTTGAAAAGTCGAACGCCCTGGATACTCGAGCGCCCGTGCTCCACTGGTAGAGCAATCAATCAATTAATCACGCTTAACCAAGCGCACATATATCTTGACGCCGGTGACAAGGGTGAAGGTGCTCCTGACGCCGTACACTCGTCCCTACTTGCCGGTGGTGTGGCATTGATCGTGATCTCTGCAATGACTCCTACGTGCCCATCGGTGCGAGGACAAGTTCCTATCGTCATGATCGTCCCCAGAACTTCTATATTAAGCTTCAGCCGCCGGTGATGTTCACGACTCTGGAGCGCCAATATTTATGACTTCAAGGGAAATGTTGCTATCTTCACGATCCGGGACCCGAAACCTTCCCAACCCCTGATGAGTCTGTGGCGTGGCATGAACGTAACTGCGCCGCTTCTCAGACCAGTGTACAGCTTCTTGACATGATCTAGCAAGGTTAGCATCTGCCACCATCGAGGTTTACAAACCTTACGCACGAAGCGAAATTCCCCAGCATTGCTAGCGTTGACCCCCTGTTATCAGTGCCCTTGATATGGAGTCATGACGGTCTTTACACTTCCTCACTTCCTCTTGCAGTTGTATTTTCTTCCACTACCTGAGTCGATTGTCTCTCGTATCCTGTACTTGCCATCCCATTTTCCATAACCACCCGCTCACTGACGCAAGCCTGCAGTACGTTCCAACCGTCGGATCATTGAGTCTATACTGAGATGCACCATCGTTACCCAGCAAGCGATGCGATTGATCAAAGTGAAGGATTTCCTGACCAGGCATAAGAGAATTCGGCAACAAGCCACAACAGATGACAAGATTTTCAAAACTTGTGACGATGACAAGACAGACTATTGCATATTATCACATCGCTGGGTCCAAGACCAAGAGGTCAACTACAAGCAGATGAAAAACCTGTCCGAATTGGATAACGCACATGACATACTAGACTGGGACGGCTACCAAAAGATCCTGAAGGCTTGCGAAGTGGCGAATGGTCATTTCGAATATCTTTGGTCTGATACGTGCTGCATTGACAGGCGGAGCAGCTCAGAAATGTCTGAAGCCATTAATTCCATGTTCCGTTGGTACAAGAACTCGAAGCAGTGTTACGCTTACTTGCACGACACTTATGACTTCCCAACCGAACGCGACTTCACTACTTTTACCAACTCTAACGGTTGGCCGGAGTGGTTCTCGCGCGGATGGACACTGCAGGAGTTGATAGCTCCAGACGACCTCCGCTTTTTCAACAAGAAGTGGGAAGAAATTGGCAGTAAACGGAGCAGGGCTAGCGAGATAGCGGAGATCACCAGAGTTCCTGTGCTCGTCTTGAAAGATGGATTGTCCTCTTACAAGCCCAGCTTTGCTGAGGTCATGGCCTGGGCTGCGGAGAGGAGAACAACGCTGGTAGAGGACGAAGCGTACTCGCTAATAGGTCTGTTGGGCGTTAACATGCCAATGTTATACGGAGAGGGGAAGAAGGCGTTTCAGCGTCTGCAACTCGAATTCATGCAGATGTCAAACGACCAGAGCATCTTTGCCTGGGGAGTCAACATGCTTGAGGAGGCGGAGAGCGCCGAGGAAGAGGACACGCACGAAAAGATGTACTGGACCAGTGGAGTCTTAGCTGATGGCCCCATCTCATTCAGAGGATGCGATGACATTGTTCAGGTGGAACCGAAGGAATTCCACGGCCTGCTTTCAAGTTTGTGGCAGTCGGATGCCGAGGCACTCGCTGCCGGCGGTAACCGCGAAGCACTGCCTGCGTTTACCGTCACCAATCTCGGAATTTGGATACCCCTTCCTCGTAGGCCTTACTATGGCTGTCCATCGGTCTTCCAAGTGGCGTTGGCATGCCGCAGGAGAAACAGGTTGATGCCACTGACCATTGATTTGGCAGCCTTTCTTGGACCAATCTACTACAGATACTCCGGCTTACTAGTTGGGCCCCAGCTGCCGGTGCAACCATTTCCTGAGAACCAGAGACTGCACCTTGCATATCGAAACGAGATCCCTCATGGCATCACGATTAAGCTTATTGGAACATCAGCCCTCTATAAATTCCACCGCCGTCTTGTTTTTCCCGAAAGCACACAATCCAAAGAAAATTCGCTCGAGTTGTCGAGGACCGATCCCCTCGCAATAGTTGTCTATGCCAATGCGTCCAATGCCTTCTTCGCTGTTGCATGCGGTTACTGCTTCGGTCAGGGCTGGGTGCATATCATTTGCGATGAAGGACCGAACACACCTCTCCTGTATGCCAAGAAGATTTACAAACAAATGTGGAACAGGGGTGCGGAACAAGCCTGCCTCATGGCGAAGGAATGCTCCGGTAAAGTTACGCAGCCTTTCTATGTCAAACATGGTCACCTCCTCGGCACCACTTGGGCCGTAAGAGTTGCTTGCGGAGGATGGGGGCAATCGAATAATCGAATTGTTACAGTTGACGTCGTCGAATTCCCTGGTGGCCGTTGCAAGTTGCTCATATGGGAGGAGATGTATGTAAGTGCATCTCACTTCCGAATACGGCATGTAAAGACTTAAATATTTCTTCTAGGGTACCAAGAGTTATGCGAACGCTGACATCCCTTGTCTCATGAGAGAGATATTATGGTTCCGTGGTCGCCCTGATGGTCACCAGATAGAGGGTTGTCCCGAAGTGTTTTCCGTTGCACCTACACAAAGGCAGATCAAAGTAAGTCCTAATACGTAAACTCCGGTTCGTAAAATCTAATAGATATGCTAGGTGGGCGACTATGGTGTCATCTCCGGCAACAATGTAGGGTATTTTGAATGTCGAGGTAACATATTCAACGAAACCGAGGCATCCAAAATGAAGGTTGGGCAGTATACCAACACTTCCCCTCTCAAAAGCGAGGTCACAAGCAGGTTTATACCCTACGGCACGCTCACATCCTCTTCGCAAGATGCTGGGCTAGTCCTACACGACCCAAAGTTACTTTCGCTCTTAAACACACAACGTGTTCTGGATTTACTAAAACAGTTGTCTCCTCGGATGAGAGACTACGCATTGGTGACATCGGTAGTAGAATGTTCAGCGTGCTCGCTCACGGGCGACTTCAAAGCGCAGATCGAGAAGCAGATGCGGCGGTACCCCAAAATGTGGCAGGGCTGTGAGTTCTCTGCCAGCATCCCGCGACGGTTTCTTCTCCCGAGCCTTACACACTGTAACAGATGCCCGTGATGCTGCGACTAACCTGCAACCAGTTACTCCATTGTATACTATTGCCACTCCCTGGGTTTGGCATCAGGGTGAACCGAATGGGCAAGTGACAAGCGATTACCAAAAGATCTGGTCAGTCTCTTTCAAGTTGCGTGGTCGCGCAATCGATGATACCATCCTTTGACGCGCAGGAAATACTTCAACGTCATAAAAGGCTACCCACCGGCACACCATAAGAGACTCAGAGAAAAAGCAGTCGAGTTTTTCGAGGATAAGTTTGGTGTCAAGCACCTCGATGGCCTTGTGCGTATTCGTGCTCGTTTATTACTACTCCGTGCAAAGCTAAAGAGCCCGGCAGGTAGGCAGCGTGACTTTCTTTGAACGCTTGCCCTCGTATTCAAGTAAGCATCAAGGGCCAAATGCGATGCTCTCGAATGGTGAGGCCAATATACCAAGTTACCCATTTTCTTAGTATGCAACTGCAGGAACTGTATTAGGATCACCAAGTGACCCGCTCAAATCACTAGAAGAGTCACGCAGTAGGAAATTAGTGATGGAGTTCGTCGAAGCGATGAGAGGAGTCACTCATCATCGTGACAACAAGTGGCTTTCGTCAGTAAAGCGGAACGTGTTCATGGTGCAGAAGGTTACTAACACCCTTTCCCTCGGGGCAAGTACCTCAGTTGTCATCTCTAGGAGTTGACGTTTGTTTATTCCAGCGATAGTTCCTCGTAGATGTTTGTGACGCTTTCCCGGCAAAAACAGATGCACTTAACAGTTTGTGAGCGGGTAGAATTACGCGTGTGGTGCGTATGGTTGACTTGACAGTATCTCAGTACCGAAGGGAAAAAAACTAACTATAGCACCCTCGAGTAGTGAGTGTGTGCGCTCTGGAATGTTCGCCGGGAGAAAATACTGATGTATACGCATAGCCTCCAACCACTGGTGAAGGAAGTGGAGGATTTGCAAGTCAAGTACTACACAACCAAAGACGCGTTCGAAAAACTGGCGCTGGAAGAGGACGTTGTTGGCAAGGTAGCGATATAAACCCCACTAATTGCTTGACTGACAAATGTCTCCTGCAGATCCTAGAGGTTTGTCGTTATGGAATCTCCTTGGATATCCAGTACACGTTAGGGAAGGAAAGTCGGGCATTATTCCTCTTTATTACTTTCTAACGCGAAGTAGGTTGTGCATGAAACACTGCACTACGGCACGACAGACAAGTCCACGGATCTTCCAGAGAAGCAAGTCAGATTTGAGGTGCATGCCTTACCAGTCTGGTGCGCCGTAGGCGGCTCATAGCAACCATTTTCCCTGCCAGTGCTTGAAAGTCGCTGGTGAATTTTTCCAGGATGTGTGTTCTGAGGTTCCGCACGATAATACGGCCCACTTGCGACGGTGAGTGCCATCATTTAATTCACGTTATCATACAAAAACTCGAGTCTATTATGCTTGCTAACCAGGCCCATGGCTAATGCGAGGGATGGGGTATCGATGCATGAACTCTACTGCAAGGCTCGTGAAGAAAGAAGGGATGGTGGGTTCGGCGGCATCCTTGATTGATAGTCGAACTTGCGAGCCGACCTATACACCAAAGGAAAGAGTTTCCGTTTCGCAGTCATGAAAAATGTGGTCAAGCATGTATAGATACGGTGTAGGCTTGTGTATGCTATTATTACGATTGATTGTACTACGATACACTGGGTTGGTATGCGGAGCCCTGGTGGCGTGCCAGCAAGGTTGTTGCCTCCGCTGCCGGTACTTCCCGAGTGTCATGACAGTGCAGACAAATTTCCGACAGCTTGCCTGCAACACGACAGGTATCTACCCTTCCCCGCTACTCATTGGCTGTAGCTCACATTCAAGTGCCAGACGTTGCATAGAGACCAAAAAAAAATGCCGAGCCGCCCTCCATGGGTGCTGAATGAGCCCACAGTCCTCGACTTGATCCCCTTGCACGTGCCCTAACCGATATCGTTTCCCGCCAGACAACGTGACCGTGTAAGGGGCGCTACGAAGAACAATCATGAAGTGGAAGCCCAATGTCTGCAAGAATCCCAAAGCAATCTCCTCGTTCCCTCATCATGTGGTTCACGCCCCATAAGCTGACTTTCGCCCGAGATTCTGTCCCTTGTATCTTTAATCACTGGACTGCAGCGGTGGAAAACCTTCGAGAAGTAGATAAAGAGGGAGCTGTGACTTGGAGCGAGTTTTCGAAGTGCCACGCAGACGACGAGGAAGGATCTAGTGAACAAAAGGGTCGAGTTCAAGAGGAGAAAGGCTAGCGCGAGATTGAAGTAATAGGAGAGAAAGAATCCGACTCGGGTGTGTTTTGAATATGACAACGAGCTGTCCAGCGGCTCGGACGTCCTTTCGCCTTTCCGGTTTATCGTCAAGCGCGTAGACTCTGTCGTATGGTCGCACTAGAAGCCCCCTGGCAGTCTGCAAGAGGACCAAAGTCTCGGACGTGGACCGGCCTCCTTACGAACGGGTGAATGCCTTCTTGGCTCGTAGCAGAAGTCTTCCGCTGGATATTTACATCGATTTCGAATTCTCGGATGACCTCTCAGACGATGAAGAGGTACCAGCAGAGCTTCCTAACGCTGACCCCGAGATATTCTCCTGGTTCCTCACGTTCCTAGATGGGGTTCGATAGAGGTCCACGTCGAATCTTATGGGCATATGCATACATTCCCGAAGACACCCTCAGATCCATCTGTTCCTCCCGCTTCCCAACCCCGAGTACTCCAGCTACACCGTCGCGAGCAATCCGACGGCCATATTACAAAGTTCGCCGAACGAGAATTCTGTGATCACTTTACGCATTTCGGCGGTTCTGCACTGCGTCTCCGGATCGTCAGTTTGTGGAGTGTGCACGCCGACTGGACTCCAACTTGGCTTCATTCTCCTAACCTGATCAGCTGGAGCTTGCTTACCATACACCGGGCGTTCCTCCCGATTAGCTTACCTTCTCTGCTATGTTACGTGTCACGGCACCTACGGTCGAGAAACTGTGTCTCGAATCGTCAAGTCCTTCCAGGTCTCCATGTGAATGGACCATTGAATCCCAGAGTGGAACATCGACCGATTTTACTTCCTAAACTAGTCCAACTCGAGCTAGCGTTTAGCCCACCCCTTGAAGCCATTCCAATGTTACGGAAACTGCGTATGCCCTCGCTCAAGGCCCTTACTCTCGATTTGAGTAATGGGGACCATACCGATCTTATGACATACTTAACGAGACCTGCGACTACCACTGCCTCCTCAACTAATGTGCAATGACGGCGCATGATTTACTCCGTATATACAAGCGATCAAATATGGCGTCGCGTCCGTAGACACCCTCTGTGCCGACCGCCTTAACTGATGAACACGATCTCGCCGGTCAGATATACAAAACTCCCCGAATCACCGAAGACAGTGCTCTGGTACGACTCACGCAACAAGTTAACCTTACGTCTGCACTGTGCACCGCCCTGTTAATGCTCCCATCGTAATTTACCCCTCGCGATTTGCTCATGCACGTTGCGTCCATCAGCTATACGGGCGATTCGTGGATGGTGCTACCTGCGGAGAATAGGAACAAAATGAAGAACGCAGTGGACAGACAAGAGGGCTAGTTCAGATAGCTATATTGGAGACTAGCACACGGACTACCGGGGGTAAGGTGGTCGGCCGGGTCCACTTCGAGCAGGATGTCAGTCCGCAGGCGAGGGTAGCACATGTGAAGAAGTTGCCTCAGGGACTTCCGGACCGCGTGCATGCGCGTATGAAGGAGAGGTGGCAGCTCGAGGGAGACGGACGGATGTGCGTGCTGGATACGCGTTGCAGGCGATGAGTCTCCAGTGATTTTGCAAGGTGTGTGTTCGTCCCGTCTTTGCGCCTCTCTCCTATGCGACTAAGGAACGTATACGTTCCTACAGAGATGTGCAACATTGCGCGGCACCCTGCAATGGTGCAGACCCTCATGAAAAGGATCATGAATGCAGGTGTATTCAAGAGTACGCGATACGCCGCTGCCGAGGTAGGCAAATGGTGGAAAGGTGTTCGATCGTTGTCGTCGTTGTAGTACTTCCCTGCAGGTCTACTCCCAGCAGAAGGGTTGCGTAGGATCCCGATACTATATCAGAATAAAATACGTTTGCATTTCTCTTTGGAATTATCTCTTGCTTGTGTCAAAATACTAAAATCTCATGTTGCCATTCTTTATATGGTTAAATTCACCCGCGGGAACTCAATCACGACTACTCGATCAGCAACAATTCTTAAGACCTCAACTTGTATGTAAATAGGTAACAATCACTTGAATGTCGACCTCATGTACCTCCTAAACGCCCGTACTCAGCAGTTGGAACCCTTTTCAGATCTACCTCCCTATGCCATACTCTCCCATGCATGGCAGTCAGGGGAAGCTCATCGTTTCCACGATATCGGCACTGAAGGCGTACGCCAACAGCCCGGCTACGACAAGGTCGAAGCTTGTTGCGCACTGGCATTGCGGGATGGCTTGGACTATGTCTGGGTCGACACCTGCTGTGCGGATGCCAATAGCACCGCGGCCTTTGACGAGGCATTGAACTCATCGTATGCCTGGTTTCAGCAAGCACAAGTGTGCTATGTCTACCTACATGACGTCGACAGCAGAGAAAGGCCGGACCAGGAGGGAAGCACATTTCGACAATGCAAGTGGTTCGGTCGTGCATGGACCCTTCAGGAGCTTTTGGCGCCAAGGAATGTATGTTTCTTCGCCAAGGATTGGAAGAAAATTGGAACGAAAGCTGGCCTTGCAAACGTAATATCCAGCGTGACGGATATCCATATTGATGCCCTCATGCACCCAGAGCGTATCCCACGTTTTAGTGTCGCAACGCGGATGTCATGGGCCAAGGGACGGAAGTCGTCTAAGCCCGAGGACAAGGTGTACGCGTTGATGGGTCTTTTCTGTGTTCGCTTGCCCATAGAATATGGACAAGGCGAAACCGAGACTTTCATGAAGCTTCAGCACGAAATTATGAGGATAACGGATGATCAATCTATCCTCGCATGGTGCTCTGCTGCTAGTGCCTCATCCCCAAACACCTCTAGTCTTCTAGCCGACTCTCCTGACTACTTCGCTGAATGTGGTGATATCCACCAGATTCCTCACGACCGGTGGTTGGAGTACTGCACCAAACATTTCAATCCCACCACCAATCCCCGGCCAGGCATCTCTTTGACATGTAGAGGGCTCCAAGCCACTCTACCTGTACGGTCACGACGACCTGGCGTACTTGATGCGCTTTTGGCCTGCGCTCGTGGACCCGGTCTCTGGGACGGCAACAAATATGTTGTGAACCTCGACGATGCAGATGTTGTTTGCGTTCATCTCCGGGAACCCACCCTAGATGCGCATCATTATGAACGAATAGACGAAGACGGCCCGGAAGTTATCAACACAAATAACGTACAGGGCTTTACTCTTCGAGAAGTTCTTTTATCCGCCCCTCAGCGGCTCCCTACTTTCCCGACCCCTAGCCACTCCACACCCCTCTCTTACGTTTACCTTGTCTCCGGCTGTTTCGTTGCGCTATCGATTGCTTTCCTTGTGCATAGGCATTGTCGCCCATGACTGCTATTTCGCTTCCTTTCTCACAGTATCACGTACAATGGTGGACCTCGTGTGTCGTGTTATATCCATCGGTGGTGTCGTCAGCGCATATGTTTTAGGACGACTTGTATGGGCGGCAAGTATTGCATGGCGCATGACTTGGCGGATGTACAGCGTAGTTGTGAAATCTATTTACCACAAGCTTCCGGACTCGAAGAGAGCGGGTGGAATCAGCGAACTATAAGTCGACATGGAAACTCGCGGGGCCCTTAGCCACTCCGTCATCCGGAACCATGAAGAAGTCAGACGTTTGCCCAAACACACCCTAGAGGTCGCGACAGAGAGTGCTTACTATGTAGTAGCTGGTGACATGATCAAAGGCACCTTGAAGATATAAGATGTCACGTTGGAGATGGAGTTCAGAAACACAAAGTGCCCAGATACATTGCTAGTCCAGAAAGAAAGTCGAGTACGACAGACGAAGCTAATGATTGGTGTGCGCCGTACGCCATCCCACACCTTGCATTAAAGCTACATTGAAGACGAAAAAGTTCGTCACAAACCAAAGCTACAGTTGTGGAAAAGGTCAGGATGAGTCGACCGTGGTAGGCGGTTGGGTATGTATGTATGTATCTGAGGAAGAGAAGTAATCCGGGATAGGGGTCATTGTACACAAATGTAGAGGGCGGGGTTGATTTTTTTTTCTTCCTTTTCTGTGAGCTTTTTCACCTCAGACAGATTTTCTGGTACAACACAACAAACATCTACGCCACCGCGCTGCACGCCTGCCGCGGCCTGCACTCAAGCGCCAGACGTCGAATAGGGCCCAATACAAATTGTCAAGCAACCCTCAATGGGTGCCGAGTGAGCCTATAATCGTCGACCTGATACCGTTGCGCGTTTCCTGACCGGTGTCATTTCCCACCAGACAACCCAACCATATAATGGACACTACAGAAAATGGTGAAATGGATGCCCAAAGTCCGCGAGATCCCCAAAACAATCCCTCCGTTCCTCCATCTGATGGTTCATGTCCCATAAATCGACTTCCGCCCGAAATTCTGTCCCTCATTTTCGAGCACGGAACTGTGGCGGCGGAAAACTTTGAAGAGGTAGGCGGAGAAGGTGGTATCACTTGGAGCGAGTTTTCGGAGCGCCACGCCGAATACGAAGAAGGATTCGGCGAACAAGAGGGTCGAGCACAAGAAGAGAAAGGCGAGCATAAGACTGAAGTAATAGGGGAGGAAGGATCCGATTCAGATTGCAAGTGCTCTGAATATGACAGCGAGCCATCCAGCGAAGAGGACGTCCATTTACCTTTCCAATTTATCATCTCCCGGGTGTGCAGACACTGGCGCACGGTCGCACTAGAAACCCCCTCACTCTGGACGAGAATCCACATCTCGAGCGTAGACCGGCCTCCTTACGAGCGGGTGAATGCCTTCTTGGCTCGTAGCAAAAGTCTCCCACTGGATATTTACATCGATTCCGAATTGCCGGATGACCTCTCAGACGATGAAGATGTACCAACAGAGTTTTCCGAGGCTAACCTCAAGGAACTCCTCGCTCTCCTGGTTCCTCACGTTCCTAGATGGGGTTCGATAGAGGTCCACGTCGAATCTTACGAGCATATGTACACGTTCCTGAAGACACTCTCGGATCCATCCGTTCCTCCCGCTTCTCAACTCCAAGTACTCCGACTATACCATCACGAAGAATCCGACGGCGATATCACAACGTTTCCCAAATCAGAATTCTCTGATCACTTGACGCTTTTCAGCGGTTATGCACCGCGTCTCCAGAACGTCAGTTTGTGGGGCGTGCACGTCGATTGGACTCAAAGTTGGCTCCATTCTCCTAACCTGGTCGAGCTGGAGCTTGCTTACCATACACCCGGCGTTCGTCCCGATTGGCCTACCTTCTCTGCTATGTTGCGCGTCGCGGCACCTACACTCGAGAGACTGTCTCTCGAATCGTCAGGACCTTCTGGATCTCCAAATGAATGGACCATTGAACCTGGTACCCCGGAGTGGAACGTCGATGCAAATAATCCAATATTACTTCCTAAACTGCTCCAACTCGAGCTGGCGTTTATCCCACCCCTTGAGGTCATTTCGCTCTTCCGGAGACTATGTATGCCCTCGCTCAAGGCTCTCACTCTCAATTTTGATAACGGGGACTATACTGATCTCGTGACGTACTTGGCGAGACCTACGACTACTGCCGCCGCCACAGGTACCACTGCCAGCTCAACGAAGGAACAACCACGTAGTTTTCTTGGAGGTCTCGAGTTTTTGAAAATTGCCGGTTTACCTTGCAGCGAACAAAGCGTAGAAAAGATGTATAGCGAGCTCGTAAACCTCGACGCACTCAATCTGTCCATGGACCACCTCTCTTTCCCCTTCTTCGGAGCCCTCCACCCGCAACCCACGCCGACGTTAGAAGGGAGTGGACCCCCCGATACCACTGTATCCTACCGGGTTCTCCTTCCCCGTCTGACAACGCTCTTTATTTCAAATATGCCCGGTTACAATGTGCGACGTTTCGTGCACGAGCGACAATACGTTGGTGTGCCTTTGCGAATGGTATTTGTAGAAGAGAACACGGATATCACGCCCGAGGACGAAAACTGGTTAAAAGAGAATCTGGAGAAGTTCGATTATTTCGAAGGGAGCGACGATGAAGATGTATATGAAGGCGGGTCGGTCTCTTCGTCTTATGTGTCTTCGTATGAATGGGACGTGGACAACGATGACTTGTGGGAATCCGATGCGGAGTGAAGGCTCTTTTTTTTTTTCCCTTCTCCTTTCTTTATTTCATCTTAACCACGGAAAGGTGTAATACAAAGTCAGTAGAAATGTGTATTTAGTGGATTTGTATCACGAGCAACGGGATCCCATCAACCCCGAGAGGCCTATCTTCGATGCAAACAGAATACCCGTGCGCTGAACTACATTTAACAAAGTTTGATTGTTGGAGAACTCCCGGAATCCAACCAGATCTACGCTGTACCCGAGTACATACGCACCTCCACTGTACCTCCGGCCTCCTCTCCGTCATCATGATCGGACGCGACGATCGCATCGTATCAGCTTGTAGAACTAGGCGCCTGTGCGAGCTACGTCGAAGGGATAATGCACAACTAGTTATATACAACGGTCATCCGTAGAATTCTTGCGAGCAGGAATCAACAACGCACGGATTGAAGGGCCCCTCGGCATATATTGGCAGTGTATCGAGTTTGGCACGTAAACCCATTGCCCCTTAATAGTGGTGACGGATTCTAGCCCCGCAAACCCAGTATCTATCAAATGGACGCCAGCACGATGTAAAATTGCGGATCGAGAGTTACTATAATCCAACTACACGACGACTCACATCTTGAAATCCAGGAGCCCAAAAGTTAGAGATATATTTGGAGGGGATTTCCTGTAGATTGATGGTTATCATACTTTGGACTGCCGGGTGGACCATGTCAATCAACGTCTTATGCCCCTTGCAGTGCGGATAAAGTCTTTCCATGAATAACCGGGAAATGTGCAAAAGCTGGTGGGGTGCTAACTTCATTCTAGTGCTCGAATGCCGAAAACCACTTACCACTTCCAACAGAGAATCCCCGCTCGTTCAGTACAATATCCTGGTTCCAGAAAGCGTCGAGTTTGGGCTGGTATCTCATAGTGTGGACCAATTCAGCACGTGTAGCGGCGAGAATCACCCTCAGGACTCGACGTTCAACATTAATGCCCACTCCTCTTTAAATGGGTCGTCCTGGCTGCTATCCCTCTCTCGTCACCTGACTTGATATAACTCAGCGAGGTCGGAGTACATCGATACCCTTCAGCGCGCAGCACTGATGTCGGCATACTGCTCCCGCTATGGAGGCATTGCTGGAGTATCCGACATGCACTGTAAGTCCGGTGGGAAAACTATCGAAAACAGACGGCCTTGTCAGGATCAACGAATTGATACTTAGACCTCTAATGATGCTTGAGGGAGACGGGGACGAGCGATGAATTGTAGCCTAGCTCTTTAGTCATGAGATGAGCTATGTAGGTCTAATCTGCGAAGGGGCGGGGGAAGGTGACCGAAATCTGAACTGGGAACACACCATGGACATGTAAGAGGTTGGACTTGCGATACGGCGATCCCACCAGCCATGTACGACCCTCCAATTGTATTCGTCCCTGCACACGCATATGACCTTGATGGGAAATACGAAACAACTGTTGCAAGGAGTACCTAGCAAAACAATAGTGAACCAATACAGCAACGAGGGTCCTCGACGACTTTGTTACGGCGACGATGAGTGTGTAAACTGCTGCGATATTGATGTCCGACGGGAGCGAAGAACCCATCGACAAAGAGGTTGTCAGCGAGATGTAACACGTGCTGGCAATCACCGAGCGCCCTATACGGTCCATGATCTCCAGGTTTTCCAAGTGGAACGTCCAACCAATACCGTAGGTAGGATAAGTGTGCACGCAAGGTTTTTTTTTTTTCTCTGAAGCCCGATACATGGATGAAATGGGTACCAACACTTTGCTAGTGACCCAAGGAGCATGCTTACATAATTCGTTGTGCAGTATTTTACTTCCAGCCGTGTTGGCAAGACCACCTGCGGTGTCTTGTAACCACCGTCTATATTGTATCGGTAACACCTCCTGGCCAGATAACTTCCGAATCCCCTTTCCTACCTGGGCACTGGAAGCGCCGAGAAACTGAGACGCGGTGAGATCTGCTCGAGGCCCTCTCCCCTCCATCGACTAGGCACAACTCTTTTCCAAGCCAACTCCAATACCTCTTCGTACGATCTTGTATATCTACTTGATGCTCATCTTTTCACCCTTCTTTACTTATTTCATCTTATATGATAATCGCCTATCATGCCAATAATTATTTATACATAACTGTAAACTTGCTTGAATCTGTGACAGTGTCAGCTATCACTGATGGGTCTTCGGATCCGAGGACAAAGGGTATGCCGCTCCCATTTCTTCTCCGAAGGAACTTGCTTCGGGGGTGCACCGACCGTCACAGATTGGAGCACCCTCAACTGCAGCGAAAGTAATGCTGTCTTGCGTGGAAAGAAAATGGACGGCGGTCTGCATGACTGTGTTCCCATCCGTCGAGCTTACTGTGTCACCGCAGAAACAAAAAAAGCTGAGACAACTGCCAGGTGTCTGCGTGGAGTTCAGTTGAGGTCCACCCGAATCTTGATCATTACACCATCCGAAGTTAGAACGTGGCTGAGAGTTGTGTTCCAGAGAATTACTCGTGACTGACTGATGACACCTCAACACCTCCGTCTGCAACCTGCCTTGCTCTGCCAAGAAAATCATGATCAAACAGACACCCACACAAGCTGCAACCCATATCTGTGAACATCGAAGCATATATATGCGGTAAGTGGGGTTCTTTGTTCTCGATGCCCAAGTGTCGTAGATTGCTATCCCTTAGAAACGCACAGGCCATAGCCATACACCACGTGTAAATCGGTACGGAGGCACCCAAATGGTGCCACATACTTCTGGTGGGAAGTCCATATCGTTACCAGTTTTTTAATATCACCAACTGTCTTTGTCTCATTCTGGTCTGCCACACCCCTCGCACGTGGTTTAAGTAACTTCACCGTATCGATTCCGAGTCGGACTCCCTGCCGGGAATGTTCGTCAGAAGATTGGCATTGGATCTCAATTCCCACCGTGGTAGCTCTATGAAAACCATCCGTACGCACACTAGTGGGTCGAGAGCCAGCGTGACCTCGACAGCAACGAGTCACCGGTTCCTCATGTTCCCTACGGATGTATCCATATTTTAACTTGATAAGTACCGTGTTGATCGAGTGAGCGGTCTAACCTGAAGCAATCAATTTGCATATTCGCATGTGGTGTATGTGCGCCTTACGATGGGCCCCTCTTGTACTTTTTGCCTTACGGCTGTAGCATCCGGATCCCTGCTTCTCACTCTTTGTTGACATCGAATTCTCAAACACGAGTACGCACCCACATTGTTACATACTTACTGCTCTCGCTTCCCCGTCGCTGGGTTGCAATCGGTAGTTCGTACAATGTCTCCGTAGCAACGAGATGGATGTCAGCGGCCGCTGCCTCTCATGTCTCGGCGAGTTGCCTCCACCAGGTACCATGGTTATAGATCCGCGCCTTATCGGAGACATCCTCTAACAGTTGTATTCTGTTATCCATCCGATGGCCTTGCGTCATCATCCATGACAATGGTACTTGTTTCTATCACCTCGTCATGGAGCAAGGAAATTGCGCCAAAGAAATGATCAAGGATCGCAACATTCAACAGTTACACGGCCGCACCGCGAGGACGTAAATTTAGGGACGTCCACGGATGGGAAGGTCGACCGACAGGCTGCAACAAGGGGGACCCACAGACAGACGGAGGAGGCAATCCTCATTGTTGCTATAAATAGCTAGACAAGGTGTATCGACTGAATTGGATTATGTAATCGGGTGCTGTGTACGCCCTCGACCGTTGTTGGTTCGCGATAAACTCGAGGGCTTGAAGGACGGAGCTCCAGCGGAAATACCAGCCAACCTCATTTCATATAAAGATGGCCCTCAACAAGAAAACCATGTTTAAGAAACTACCCAGATTTTTACGACGACTCACTCGCATGCTCGGAATGGCCCCAGAACCTCCCCAGATTGACGGGTTGTTCACGGAGAATGGCGCGCCCGCCTTCTTCTCCTCTAGCATCGAGCCATGGTACAAGAAATGCATCCGTGACAATCCCGCTACATCGGATTGTCTCGTCGTCGAAGTTGTTTGGTACAAGAAGCAGAATGGAGCGGAGCATGAGTTTTTGCGGTTCAACATCTCCTCCCCCGACAAGGTGCACACTTCCATCGTCATCGCTGAGAGGGGCGGGGGTGTTCGCAATCAAAACAGGGACCCTTCTGGTGACACTCATATTCAATCCATTGACTTACGCGCTGACAGTCCTGTAGGTGCCACGCAACCTGCCGATACCATTGCCCCAATAGAGACTACGGGGGCTGTTACCCCGCCAGATGCCACCGTGCCACCGATCAGCTCACAAGATGTCACCGGAGATTCTACTGCGAGTAGTGCCGACGAAAGCAGCCCTCGTGTAGACGAAGCTACCAAGACCAACGGGAGGCCGAAACCAAAGACAAGGCCCTCGGCTCATATTGGATCTATATCAACCAGTTTCCAGAGAAGTGCCCATGATCTTGTCAACTATGCAACCTTGGATAGTACAGCCAGCTCTGAGCTGGAGCGCAGGTGCAAGAAGGCTACCCGTGACTGTGTGCTAACGTTCCCCGAAGGAGCCGGGCCATCCGCGAGCCAGCTAGCGACTCTGCTTTATGTGACGTCGAAACACGAGCCATCATACACCCTTACCAACACGCAGTGTTACTGGTTCGTCGAAACCGTGTTTGATGCACTCAAGTCCTTATTTGCGGGTGCCGCGCAAGATAACCCGAAACGTCGAGGAGGCACGTGGAATAGGGTACCAATCCCCACGAAGGGGGGGAGCGTGGATGTGGTGTGCGCCAAATATCGTGCAGCTCGTGCTGCTTTGGCGGAGGAGGCTGAACAAAAGCGTAAGGCCGAACAACAGGTAGCTCGTCTCTCGTTAATGTTTGCTATTTGCACTTACAACAATCTGAACAGCAAGCAGAGGAAAGGCAGCGGGAACGTGAGCAACGTCTGGCAGCCGAGGCAAGGGCACTGGCAGCCGAAGAACAACGCCAGGCCGCCGAAGAACAACGCCGGGCCGCTGAGGAAAGGGCACGAGCAGCGGAGGAGGAAAGACGAAGGGAACGCCAGACGGCGGAAGAGGAAAGACGAAGGGAACGCCAGGCGGCGGAAGAAGAAATCGCGAAGCTGCGGCGCGAACTGGAGGCGTCGAGGGCGCGGGCAAGTACTTAACAGGTTTGATGCGCGGCGGTGGCCGTGCGTACACTTCTACTAATCCCCCTTTTTGAGGGAGCATGAAAAATTGGAGGAAGCAAACGGGAAGTTGCTGCAAAGGCCGGAGCAAGTCTGAGCAGGTGTGACGGGCGGTGGTGGTCGCACGTACACTTATACCAATCTCACTTCATTGTCATACCTAGCATGCATATGTCTATACTTATAGTTCAACGTTCAATGTTGTCGGTAGTGGGTATGTTATGTTCTTGTTTCTACTCGGCAGCGACACTACTGGACGTACACTGTCGAAGCACTGACGTTCAAGCCTACCACTCGGACCATGCGATGTCGATCTGGCCACCATTACGCTCCCACTCCCTTATTTTGATATTGCAAACCTGCAACGACCGGTGGTCTTACGTCTCGCCGCCATCGCCGCACTTCCCCAGGTGCTAGTACGATGAAGATCTCTGTCAGAGGTCTGCCGTGCTACATAGGGTTTCCATGTGATCATAAGCGTTAAACTCGTTGCACACTATGTGCATAGTCTGCCTGTCGCAGGCCGGATTAATGTCCTGTCATCGAAGTTGGCCGGTACAACGACCTGGATGGGATGGAAAGGCCAGGAGGAACTCCGAAAATCTAGGCATTTCCGAGTTTTGGGGGGCTCCGCGTTGCGTCCCGGATAAAGAGCCGTTGCTGAGATCTGAGATCTGAGAAGGGGTAGTGACAGTAAACCTCAGGGGGTACTCGTCCTTGTGGATGCGTGCGACTCTAGTGGAAACACATTACAGATACTTTATCGAATACGAGCATACTACCGAAGCGATGGTAAGATAAACCAAGGATTAGTGCCTGTCAGAAGGGAGAGAAAAGTTTCACTCATACGTTGACTTGGTGTATCTCACCCCGTCAGCCATGGCCCCGCACGTCTCTGATCTGAAATATGCTTCTCGTGAGATCTGTTGAACTCAGCGTTGGGACCCTTGGCGACTAGGTGCTAGATATTCTGAATACTGGACCTCCAACGGCATTTCGCGTCTGACCAACAGGATCTTTGACAATCATCAGTTTCTCCAAGCCAAATGCATGAATCGAACATGCGCCTGCCATTGAACGCAGACTTACTTCCTCCATGGCCCCGTACAAAAATCTGTCTCGACATGCCATCAAAGTTGTCGATGCCCTTCTCCGATTTGTGGCCTTTGTATGGACTCGTGACTTGGAGTTCCACTGCTCCAGCTTCCTCCGTTGCCAGATCGGACGCAACGATCCGCCGAAACTATGTCATATTGATTTGTACAATTAGTAGGCCCCTGCGCGAGCCACGCTGAAGGGGTAATGCACTATTCCGGATAACTCTCCAGTGCTCACTACTTATCGGTATACATAACCCAGGCTTCAAAAAGACTTCGGGGAACGTTCGCCGATGCAATGCAAACCGATAGCAGTGATTAGGTTCATCTACACTATGCTATATACAACGGTCCCGGTCATCCGTAAATCTAATGTCTGTGAGTAGTGTTGCTAACATTAGTGTCCGTGTGATGATCCGTCGAGGTTACACATGGCTCAGGACCCTCTATTTCGACGCCTGTATCTAGCCACTCAGAAGCGGTGCCTGCATCCGAAACCTCACCGTCCTCAACACCAGCAGCTGAATCGCATGACTCGGTCGAAACGCTGATGCCACCGACTTCCCCTCCATCTACAGTTGACTCAGACACGTCGCGCACAAGCTTATCATCCACAACATCTCCCAAGTAGTCGGCTGGACCCCACACGACTTTTCCCCTCCCAGATGACAATTCTTCAGCTTCCGCGCGTATGGTGTCGTCATGTCCCTGCCGAGCTAGCCTCCTCAAATATTCGATCTGGGGAGGTGCGGTGCGGAATGCGAGGGACCGCTTCAAGGATTGCCATTCGTCACCCTCGGTTTTGTCTTCGTTTGCATTTGCATTGGAAGAAGAGGACGATGAGTTCCCAGCAGAAGGTTTCGACATTGGATCACCGAAATGAATGTTATCCCAGTACGCAGCCATCTCCGGGAGGGTCCTTACCCCAGTCGGGAAGTGGAGCGCAGTGAGTTGGCGGCTTTGGCTCTGTGAGAGGTTACTGCGTATGTCTACTCCCTCGGCGGCAGAATGGGATATCGCCCAGTGGATGAGCCCTGTACGGGTGTCAGTTAGTCGTCACCTACCAAGTAATTAAACGGATGGTCGAGGGTATATGGTGGGATGAGGAAGTATGGAAAGCCGAACTTACATGGTTGGTCAGATGCTACTGCCGTGGACCCACGCACAGGTGAATCATTGAGGAGGTTTTCCACCTTTACCTCGAGTTGGGTGATTGGGCACGGTTTACCCTCGGTTGCTTCGACCCAATTTGCCGGTTCGACAAACACGACCATTTCATCGACGTGATCCCGCTTGTCGAAGGTACACCTCACACTCTACGCAAGAAGCGCATGGTTTAAATTACATGTGACAAAATGGGACGGGAAAGAGACATACCTGCTGACCATACACTCCCACGACTTCTTTCAGGATGCATTCGAGCAGACGGAGACACTTATCGAACACACGCGATCCGTCTCCAGGTCCGTATAAGCGCGCATCCATCTCCTCGAGAGGAATGTACTGGAATCCGAATATTCGAGCTGTATTGTGATAAGCGACAAGGACGCCGTCCATGTTCCCGATGCGAGCTTGAAAGCTGTGCTGACGCCGTTAAGGGACAGAAAAGACCGCTCAGCGGAATAGCTACTTACCTGTATTTAAGGAAGGCGCTGCGAATGAGGTCATAGTATTCTTTCTCGAAACTTTCCAGCGCTCCAGTGAGTTTCTTAATTAGATAACCCGAATTTTCCTGTGAGACGAGGTCGACACCACATAAGCACATACAAGAAGGGCGCGACCTGTCGTGCACACCTCATAATTCAGTATATCGAGTCGGATAGGAACTGCGGCCCGCGTTTTTATGTCAAAAACACCAGTGCCCGGTAGCCGTGGGTCCATGCAGTCAAGTTGAGACCGCATGACGAAACTGTCAGACTACACGAAGTGTTTACCAGGACCGTTTGATTATGAGTCAAAATAAAATTCACCATAGCATAGCGGTACGCTTCCCTCCGTGAATCATGACCCTCTATGGGCTCGGGCGAAGAGCGAAGTAATTTCTTGAACTCTGGCTCTGGAAGGACGAGAAAATTTTCGAGCATCGTTCCCTGTCAGTGATACGACCCGACTGAGAGAGCATTTAGAGACGGTCAAAAAAGTGCTCGCACCATCCACGTCAAGACGTTCTTTTCGGCGATTGCGTTGGCTTTGTCTGAGTCAATCGACCATACACCGTCATTATAATCGAGGATCACCGACGTCGGCATGCGTTGGCCAGGTGTGAACGTGGTCGCCTGTATCGCAACACCGAGTGAATGTCAGACAGAAGTAAGAAGGGATGAGATTTACTACGTACCTCATAAGCAAATGCACGGCTCAACGGACTGGTGTCAATTGCCCGATCACCAGACACGAGGAAGTACACATGACTTAAGAGACCTGTGAGGGAGGAAGTGGAGCCCACGAAGGGACGGTTGTGCTGCTTGGCTAGGATGCGTAAGTCCTGTAGCATGTATTTAACTCGGAGGGAGTTACGTAGTAGCACGGAATAGCTACATACGTTGTCCTGAGAGCTTCTGACGAAACCAGTGACGCGTTCAAAAGCAAAGTCATTCACTTTGGGTATAGCTTCCAACCAGGGCGTAAAATTGTACACCCGCGATCTTGGGTCTTGCAACCAGTGTACTCCAGGACTATCCAAGGATGTTACGTATTCGTTTTTCTGAATTAACAAGATAGCAATAACGCACTTGAATAGAACACGACTAAGTCCATGAGCCAGCTGAGCAACGGGTTTGTGTTCCGAAGGAGATTTAACATCTGTGCACGATTAGTGAACAGCAACACAAGGGCTAAATTCACTGACCCTGAAGATATTTGGTTGACCCTGGGTTTCGGATGCGAGACTCATCGTGAAGAAATCCTTCAGTCCGCCGCGAGTATATTCGGGCCTGTATGTGTGGCGGTAGCCGACGTTTGGCAGCCATCGGCGTGTCCAGTGAGGTTGATGGAGGTGCCAGCCCTACCGCTCAGCCTCAGATACCCACAACGTCGTAAGTCACCAGTTGACACACCATCGCTTCCCCATCCAGTAGACCACTCCTCTGATTTGAATCCGCTTCCCCTTTGATCAATGGAATTGCCCGTCTCCAAGAACGGCGGTGTCTGTTCCATGTTTCCTCTTACCCAGTGGGGGTCACTCCTTCCCGGTGTATATGTCTCAGATTGAAGCTTTGAATGAATCTGCGCTCCGGTTTGGAGGTTCCGAAGCAGGGCAGAACGCAGCGCTTCCCGCCGTTGCATATGGAGCTTGACTACTTGCGAAACCTTCGGCTTTCTTGACCGCCGCTTCTGTCTTTTTCTTTCTCCGCGAGGTCTGGTACGTGGAACGGATGCCTTCACCTTGTACGATTGCTTCGTCTCGAATCCCGCGAGGGGCGGCGAGCTATAGGCACTAAGCCGCGTAACGAGACGACCTCCAGAACAAACGGAAGCCATCGATCTCGAGGAAACGGCAGCGGAGAGGCAACACATATTTCGGAATGCATAGACAAGGCTGGGATTCCGAAATGATTGGACGACGCGCCACCCAGCGACTCTGCGGAATGGAAAGCCATCGCCGAGAACCTTCATACGCGGCTTTCCTCCGGCGCTGGTCACAACTGCACGACTTCCTTATCGCACGGACCTTGTCGTACGGCAATTCCAAGTCGCGTTTCCGACTCTGCTAAGTTGTTGGGAAGAAATATGTAACAGCTGGTTGCTGCCCAAAAAAAAGCTGGCCCACTTGCACTCAGAGCAAGCAAAATATCAACACGTGACTAGTCACATCACATTTACGCGCGTAATATAACCACGTGATCACGACGTCAGAGATCGATCTACGCGTCCAGTAACTCAACGTAGGCAACTCGCGACACTGTAGCATCCCTGTTACGAATTTTGACTACCACCGCGGGTTGAGATAGCCTACGAAATCCATCAGGACCAGATGTCAGCATACGAATAACCACCCACCGCTGGGCCTGCCTGCGAAGTGCCAAATATTGATCGACGGAGATCGCACCCAAAGCAAAGCCTTCACCACGTGATAGCGACATGTCTCCAGTAGTAACATATCCTATAATATCTTCTTGCGCTGGCTGGATATCCCCAAGCTGCGGTTTCGAGCACTTAGACGTGTAAATCAGTGAATGGACAAGCACGTACAACACTTTCATTCGGTGCTTCATCATCATTAGTCCCAGCAGAAGCACTCTGGCGCATGGCTGCAAGCCACTTTCTTGCCTCGATATCATTCATCTTGTATATGCTCGCAAGGTCGTTCGGCACGCCCCTTCCGACCATCTTTACACGCACCATAGCAAGTGCGGTTCGCCACAACTGCACTGCATCCACGTCCCTGCCTAGTTGAGCCATATGGTGCCTTTCACGTAGTTTATTGATCTGGTTCAAGAACTCTGGGGGGTCGAGGGAAAGGTTTGAAAGGATAGAGGGAACCTTAGGTCCTCGCAGGAGCCAAGGACGAAGGGAGGTCTTGAGAGGAGCTGGTAGCACCCCGGCGGCGGCGGGATGATCCTCTCGTTGGGTTGTCACTAGCCCCTCTTCCGTGCCCACCACTGGCTGCGTCGGTTCCAACCCGAGGACGACATCCCAGTCGGCGCGCCACGGACTCCGGGTAGCAAGTTTCTCCCAGTTCGCTCTCTTTGCAGGAGGCGTTCTCTCCCACTTTTCCCTTTCCAGGGCAGCGCGCTCTTCCGATGCAACCTCGCATGCGCGGGAGGTGGGATAATCCACAGGGAAAGTAGCGATCCCCGCCTCGAAATGTTGTTTCATCCGCTCACGCTGTCCTGCAATACGCGTTCCCGTGTAGACGAGGGACGACAAGAATGCCATAGACCACCCAGCCGGAAATAAAAGCATCCATCCGTGAATACCTTGAGCTTTATCAAGTTTGGAAGATGAAGGGGAAGACGGAGGACATGTTTCAAGGGAGCGCTGTACTAGCATAACTGGAATCCGATCATCCTGGCGAAGGGCACGCAATTTAGTACCAGGGATGACGAGCTGGCGTGAACGAAGACAAATAATTAGATACGTCCACGTAAGGACAACCTTCTCCTAACCTTCGAACGACGCTCGTCAAGGTCCTTTTTCTTGAACTTGGGTTTCTTCAGCCTGTCTCTCTGGTCTTCATCCCAGATATCAGACTGAGCTGTTAGCGACGTTGGGAAAACGAGATTGCTGGCAGGAGCAGCGGATGAGCTGGGTATGTCAGGATACGATGGTTTGGGATTCTGCGGAGGAAACCTAAAAGATAGGAAGTCGTAAGCCGCAGAAACGGTGGCACAAACTAACGTACTTTAAACGTGGATCAACTACTTTAAAACCAATAACCATTCGTCGTGGCACGTTGCCGGGGGTCTGCAAGTCGGACAGTGCCTTCCAGAACTACGTCATTGATATTAGGAGGAAGTCCGCCCAAATCCAGAACCTGACCCACTTGCTTAAAATCTTCCCGTTCGTCATCCGCGGCGAGAGACAAAGTCCCTTTGATCACCTGGCTAGACTTAGGGCCCATGATCTCGAATGCGTTGACGCTTCCCCTTAAGTCATTCATCTCGATTTGGAATGGCACGGTCGGATTTTTAGATTTATTCGCCTGTAAGGCATGCGATGCCGATTTCTTCAACGCTTCGAAGACTTCCTCGAACACAGCAGGATGAGCGCGCACCCACACAACCCTTGCCTGGGATGACGGGTCAAGGGCTGCGTCGTCGCCGGGTGCCACTTGTCGGCCCTTTCCTTTCCGCTTGCCGCCACGTTTAGGCTCAGTCCGAGCTTCACCGGCCGTAGAGTCTGGAGCGAGTGGTTGCCAAATAATCGTGACAGGTCCAATAAGACCAAGAGGCCAACGGCCATGCTCATACAAGTGAGTGTCACAAGTACGACTGCCCGATATGCATCTATGGACCTTGTAAGTAGACTGTCCGGTAGAGGCAATCACGAGATGACTGACTGCTTAAGACCAGAGCCTTGTGGATCACAACACGTCTCCAGAGTGGTTAAGATGACGGACTGAGGACCCTTGAGCTCAATTGTGGCATAATAGGATGCATCATGCAGTATGGAACCATGTACGGAGGCACGATGAGAAGGCCGGAACGCTTTTTCCGCTGGGGTGACTGACTGAAGAGCGCGGTTTAATAGCACAATCAATGATCGTCAAGGGCAAAACAAACCAGTCTGTAACCCCACATGTTCTCCATCTTTGTGCGCTTGGCGTGCCAAATATGAGTTTCTAGCCACGTTTTGTCACCTGATATATGAAAGATTGTAAGGCATAGAGTAAACGGTAGACAAGGCTACTCGTGTACGTTGCCGCTTCAACAAGGACTCGGTCCGAGTCATCTGTTTTGCTTTACCTCTCTTCGGGCGAGCGCCACCGTGGGCCTTGCGTTTGGTAGGGTCCATCTGTAGCATCTCCAATATCAGCGAGCTAAGATGGGATATCCATGTCAAAATACTTGCCTCCGCACGCGCTTTCTCTCTGAGGCGTATGGGTACACGTCGAACGTTATGGCTGGCGGCACGGCGCCTGAGATGTCGGGGAAGTGTTTGCCATGCACGGTGTGTCGAGCTGTCCCTGGCGACGCAGTTAGCGTTAGCGTCTGCAAGGGAGTTGCTTTTGGTCTACTTGGCTGATTTGATCGCCTTCTCCATCGCATTAATTTCATACGCCCGTGCCTACGTAGTAGGTTTATGAGTGAAACTGTTGCTCCGTTTCGTTTAGGACCACCTTACTTCTGTGAACCTCTCGACGTCCAACGAAGCCGGTAAGCCCTTCATTGCTGAATGGCGGGTTAGCTGCACTTAGTGAAGTGACATAAACAGACATACAATCGAAGTTTATGGTGGTCCTCGAAGGCCCGGGCGTGGCATTGGCAGCTTGTTCTCCACGGCCGCTGGAGCTCCCAGAGGGGACCGACTGGACTGCTATCGTACGCGCATCAGCGACTTTGAGCTTCTTACGTTCTCGAGCGTTGAGCTCGCCGAATTCATCTCCCTTGCGTTTCGGAGGCATAATGTAACGCGACTTGACGGGTGCAGAGCTGTTGCAGTGGGACAATCGTTGTAACTAGAAGTTGGATCATGCCAGCCACTCGGATATTTCGTTTCCTGTTTATGGTCGCGCCCCTGACTAGTTGACTACCCATGGTCTCAATACAAGTCGCAATTTTGCGTAACGAGCCTCGCGCAAGTACGATTCCGTAGAAATCCCCCGGAAAGAGCGGTTCAAATACTTTGTGGAGAGAAAGCATACATGTCTGTTGTGCAACTGTAAACGACTTCATATCCTGCAGAGACGATCTACCAAAGGACAATGAGTGACTTGATGACGGTACCAACGTCGAGCCCATTAGCCCAAGCTGCTTCCAACCACCTCGGCTACACGTGCGCATCACACTGCACTCATGTACCACCTCAGTCATAAGACTTGGACGATTTGATCAGCAGTATAGACTAAAGGCTCACAATTCACATGAGATCGAGATTGTGCGTATGCGTATCTTCTCCGTCGAGGGTAAACAGAAAAGACAGGGAAACCATTTTACCTGGTATTCACTACCAGACTCCGCGGTTTTATTGTGGTTCAGGCGCGCTGAGTGGAGACAGCTGCCTGACGGATTATTCAGTAATGGGTCAGACAGACATACGGTCATTTGCTCTCGGGGTTGTTGTAAGGCGCGTTCTGGTGGAAAGATACACCTTAACGCGTAGCATTGATGTCGAGAGCGTTCGCTTGCGCAGATGGCAGCAACTAGTTCAGGGGCTTTGTGTACAGCCACTCACGGCAAGCGGGCACGGGGTTAGCCGGGTAGGACCACGCGAGGCAGCGTAGTCGTACACACCCCCGTCCCCGAAAATATACACCAGTTATTCGATCGCGCTGCCACCGAGTGACAGCCGCTATGATGCGCAGCCTTCCACTGGCACGGAGCATATCCAAGTGCACGACATTGCGATACCTGTCGACCTCGCAAGTACTGCGCGAGGAGACTTCGACTTCAGCGACGTCTCCCAACCTTGGAACAGTGGCAAGGCCCAAGAAACCAATTGGTGGCTTCCGTGGAGGGTTTGAATCCAACTAACCAGTAGTTTTTATACCCTGCTGACCATGTGGGTATCTAGTTTGATTGGTTTTTTGTTCGGTTTCTCGCTAGCTTCCGCATTCGCCGCCTACCATTTATTGGACGAGTACAAGGCCGCTTCAGCAGCTCTCCAAACTAGCGTAGAAGAGTTGCGAACTAGCACTGAAAAGGTCCGTTTGACACAGTACATTCCCTCTACTTCTGATTACTGACATGGGCTATTGCAAGGTATCAGCACACGTACGACGAATAGAAGCCGTTGAGAAAGACTTGAAGGCACTCTCGCAAAGTTCCGCAAGTAAAGATGATCTAGCTAGAGTACGCGCGGAACTAAAGAAAGTGTATGATGGTCTCCATATCGGTGAGTAGAACCCTCCGCCCGTATTCTATTTGTACGTTGTTCAACACCTCTTGAAGAATTTCTCGATCTTCGAACCCATGTTTGGGGTATGCGTAAGTGATTAAAGTCGTAATGATGCGAAAGCAGATCTAAGTGTATCCTTTAATTCCAGAACAAGATCTCCATGCATTGGCGAAGAAGGAGGCGACTTCTATCCGGGTGTAGTTGCCCTGAACACACATTGTCTAGACAGTGGGAATCAGCCAATGTGAATGGCTGAATATGGATGCAAATCATATCCCTTTATGTTGCATTCTGGACATTCTAAGTGTCCGATGCCGCCGCACATTTTTACTCCAACCGTCTCGGTGCCAAGGGCACGATTCCACTTACTCACAGAAATGTGCTTGTTCTTTCGCGTTCACCGTCTGTGACCGCCTCGCCCAATGTAAGGTGTGCGAGAAGATATATCTGAATTGCGTTCGCTGCTACGAATGTCGCTGAACTATCCTCGATCTCCGCGGTGAGATACAAAGTAAGTAACGTTGCTCGTAGTCTCACCCAGTAGATTTCTGAAAGCTGATTTCTTCGAACAACTATTGTTATGGCATTATTAAGAGATGCATGGACGGCGGGTGCTCAGTCGCGAGCATCATAAATATTCTCCAGAAGTCCGTGACTCGCCACCATGCTGCCGTTCCTTACCGGTTCATCAAAAACCAGAGTGAAAATTACGATCCTGCGCCGGACTGATGAGTAGTTAGTGGCAAGTAAGGGTCTCAAAGTGCCCTTGACCCATGATAAAGTGCGGCTTTCCCGTCGCGCACGGAACCCTCAATTAGTGGGCAGCTGTTGCTCATTACAAGCCAGCGTTAACATGCTTCCTTCATTCCCGTTCGGTGGACATGCTTCTGCTCTAGCTGCCATGCCTTAGCCAGACTGTGAACTTGTCCCCTGAAATATAGGAGGGTAAGTCTGTACAACGATGTTCGCGCGTGGCTACGCAGTACGTTCTCCGATGATTGGTACTAATTATGATACAAGATTACCGTATCTGTGGGTATAACAAACGAACAACAAATGATTCGATGAGGAAAGACACCACATCAGATTTTATCGTTAATTATCTTGTGATGAGTCCAGTATCGGTAGTGGTGGGTCGTCTGCGCCATAGGCGGGTCACCGGTATTCTCGATATATGCCGAGTGATCGTCACGAGCCGGTAGCAGGCTGAGAGCGGCTCTTACCCTAGGTCCTCTGCCAATAGCCTGAGTGACGCAACGCGTACATAGTACCACGTCCACGCTATCATTAGAACGCAGCGATTCAATTTACTGAGAAGACCTCGTCTTCTTGTAAGTTAGCAAGTCGACTCACAATCTATTGGCCGCCGGATGTCATCTTCCATTCCATGTTCAAGTTTCAAGGACCGGTTGCCTGTTCCACCTGGGACTATAGCAGCTGCCAGTACGCAAGTCACCCAAGTTCACTGATTCTAGGGATAAGTTATCGGGCGGCCCCCCTGGTAATTTTGTCGTTCGCGGCCTAATTAATCTCACATCACAATCCTTGCCACTGCCTGCATGCGGCGCGGCCATTACTCCAACGACCCATCATTTACGCGGTCTCCATAGGGTGTTGTGCGTTCCCGCATCTTGGATCTCATTTACGGCCAATACCACGTTTTTGTTGCGATACAATGTGGAACGCAACTGTGTGCAACGCGCTTCAGAACTCGCATCTAGAGACTACACGCTGGCACTCTCTGGCTGACTTACTCGGGTCCAGAGTTACTCCAGCCAATGATACTTGGAGAGCAGTGCAGCTTGACTGTTCCGTAATTTCTTAGTCTTTTGCTAAGCAGGGTCGCAAAGCATCATGTCCACGGCGTGCGTTGTTCCTTGCACCATGCTTCTTACCGCACCGGGACTTGTCCCTGCCGGAGTCATACCTTCTTTTCATTCCTCCGCTCCACAAACTTCCCGACCCTATCGCGCATTTGGACGATATTAACTAGACAAGTGCAAGATATTGTATTCGTGAACTCGCGGTGGTTAGGAATGGACAACTGAAGAGTCCAGGAGTGCCGAGATGTATGGAAGCGAGAAACATTGCGTACCTTTGGGAACCGATCGGAGGTCTGGTTACGTCTGTGGAGAGTACTCTGGCAGTGGCACGTTCCCCGAGCGCCCGGACAGGACTAGATCTGTCCCATTGAAAGCGCTAAACGCAAACGTGGAAGACAAGTCTGGAAGCGCATTGTTACCTGCAATGCAATCTAATACTTATAGGCCGGGCAATCCTCCCCTGTTCCTGACATCTTTACTGACAGTCATTGCGGAGAACTTTTCACTTTAAAGCACTTCTTCGATTCTGGAACCGCTTCACCTTGTTTACCCTTCGACACATGCCCCGAGGTAAGAAAGAAAATGGTCAAGCTCTCGGATTACTTGAACAAGTTGGCAGGTACAGCACGAAATACAGGAGGGTACTCTACCCATTTGGACGCGGACTGGAGCAAGAAGCGGAAGCAAATATTGTTTAGTCTCCTCGACCAGCTGACTGAGCTGAGCAATGATGGAGAGCCGGACACTGGTACGTCGGCCACTCTCCTGATCCGCGGAGCTGGGGTTGATGTTCCTCTAGACTTTATGCCGCAGTCTGCTCTGGAAGATGACTCGTGTAGGCACAGACGACTGCTACTTTTGATTTATGCTGATAGCAACTTGTGGCAGTGGTACCCAAGGGCGTCAAGCAGCAGGCTGCAGGTGCGGAACAATTTTTCAAGTTCCAAAGGTAGGATGTCCACCATTGCTGAGGCAATGCGTTGAGTACTTTCAAAGGCAGGTAGAAAACCTGGACATAGAAGTGTGTGGTACCTCCGTTCCGGGTTCACGAATTAACACTTTCTATCAGTTATGCAACTTTGCAAACGCAGCCCGCCATCTTGGTAGTTCCGTCGGGATCCTTTCTTCGGCCTCCAAACTGCGGGACCGGCTCACGAATATCATGTTCCTACTCCGGGAGAACGCCGCCTGTTTGTTTCCTCGTCGAGTCATCCGCCACTCACGTGAGGGCCTTCTCAATCCAGACGCTATGGACGACGGCGGGCGTCGTGCTGCTTGGCGGAGGCATCGCCCCCTTCATCTTGACGATAATTTACACCCAGAAACATTACCTTTGCACCTAGGGAACTTTGCCGATGATGTAAAAAATTTTGTCAAATGCCTCAATGAATTTCCGGAATTCGATGATGTAGCTGTCAATCAGTCCATGATGGAATTCGAGGGGAATTTGCGGGTGAGCGACTATAGCTACCCGCGGTCTTGGTAGCTTATATTTCAATGATACTTAACCATTGCTTCAGTACTGGGCTGTCCGCCTCAACGAGTACACGAGTCAGATCTCCACACATTTCCCCCTGCGGAGCTCTGACCCCTTTTCAGACCAGTTTCGGTCTGCCGCCGTGCAACGTTACGTACACGACTTGACTAGTGAGATTGGTTATCACGTCGACAATGTCACTGTGACGTTAGCCATGTTCATCGAGATTGGTAAGTTCCGAGAAGGGCGTATGGGTCGTGTTCATCAGTGTTGTTGTTCAGGAGTTCCAACAATTAGTTCCCATCAGCAACATGCAGCCAATAATCTGCTAAATTTGTCGACAGTAGCCACTTTCTTTTCTGGCGTCACTGCAACCACTTTGCAGTTCTCGTATTCGACGACCAGTGGTAAGCTGGCTGATATCGTGAACACCCTCTGGTTTTCGTCCTTGGTTTTCAGCATTGCGGCGGCTGTGAATAGTCTCCTTGGGCTCACCTGGAAGAAAGCTATGTAGTATGTTAACCTTTCTTGACCTTGCTTCAGTGCTGACTTCATTGCTGAGTCGCTCGCCTGGGCACAGAGTGCCATGGTGGGTATCAATATGGATCAAACGATCCCCGCTTGTTTTCCTCGTGATGTCCATTGCCTCATTCTCTGCAGGACTTATGCTTTTCACGTATTCGTCTAGGCAGGTATGAACTTTCTGCTGCGATAGTTTCTGGCTGTGTTGATTGACATCTTCCAGGGATCTGTTACCTCAACCATAATCACAGTTCTAACGGCAAGTTTTCCCTTATCTATCTGTATATACCTTTTAATTGTTTAACAGGCCATCACTTCCTTTGGGCTTGCCGCCGTGTCGGCTTGGTTTGCTTCTGAACGATGGATATTTGTCCGTCACAGTGGTCAAAAATGGCTGGGGGACGTCATTGCTGAATTTACGGCAAGTGTTACCAACCTCCGCATTGTCAGAGGCATGAGGATCACCATAAAGTGGTGCAACACCTGCTTTCTTTCCATGCGGACATGCTTGAGGAGATTTTCACGGGCCGTCTACGCAACTATGATTCGTGAAAATCCCGTTCTGCCGCTTCATAATCAGCCGGATCAACCCCAAGCTTTTCGTCACCCTTGTCCGACGTCATCCCATCATAGCGATTCTCAGGAACCCAAACCTGCCCTTCTGAGTCACGATGTAGCGGTTTCTTCCTCGGAATCCGTGACGCCCTCCGTGTTATCTGACCAGTGCAGTGATAGGAACTTCACACCTGGCAATATTGATGCCAGACAACGGTTTGTGAATGCCGTTCGCACGGTGATAATGCTCGGGGCCGCTTCGCGCCCTAGTTCTGCGATGGAGGTTGGGGAACTTGGTATGCCCCGCCGCTCCGCGAACAATTCTGTGAAATGGGATATGCTTGCTCCGGTGATAGATCAGGTTGCACATCAGGCTTTGGTGCGCCATCTCCAGTTCTCGCCAAACGGGAAGTTATTGGCTACGGCAGGGTAAGATGCGCGTTCTCGTCAATCACTCACATAGAAGACTAATATTCTTTCCAGATGGGACAAGAAAGCCGTGGTGTTCCGGGTAACAGAGCTAGGAGAACTGGCTGCCCATCGCGTTCTTTTCAATGGGAAAGGATTAATTGGTCAGGTCGCCTGGTAGGTGGTAGCGCCCTGTTTCATCCCGTCCCCGTGAATAGTGGCATAGGTCTCCGAATGGCCGGGTAATCTTGGTTCGACTTCCCCGCGCCGTAAGGGTCTGGTCAGAGGTATTATGCACCTCCGTGCGGTGAGCTCGTATGTTGATATACTCGCAAGGATGGTGTATGCATGAGATCAATTGCTCGAGAACAACCTATTCAATCCGTTGCTTGGCTTCCGAACCATGAAGGTAAGCCGGATTTCTCGAGTATGGTGCTGTGTTGGTGACAACTGTAGTCAGGTTTCTTATCTGTGGAAGGTAGTGATGTCGTGAGAATAGTACGTAGAGACATTCGCGTCGTGTACGGTACTGATGGCAAGCACTTCCAGGATCTTACGGAGGGAACGGTAAAGAGTGACGCCTACCTCATACCCGGTTCGGATTCCTCATAGTCGCATTTTAGGTCTCGGATACCTATAACCTTGGTCAAATACAGTTATGCGGCGTCGCAGTAACGCAGGATTGTGTTCGGTTAGTAGGGGTCGGCCCTTCTATTACCCCGGAAGGGGGCCCACATCCGAGCTGCCATATTAGAAAAGAGAAGAAGATCATTGGTAGGCTGGTGCTGGAACTGCTATCTCATTGCACTTCGCTGACTACTGCCCATACTGCCAGTTTATAACATGGTCACGAAGACGAAAGAGAGGTTTGTTGGGTAACGATTGATGGTTTGATGACGCTGACCAGATCTGAGTCAGTCAAACGCCCTTAGCTGATGATATTCGCGACATCACCATGGCAAGGAAGAGGCCCCTTGTACTTCTCTCACTGGAGAAGGTTAGTGTAAAACTCGTCCGAGGCATATTATTCACTCCGTTCGTTAGGCACCTCCTCAGATGTGGAGACTCGAGGTCGTCAAAGACAGGGATCGTGACAGCACCACTTCCCGCATCACCTTAAAACACGCCTTCGTGACCAAGATCCCAGTCGAGTATGCAGGGTCCTGCTGTTTCGGAGGTTGCGACGACCAATTCGTTGTATGTGCCGGAAAAAGTTCGTCCGTTCCGACGATATATTGTGTGGGCGGTGTCGTGACACATTTTATTTTAGACGGGGATATACACATCTGGGACCGAGATTCTGCTGCGCTTCTCCATTTCGTAAGTCCACAGAGTGGGAGGGGAGACTTGGCATGTATCGGATGGAATGGTGGGCTGAAGGACATGAAAACTGCAATGTTTGCAACTGGTAGCCATCACGGAGTAGTTCGGGTGTGGTCGACAAATGCTCCAGTGGATGAGCGCGATGAGGAGTCATTAGACGAATCGTAGCGGCAGGAACCGCATTTTACTGTAAGTAATGAGGAGTCATCGGACGAATAGATACGGTCTCCGGAGATCGCTCGCCCATAGTATGACTTACCCGTGTGGCTCAGCACTAGATGACGAAGAACAAAGCGACAAAAATATTGATATAACCTCCCAAGTATGAGTGAGCGGCACCCGAGGGCACAAGCGTGTTGGCCTGCATATCCTACCAAGGAGAAGCACTCGTTCGGGTACAACATTATTTACGAGATGTACATGTCATGGAGCAGTCTCCATGGGACTCGGGGCATTGGCAGCAATGACACTTTCACATGCTAAGCGCGCCTTACGCTTGGCCTGCAGCGCGTCAACTTCCTCCTGTAGTTTGTTCTATCGTGGAGAGCCTCAATGACGATAATTTAGAAGGATACGATCTATGCGCACCACTTTTCCTTCTAGTTCCAGTTTGTCAAATATCGAATATGGGGGTTGCGGCGTCGGTCGTTTCATGTTACCTGTGCGACATTGAGCGGGTCGATTTAGAGGAAGATAGTTGTGAACGCGTGCCAAGTGCGGCTTGTTTGAACACCTCTTCCATTAGCTCATGGTTGCGTCGGTACCTCGTTATGGCCAGTGTGCGGGTAGATATTGTTTCGGTTTCATCTAAAGATCCACGAATGAAAGATGATAATATGACTACCACTTTTCCTCACCTGCTGAATCGTCATCGTCTAGGCGAGGTGGACCAGGACGCTGCTCCATGATCAGTGGAGTCAATTGACTCTGTGAATGGAAAGAATCATCTTACACCACCACTCATACTACTACCACGCTCTCTGGGTCGTTCCCGTTCTCGCCGTCTCTCGAGCGCCTCCATAGCACTGCTCTGCTGTGCGAGCACTGCTTGCGGGTTCATCGCCATTCCGGGAGCATTTACGTTGACTACCGGAGGATTCATACCCTGCTGATTCATGCTCATGGGATGTGGCGGCATCCCCATTGGTACCTGAGGGGGTGGCGGAGGTGCGGATCCAGACGGGTACACTTTTTGGCCCGCCTTATCACCCATAATATATACCGACGGTTCGGTGATCTGACGGAGGGGGTATTGGCGTACGGGAGAATTAAGCAGCGAAGGGATGATCTCTGTTCAATTGTAGGAAAGGGATGTTGCTTGGTTTACGCTATTGGAATCAATAACAAAGTAAACTCACGTATGGCCGGCCCACGCGCATAGTGCACGAGCACGAGCTGGGGGTGACCTCCTCTGTGTAGGCGGTACCGCCGCCGGACGCGCCAAGCACTCGTGTCTTGGGAATTAGGCACAAAACCGTACTTGGTTTCTGAAATTTCCATTTCCTAAGATGAAGCTTAGGGTGAGTCGTCACGTAGACCGCGACGGTAGAACACACCCTGTTACCGACAGGTATGACAAGACGCGTCTCTTGATCCTGATACCGAACGCCATCGTTGGGAAACTGCGCTGGGTTTTGAAGGAATAATAAGTAAAGTTGTCCTTCTGTGGAGGAAACAGACGTTAAGCCGACAATCTGACTATCAAACGAGCCTGGATGTCGTACCGGCTGGTTTGTCTATGAATGTCCACATGTAGGGAACGTTCTGAGACATCTGAAGTGCTCTGAGCAGCATGTTTACCGCAGCTTCTACGCTGACGGAGGCATGTAATCCCAAATTCTCTGGGAAGCGTAGACATGGGGGGTCTGGGTGGGCTTGCTGCTGGAAAGACATTTCAGGGCGGATCTGAAGAAGCCCTGCGCGCAAAATGAGAGTACCGGTCACGTGATACGTCTATGCGCAATGACCCCTGTCAGCGCTCGTTTCTACTATTCAATTACAATTCAACGTGTCTCAGTTGTCAGTTTCATCGTCTCCAAGCATGTTTCGATGTACTACAACCCTCAGTGCGCTACGTGATTCTACGATATCCACTCACCCCAGCAGTCCACGTGTTATCCTCAGATCGCTAAAGACGACCGGCTAAAGCTTCCTCTGCTAAGTTGAGAGTGATTATGCTGCTGGGAAGATCTCGCACACACATGCTGTACCCACTCGAACGCAGGTCAGCGGCCGTGATAAGTATGGTTGAATTCGTTATTCGGATGAGACTTCGCGTACCAGATGTCGCTCGATGCGCGCCCACGTGCAAATTCCATCGTGACAAGCTTGACAAATGGGACACGGCAAGCAAAAAAATAAGTATCTAACAGAAATATAAATGTGCATACGCACAAGCAATTCATTACCCAGCTTTCCTCCAAATACCAGCCCTATAGTTCTTGCCAATGTCTACTTCTACGGTATGCCCCTTGCTGTCCTTGTCCTCCGAGCTCAAGGCTGCTCTGCAAGAACGCACAGAACACCGTCTGAGGAATATAGTGGCGTCCAACATTACCACTCATTATGGTACTTCCGCTGCTTCCCTTTCCGTCTTCCGTCAGGTCATCATGAGGAAAAATGTGCAAGAAGACCCTACGGTCGTTATTGATTTCCGTCGAGTCGTCCCGGTTACCGACTACGAGTCTTACAGCCCCTTTGTGGCCAAGTTTTTCAGTCACCCCCGCAAACAGTCTGTGCTCGAGAATCTATTAGCCCCTGGTCTCCCGAGTTTCATTGGCATATCCAGCTCCACCACTAGAAACAGACCCAAGCTTTTTGCAAAATATTCTCGTGGATGGTCCAATACGCCTCCATCATTCACTAAGCTTCTGCGAACAACCAACTTGGAAAAGACTGCATACATTTACTGCTTTGGCTATCGAGAATTGCTAGAAGTCATGGGGGAGGACGGAGAAGTAATGAAGAAGATTCCCGTGTGCATTGGGACATGTGGCGGGGTGCGCGACACAGAGAACTGGTCCGTGGAGACAGACAACACTCGTATGGGGGCTATAAGTGAGGCAAAATCGCTTCATGTGGCATAATCCGGCACCGCTCATGCGTGATACAGTGCCAGGTCACGTTTCACCATGGGCAACGGGATTCATCACTCACCACCAGTCTTTTCTTCTAATTCACGCATTATTCGCGCTCTCGGAGCCGACGCTTGAGAGATTCAATATGACATTCCTGACTTTCTTCGTTGACCTCGTCCACCACATCCAGGAGCACTGGAACATGCTCATCACTAGCATACGGGATGGGACAATTCCCGATATCGAGCATATTGACCATGTCCGGACATACTTGCAGGTGAACTTTCGGGCAAACCCACGGCGAGCACAGGAACTCCAGAACATAGGTCCTCCACTGATTTGTAGTGCATGGGCACAACGCGTCTGGCCGAATCTGAAGACCCTCATATGCATATGTAGCGGTACGTTTGCTACAGTGATGCCCAAGGTAAATGGCTTTTATGTGTCACGCCGGCGATGCGGTTCAGCTTATCTGGGACAGGCGAGGTCGGTTCTTGGAGAAAATGTTCTTATTCAGAACGTGGGATATGGGTGTACGGAGTGCATAATGGGGAGAACACTTAACGTTGGCGATACCGAAACGTTCGTCCTCGAAAGTGGAGATGTCATTGAATTCCTTGACGCTTCGGGGGCCTTGGTACATGATAATATACTTCAATCTGTGCGCTTTTGTCCGCCTTCCTGCAGCCGATCGATTGACGTATATTTGTTAAAGTGGGATGTCCAACCAGGAAGGTGCTACCAACCCGTGGCCACCACGGAGGATGGGCTGTGGAGATACCTTATAGATGATGTCATCCAGGTTACCGGGTTCGATCCTCGAAGCGGCTCCCCGGTATTCAAGTTCTACGGACGAAAAAAGTGAGGGTCTCAGACATTTGTTCTGAAGGGAAATACAGGTATCTGATATGCACGCAGCCTGGCAATCCGGCTTCCCTATGCTGCTATTACAGAGGCACATCTCGTTAGCGTCGTTCGGGCGATCAACACAGAAGATATCATGAAAGTGCAAGAATTCACAGCCATCGTTGACCAACGCGAGCATCCGCAAACAGTGGGTTTTTTCTTCGAAATCATAGGTGACATTGGTACGCTGTTGCATCGATTGGACCACATTGCCCCAACTCATCACGATACAATTTAGGTCATCTCGCTAGATTTGCAAGACAGAAAGCCTTCGAGACGCTCGTAGCGACAAACGAAGAACACCAGCGCGCATTTGACACAGGTCGACTTCGTCTGCCAACCATTCGAATAGTCAGGCATGAGACCTTTGCTGAGTACCGGCTGTGGCGGGCTGAGTCCATGAAAGCCGGTATTGGTCAGATCAAGGTGCCGGTCGCAATGTCGAATGAAGGTCAGCAAGAATGGATCACGGAGAGGGTTATAATGGAACTGTAGGTGACCTGTGTAAGATTGTTATCAATGACCGCCGACGTATGGCGAGACTGCAATGAAACCACTGTTGTTCCCCCAGCGACTACCGACCACCTGATATAAAGCTCGAGGATCCACATCGATGTGGGAATGTTTCAAGTTGGTCACATACAGCCCTACTCTCGTCAACCGTTATCCCAAGCTTTGAGATATCACTCTCAAGTTGAAGAATATCTGCGGGGGTAACTGCCGATGCGACCATTTCGTGATACATTGCAGCTACGCCTGGGTGTGAGCTGCGGGTAGTACGCGTAAAATATTTCGTCAGACCATGTGTTGGGATAGCTATGACAAGAACACTGGATGGAGAAATACCTTGAAACAGCAAAGAGAACTTCCGCACAGTAACTGTGTTCGTGGCGAGTAATTGCATCGATCGCGGGCCATGTATTGCTGCCTGCGTAGCCATCAGTGATCGACTTGGTCCCCAATAAGGGGATATAACGCCTCCTTGCATAGATGGGCGCAGCAGCTGCGGAAATCCAAGAACAGCCGGACTTCGTTTTTGCCCCGACCACGGGTCTTGACTTGCCAGTACCCGAGCACCGCCGGACGCTAGAGCAGAGAGTTTACCCTTGTAATTGGCCTGAAGTTGTGGATGTTGCCAAGTTGTCGAGTACAAGTAATATGGACCAAATGTTATGAGTAGAGTCGGTGAAGCTTAGAACCGACTTCTGCACCTGAAGTGCCCTCGCCTGCAAACAAGCATGGGTGACATGGCCTCACCTGTAACTGTAGTACGACTTCTTCGCAGTCGTCTTCTGACAATTCCTGCCGTGCATAATTGTCAGATGCACTGTGTGTGGAGTGCTTGGCTGTCCTTGTGCGCATGAATATTGAATCCGCAGCCACAGCCACGCGAAGAGACGGAAACCCCGTAAAAGTAACAAGAAACTGTGCCTCGTCCACCCACATTCAAACTTCCACTCGTAGGACCGTCTTGACAGTGCGTCCGGCTGCGGAATGTCGAGATACCCAGAGGTGAGTCAAAAACACTTGCTGGGCACCCGCCTCGATGTTCCTTCACGTCTTCAAAGGCAGACGAAGCCCAGCGCGGTCATTACAACGATGGATACAGCCCTTATCCGTACGACCAGCAGCAGTCGCAGTATAACCCGTACGGGGCGCAGCATGAACAGAACCAGTATACTTCGAATCAACCTTACCATCTCTCGGACCCGTTCTTGACGCCTCAGACTCAACCAGCCTCGTTCTTACCAACGCCCGCTCACGATCCCTATGAGGCTCAGCACGACGTGTACGCTCCTCATGATACGTATCCGGCGCATACACCGACCCCACAGCTACCTCAGCCAGCGACAGACTATCTCGGTGCCCACTACAATCCGTACGGCCCTGGCGGTCAGTCTCAAGCATCTTCCCGTCCCCAATTTGGGGGTTCCTACACAAGTGGCGATGAAGTAGACGGGGAGGGCGACTTTCCACTTCTCCAGAGGGAAGCTCCCCATCAACGCTTGAGGATCCCGGGCAGTTATGAAGACGTGGCGGGTATGGACGATCAGCCTGAAACCAATATCCGCTATGGACGCATCCCTCAGCGGGTGCCTCGGAGGTACAAGACGCTCAAAAGAGTAGAACTGTTCCACGGAAACCTCGTACTGGACTCAGCCGTACCATCGAAACTTCTGGATATGTGTGCTCTGCGGAACGAGCGGGAGTTTACGCACATGCGATACTCGGCGGCGACATGCGACCCAAACGATTTCAAAGATTCCGGCTTCACGCTGCGCCAAGTACACTATGACCCGCCTCGGCGCACGGAACTATTCATTGTGATGACGATGTACAACGAGGATGAAGAGTTATTCTGTAGGTCAATGCACGGGGTCATGAAAAACATTGCACATCTCTGTAAGCGGGACCGTAGTAAAACATGGGGGAAGGATGGATGGAAGAAGGTGGTTGTATGTATCGTTAGCGATGGTCGACAGAAGATCAACTCTCGAACACTGAGTGTCATAGCAACAATGGGAGCTTACCAAGATGGAATTGCAAAGGTGAGCGATCGACGTTGATTTGCGCATTGAGTTTTGACGTTGCTTCAGAACGTTGTGAATGGAAAACCGGTCACAGCTCACATCTACGAGTACACGACGCAGAGTATGCGCATTTCTCGCGTCTTACTTCCCCGTTCTCATCATTTCAGTTTCCGTATCTCCTTCGATGAAAATTGAGGGTGCTGAGAAGGGCATCGTACCAGTTCAAATCATATTTTGCCTCAAGGAGAAGAATCAAAAGAAAATCAACTCTCATCGGTGGTTCTTTAATGCTTTCGGTCCGATCCTGCAGCCCAACGTATGCGTACTCCTTGACGTTGGGACCATGCCGGGTACCACGTCCATATATCACTTGTGGAAGGCCTTTGACATTAACTCGAATGTTGGCGGGGCTTGCGGAGAGATCGTTGCCTTGAAAGGCAAGTACGGGCAGTACCTCTTCAATCCGCTTGTTGCGGCACAGAACTTTGAGTACAAGATGTCGAACATCCTGGACAAACCATTAGAAAGTGTCTTTGGATACATCACCGTGTTACCCGGTGCGTTCAGCGCATACCGCTATATCGCATTGCAGAACGATTCCATGGGGGAAGGACCATTGCAGAAGTACTTTTTGGGTGAAAAGATGCATGGGGCCGGTGCAGATATTTTCACTGCCAATATGTATCTCGCAGAAGATCGGGTGAGTTGCTCACGTTGCTTGTGGTGCAAACAATGCTCACGAGTAGGTGTAGATATTGTGCTGGGAGCTAGTCTCGAAGCGAGGAGGTTCATGGATATTGCACTACGTCAAGTCGGCTTACGCTGTCACTGACGTGCCAGACCAGGTCTGTCGCTTACGCTGGTCTTCTGGTTTGCCTCTGCTCACGTACGCAGGTCCCAGAGTTGATATCACAACGGCGGCGATGGCTGAATGGCTCTTTCTTCGCTGCCATTCACAGTCTCGTCCACTTCCGCTATATATACCGCTCCTCGCACAGCTTCGCTCGCAAGTTCTGGATACATGTCGAGATGTTGTATCAGTTGTACAATCTTATCTTTGCGTGGTTCGCACTCGTGGGTTTCCCTCATATGCTTGTATTGTCTCCTCACATGGCTCACGGAATGGTTGAAAGGGAAATTACTATATTGCTTTCATTATCCTTTCAGATGCCTTGGAGAGCTATGTGCCGAAGCTGCACATTCTCAATCTTATTCTTAACTACTTTTACCTCGGACTGCTTATCATGTGTTTTCTGCTTTCCCTCGGGAATCGCCCCCAGGGATCCAAGTGGGGGTATACGCTCGCTTTTGTCGGCTTTGGCTTCGTTACAATTTACATGACCGTACGTACCCCATCCCCATGTTCTTTGTGAGCGCCGAGTTCCGTGTTCCTAACGATAATCCAAGTTTTCTGCCATTTATCTGGCCGTTAAAGGTATAGAAGAAGTGGCAGCTGCAGATGGTTCTATCAAAGCAACCGATCTTTTCTCGAACTCTATTTTCAGAAATATCGTGCTATCACTTGCCGCAACTCTTGGTCTCTACGTTGCTGCATCGCTTATTTTCGTATGTCTCTGCTTTACATGAGGTTCTTTCGACTTCTGAATGACTTACCGTGGTCTTAGTTTGAACCCTGGCACATGATTACGTCCTTCGGGCAATACTTGTTGATGGCTCCATCCTACATCGCGGTCTTGAACGTCTACGCTGTGGGTGAAATGAATCAAATTACGTGGTAGACCGTCCTCATAGTTTTCCCCCAGTTTGCCAACGTGCACGACGTATCGTGGGGTACCAAGGGCGACAACAAAGTCTCCACTGACCTCGGAGTCGTTTCTGTTGGAAAGAACAAAAACGAAGTTGAAGTAGCCGTTCCTACTGCCGAGACGGATATCAATGCAGCATACGAGGATGCGATATGTGTTCTCTCTACCAAGCCGCCAAAGGAGGAGCGCAAAGTCGACCCTGCTACGAAGCAGGAGGACTACTATAAGACGTTTAGAACTAACGTGAGCGATTACGTGTTGTTTGGTCAATAAGGGATACCCTGTCTCACGGCAATCTAGGTATTGTTGGTTTGGACTCTAAGCAATGTGAGTTGAACAGTGCGGTGGGGTTGTGTCCACGCTAACAAGCTATATAGGCACTGCTGGCAGCGGTCGTCGTGTAGGTCGTCGCTGTTATGGAAGGCGTTTGTCTCTGGCTCACCACGCTCCCCAGATCTGCAACGCCGAGCCCGGAGAGTGGCCAAGTATCGAAGTCGGTGGATGGCTACATGGCCTTCATCTTATTTTCAGTCGTTGGACTTGCTTGTACGTCGTGTGCCTCGGCGTTACGTTTTAATTTTGGTTTCTGACCCCCTGCGCATCCAGTCGTGCGGTTCATTGGATCGACGACGTACATGTTGGTACGAATGTTTGCTGGAGAGTAATCACAGAGGCGAGATTCTCTACATACATGCTTGTTTTCAGCTGCCCCTGATGCAGCGAGTTGCATTGGACAAATAGTCAAATAATACCAGTGTGTTGTTCTAGGGGTTAAGGAGATTGCAGACTTTCACGGTGGACCATAGTCTCCTTTGTAACTACCGTGAGAGATACAACAATAGCTGTAAGTGAATGGGAGACACTCTAAGAGTAGTTTAGAGAGAAGCGCGTAGAATGATGATGAATCACTCGCAGAGACGGTAAACGGCTAGATCTGAAATGATCTATCAGTATGTGGGGGAAAGCCGTGAGTCGTAAGCTTGGTTCTGAAACAAGGGACGGATGAAGCAGAAGGCGAAAGAAAAGAAAGCGCTCAACTAAACGAGTCACGTGATCTGACCGACGGGAAGACGAAGACGAAGACGGGCAGACTTAGGTTAGCAAGCGACACGTGATCGTTACAAAAGCCAAGTTCACTCTATGCAAGATCGCAGGCTTAGTGAACGGCCAACTGGCTTGATGAAAGTAACAAAGATAGCTTGGAGGTCCCGGCATTCTAATAGGTTGCTGTTGTCACTCCACAGGGCCTCGGGATCCTCCGAAAACTGAAACGGGGTATCAACGTGTTAACGTTTTTAACTCTGAGCGTCCTCAAAACGGCTGGTTTTCGAGACTAGATAATAGCAAGAATACCGAGATACTCGAACTCGAGAAGTTGGGTATCATCCATGCGCAGCCATACTTCCACCCATAGGATTGCCTCGACGGAGTCCCCGGCTGCGCAACGACGAGATACGCGGAGGTATTTCAAAGATACTGCTTGCTGAGGACCCATCTCGATGTTTATTCCCGTCTTTAAAGGAGGGCGAGCGTCACCAAGCCCAGCGCAGCAATGATACCGATGGATACAGCCCTTACCCGTACGACCAGCGGCAGTTGTACTGTAACTCGTACGGGGCATGTGCAGTACGAACAGAAACAGTACACCTCAAATCAACCTTACCATCTCTCGGACCCGCTATCGACGCCTCGGACTCAACAAGCCTCGTTTTCACCAGTGTCTGCTCACCATCCCCATCAGGCTCAGCATGAGTCGTACACTCCTCTTGATACACATCTGGCGCATACACTGACCCCGCACCTACCTCAGCCATCAACGGACTATTTCGGTGCCCAGAATGATTCGTACGGCTCTGGCAGTCAGCCTCAAGCATCCTCTCATCCCCATTTCGAGGGTTCCTACGCAGGTGACGGCAGAATAGACGGAGAGGGTGAGTTGCCACTTCTCCAGAGGGAAATACTCTCCCAGCGCGTGAGGATCCCGGGCAGTTATGAGGAAGTGGCGGGCATCAACGAGGTGCCCCGGAGGTACAAGACGCTCAAAAAAGTCGAACTATTCCACGGAAACCTCGTACTGGACTCAGCAGTACCATCGAAACTTCTGGATATGTGTGCTCTGCAGAACGAACGGGAGTTTACGCACATGCGATACTCGGCGGCGACATGCGACCCAAATGATTTCAAAGATTCCGGCTTCACGCTGCGCCAAGTACACTATGACCCGCCTCGGCGCACGGAACTATTCATTGTGATGACGATGTACAACGAGGATGAAGAGTTATTCTGTAGGTCAATGCACGGGGTCATGAAAAACATTGCACATCTCTGTAAGCGGGACCGTAGTAAAACATGGGGGAAGGATGGATGGAAGAAGGTGGTTGTATGTATCGTTAGCGATGGTCGACAGAAGATCAACTCTCGAACACTGAGTGTCATAGCAACAATGGGAGCTTACCAAGATGGAATTGCAAAGGTGAGCGATCGACGTTGATTTGCGCATTGAGTTTTGACGTTGCTTCAGAACGTTGTGAATGGAAAACCGGTCACAGCTCACATCTACGAGTACACGACGCAGAGTATGCGCATTTCTCGCGTCTTACTTCCCCGTTCTCATCATTTCAGTTTCCGTATCTCCTTCGATGAAAATTGAGGGTGCTGAGAAGGGCATCGTACCAGTTCAAATCATATTTTGCCTCAAGGAGAAGAATCAAAAGAAAATCAACTCTCATCGGTGGTTCTTTAATGCTTTCGGTCCGATCCTGCAGCCCAACGTATGCGTACTCCTTGACGTTGGAACTATGCCGGGCACCACATCTATATATCATCTGTGGAAGGTCTTCGACATTAAGTCGAATGTCGGTGGGGCTTGCGGGGAGATCGCGGTGTTGAAAGGCAAGCACGGGCAGTACCTCTTCAATCCGCTTGTTGCGGCGCAGAACTTTGAGTACAAGATGTCGAACATCCTGGATAAACCATTGGAAAGTGTCTTTGGATATATCACCGTGTTACCCGGTGCACTCAGTGCATACCGCTATATCGCATTGCAGAACGATTCCATGGGGGAAGGACCATTGCAGAAGTACTTTTTGGGTGAAAAGATGCACGGGGCCGGTGTAGATATCTTCACTGCCAATATGTATCTCGCGGAGGATCGGGTGAGTTGCCCGCGTCGCCCGGAGTGCAAGCAATGTTCACAAGTAGGTATAGATATTGTGCTGGGAGCTAGTCTCGAAGCGAGGGGGTTCATGGATATTGCACTACGTCAAGTCAGCTTACGCTGTTACTGACGTTCCAGACCAGGTGTGTCGCTTACGCTGGACTTCTGGTTTGCCTCTCTGCTCACGTACGCAGGTGCCGGAGCTGATATCGCAGCGACAGCGCTGGCTTGATGGCTCCTTCTCCGCTACCATTCACACTCTCGTCCGTTTCCACTATATATATCGCTCCTCGCACAGTTTCGCTCGCAAGTTCTGGGTACATGTCGAGATGCTGTATCAGTTGTACAATCTTATCTTTGCGTGGTTCGCACTCGTAGGTTTCCCCCATATGTTTGTACAGCTTTCTCGCACGGCTCACTGAATGGCTGGAAGGCAAATTACTATATTGCTTTCATTATCCTTTCAGGTGCCCTGGAGAGCTATCTGCCGAAGCTGCACATCCTCAATCTAATTCTCAACTACTTTTACCTCGGGCTGCTTATCATGTGTTTCCTCCTATCCCCCCGAGATCGTCCCCAGGGATCCAAGTGGGGGTATACACTCGCTTTCGTCGGCTTCGGGTTCGTTACAATTTACATGACTGTACGTACCCTCATCCCGCGGCGAGTGCTATGTTCCTAACGATAACCCAAGTTCTCTGCCATTTATCTGGCCGTTAAAGGTATAGAAGAAGTGGCAGCTGCAGATGGTTCTATCAAAGCTACCGATCTTTTCTCGAGCTCGATTTTCAGAAATATCGTGTTTCCACTTGCCGCAACTCTTGGTCTTTACGTTGCTACATCGCTTATATTTGTAGGTTCATTCTTCACTTGAGGCTCCTGCGTCTACTGAATGGCTTATCATGGTCTTAGTTTGAACCCTGGCACATGATTACGTCCTTCGGGCAATATTTGTGTGTGGCTCCATCCTACATTGCGGTCTTGAACATTTACGCTGTGGGTGAAACGAATCAAACCGCGTAGTAGGCCGTCCTCATAGTTTTTCCCTAGTTTTCCAACGTACACCATGTGCCGTGGGGTATCAAGGGCGACAACAAACTCCCCACTGACCTCGGAGTCGTCTCTGTTGGAAAGAACGAAAACGAAGCTGAAGTGGCCTTGCCTACCGCCGAGACGGATATCAATGCAGCATACGAGAGTGCGATATGTGTTCTCTCCGCCAAGTCGCCAAAGAAGGAACGCAAGGTTGACCCTGCTACGAAGCCAAAGGATGACTATAAGACGTTTAGAACTAATGTGAGGGGTTGCACGTTGTTTGGTCGTGGAAGATACCCTGTCTCACGGGAATTTAGGTATTGTTGGTTTGGACTCTAAGCAATGTAAGTTGGACAGTGTGGTAGGGTTGGGTCGGTCCTGATCAGCTCTATAGGCATTGCTAGCAGCGGTCGTTTTGTAAGTCCTCGCTGCTGTGCAAGGCATTTATCCCCGGCTCATTCCGTTCTCCAGATCTGCAACACCGATCCCGGAGAGCGGCCAAGTGTCCAAGTCGGTAGATGGCTATATGGCTTTCATCTTCTTTTCGGTTGTCGGACTTGCTTGTACGTCGTATACACCCTTTAGCATAATGTTGAATCTGTTTTCTAACTTTGCGCACTTGCCACCTCTAGTCGTGCGGTTCATTGGATCGACGACGTACCAGTTGGTACGACTGTTTGTTGGAGAGTGATCATGCGTCACGGCTCGCTAGGCAAGATTCACTCTATATGTTTGTTTCGAGCTGCCACTGATACACCGAGTTGTGTTGGACAAGTAGTAAGGACGGGTGATACCAACACGTTACCCCTTGAGAGATTGCCGACTTGAACAGGGCGGCATGGCCTTTCGTAGTCAACCATCGTGTCCATTCTGTATTTTAATATGATATTTCCGTGTACGGTCAGCCTCAAAAGTAGTACAATTTTAAGCCATCGCCAACTTGTTTTTCCGACATTTAGAAACGTCGAGAACACCGAATCTTCTTGGTTCCATCCCGCAGTCATCTCGCGAAAACTTCCGAGTCGACCACGTTTCCACACGACCTTTTGAATCTCCGGAATCACTTGGAGAGCCGTATCGACGGGCAGTGAACTTTGTTTTTGCCACGTCGAATCAAAAGGCTGCAAGAAGAGCACCGAGGCTTTTGGGGTAGGCGGCCGTGCTATGAGGACCTGATACAACCGCTTGGCACTTGCCATACGTGTTCGTGGAGTCCAGAGCTGTCCCAGGTACGATATGTGAGGTACGTTCGGAAGAAGGCGTATCGCACATGCGTACTAATCGACGGAACGACATAGGTCAGTTACTTATCTCTTCCCATCACATCATCATGACCGTGCCTCTGCCTTCAGGTTTTAATTGAGTTGTTCGCTTTCTGATGCTTACCCATACTCCTGTGGATTTCCGCTCTCCTCTCGTGTTTCTAAATTGAAGAAAAGCCTTGGCATTCGAAGCCAGTAGTAACTCTGATCACGAGCAGAAGCCTGCTGTTGTGGGACCAGCTTGCAAGCTGGTCTCTGCGTTCCACCATATATCCGCACTGTGGCAACGTGGTTTACTCGCAACTGGCTTGTAATACATATATCCATACTACGCCCTGCTAATTCCCGCTCCCGCTCCCTCCTCATCAAAGACAAACTTGTCGGAAGCCACCACAAGCGACGAACGGTTGCGAGGGCACCGCGCGTAAATGCTTCTTACACTATCAAGCGAGAACGTTCGTAACGCTACGTTCACGTCTGACACTGGCCAACCTCTCTATGTGTGCTCCACTCCTTTCTTTTTCGGAAGGTGGACAACCAAAATTCGCAAGTATGTATCGGACGACTTCCAACTTGAGATGAAGGATCGGTTTGAAGTGGTGTCCAAGATCAGATGGCCTATCTTTGGTTCTGCAGTGTTCAAAATAGGGGGGAAGGATTTCAGGTCGGATTCTTTTTTGAGAAGACACGGCGTTACCGGACGGTGAGTGCTCGGGATGTTGTCACGGGTTTGACCTGTATCAATTATAATGGTACAGAAAGCGAACGTTTAAGGGCCCTGACGGCAGACGCTATAGATGGGACATGCATCGCCGTGTCGTCGTCGTGAGTGTTTCGGTGTTGTATTCCGGGCTCCATCCGATGCTTATGTAGCACTTCCCAGCTCTCTTTGGATGACCCAAGTCGTAGGGAAGTAGCTCGCTACCGTCGTTCGACATCTGGATCCTTCAACATTCTTGGAATGGAGAGCACCAAAGCATGTCTGGAGATCTCGCGGGAGATCGAACATATGTTAGATCTGGTCATTCTCACGTTTATTTACGTGGAAAAGTTGAGGATGGACAGGGAATGGTGGGAAAAGCGGGGAAGGAAACGGCGATGAGGATTTACCCCTTCTTTACTTCGGTGATGATGGGAGCAGTATATGTGGGGGGCTTTGTACGTATAGTCTTTTCCTTCCTTCTTTCCGTTCGTATAGATGTGGTGCGTATCCATCAAATTCATGTACTATAACTAATGTTCCAATCAATCTTACTATGATCAGCGATCCGCTGGGTGCAAGAATACTTTTGATGAAGGCAAGGACTCCCAGATTTTTACAAGCTATAACTGGCCGCCTCTTCGTCATCCATCCGTAACTTTTCTATGTATATGAAAGTGAGTACTATCATGTCGAGCATATGCTCGAGCTCTTCGCTGACCTCGAGATAGGGATCCCGTCTTGCACCTATGATGCCCAGATTTCTTCGATGCGACTTGGCTAATTTTTGGCGAGTCTCGCCATCTCTGGATAGCTGAAGACAGTGATTCGCATCAATCGCATTATCACTCCATTGGAGAACAAGTACACACGTGGACCACCGAGAATTCTGCCTCCCATCTGTACAATGGACCATCTGGCCCTTTGAATACGCGTTTGCTGCAACGTGCGTGTGCATCAACTTTGCGGAGGGGAGACTGTTGGCGAGCGTGATCTACTAGCTCACTTTCTCAACAAGCCATGACGAGGCGTGAAGTCCTTTGTCTTCATTTCGTCTCCGTAAAGCCGTAGCGTAGAAGAACCGATTGCATGCCATTCTATCTCGCCGATGATCTCGAAATTGTCTTGCACGTCCTCCGGATTCTCGTTTGGGATGGCCTTGTAAGGCGAGGTCGTCCGCGTTCCGAAGCGGAAGGAGTAGAAGTTTTGTAGAGGACCAGACCATCCTCCCTAGTCATGACCGTATTGCAGACGCCGCCGTCGGATAGCACTAGGCGCATGTTGGGATGCGGACATGCAGGGCTTGAGGTAAACTCTTTTATTTGACTTCACTGTTGCAGCGCAGTGAGGGCTGTGGTAGTTCATGGCCTTGGCATGGCTACTGTGCTTGTTTGGAATATGAGTGTACTCGCCGCCGTGGCCGTCAAAAGGACAGCAAAGTTTGGCACATCAGCGGAGCACTTATTGATCATATGCGGGGCTTAAAGTAGACTACATAATAAGCGGCCAAGTATAGCTTACAGTAAAGAGCCTGGCAGAGACGAGTGAGGACCACCTATTGCTGCCTCTGCGACTACGGGTATCTCAGGGATCACGACCACCACGATTTCCTTTCGCTTGTTCTCCTTATCCATCCCTAGCTTTTCTACATAAACAAAAGTGAGTACGGGTCGTGTCAAATATGTGCATGAGATTGAGATCAACATCAGGGGAGGGTCCCGTGATGCAGAGGCTTCGTCCGTAGGACCACGCGAGTTCTTGGCGAGCGGTATCGTTGCGTGGCAACTGTGTTCCAATACCCAACCAAAACCTGTCAAAGCTGGGAGATCATGGAAGACCGTAGGAGATTACACACTCACAAACTTGAAATCCATGTCCCATCTGTAGGGGAGACCATCCGGTCCCTTGAAGGTACGTTTTCTGTGAAGTTGGAGGAACATAAGTTCTACGGATGCATGTCGGAGACGATGTGTGTACCTGCTTCCTCTGATTCCATGACGAGGGATGAATGTGTCCGTCATCATTTCTTGCCCACGGAGTCGCATCACAGATGAACCTACTAAATTCCACTCGATCTCCCCTATCTCTCCAAATGGTCTCGCATATCTTCTGGATCCGTGTTCGGGACGACTTTGTAGTGTAGTCGTGCGAGCTTCAAATCGAAAAGGCGCCGAGGCTTTGTACAGGACTTGCCCGGCCTCGTTGGTCATAATCGTGTTTCGCACACCCTCGGAAGAGAGTGAGACGCATGGTAGGGATGGTCATTCACGTGGGGATCGGATAGTGGTGTAGTGCGCACAGAGGTTGGAAGAAGTATGGTCAAGAAACCGACGGCAGCCCATCTTCGTGTCAGGAGGAGCGCAGCCTCGTCCGTCAATTATCACGGAAAGTCTTGTCCGCGCAGTGTGAACAAGCGCTGAAAAATGAAAAGAATGGTCTTGGAGGATTTCCGGCTTCTCTACAACACCCCACACTCGTTTTAAGACCTTTTTGTTTCATAACCGCGTCGGACAATTGCTTCAACGTCGTCGATATTTGACACTGCCCCCAACCTTTCCCAAGGGGATAAGTGGCCGTGTCAGCCGGAGCCCGAAGCTCGAGTTCGTTGACAATACTGTAGCCTTCGCCTGCGATGAGCTCGAAGAGCTCGGTGAATTAACGGATATACGTCAAATGCGGGGTAAGTTGGATGATCAGCAACACATTGCCAGCATCTGTTGCTACTGCAACAGTTCCCCACCCACTGGCAGTTAAGCCATCTCCTGCAATTATTTCCGCCAAAAATCCTGCCTCAAGGATCCGTGTTGCTGCGAAAAAAAGGGCACTTTCATCCCCAGACATAACCTCCCCTCCTTTCAAGAGGGAGATCACAAGACTTGGTGCGAGTTCGGAAGACTCTTCACCAGAATGGAGAGCGGTAGTCGAGATTGGTCGGTCATGATATACGAACAGCCATTCACCAATCTTGTGAAGAAAAAAGATGGATTGTCGCGAATGTGTTCATGCAGATCACACGGAATAGCCGCTCCGAGTAAAGGAAACCATCCATGGAGGATAGATGGCCGTTCCACATGTCCGCGCTCCTCGTAGTCTTCAGCCCGGGGTTGACACTGGCTCGACTCACCTAGTGCATTCGTCACTGCTCCTACCTCCCAACCATCTTGAAGTAATTCTAGTACATGCTACTTCACGCCGGTATTGATTTTGCGATATACCATTGCAGAAGCTGGGCTCTGCAGCGTACCCAGACAAGAATTTGCGGAATGTAATACAGAAAGCGCAACCATGAAGCACTTTGGAGTAGGAATAACATCTGTTCACAGAAAAATACTTGAGTCAAGTTGCAAAGATCATAGTCATAGGGCACTTCAAATTCATCACGTACGGCTGAACCGACGATACGATGTTCCCGTAACAGCCCACGGCGCACGGGTACGGGCAATTTGACGTCGACCACTTCGTCGAGGTCAGTAGAGAGCGGACGCAAAAACGTCAGACCGGTGGGAAGGAGAAGACGCCGCGCTCTCTCTTGATCAAACTACCCAGAGAAGCCTTCGAGGCTGGGGAGAGAAGGATGTATATCGTTAAAATATGTTCGGACCGATTTCCAGAGTTAACAAGGGCTGAAATGGATGTTTTATCATTAAGAGTAACAAGATGCGCAACAGAAACAAGAGGCGGCACGGATGTAGAAGCCTAGTAAGTACTGAGGCGGGTACCATGAGAAGAGCCTGGGAAGACATGTTTGGCGCAAAAGTTATGCCGGAAGGAAGAGAAGAATAGGGCGAAGCACACGGAGGCAGAAGAAGAAAGAGAAAGACAAAGGAACAATCCGAGTCTGCGCGACTACACGAACGACACGTGATCGTTATAAATTCCCCATTCTCCAGCGAACATTTGAACGACCATGAGCTTGGTATGGTTGCTAGGATTCTGTTAGTTTGATGAGACGCTCTCCACCACACAGGCCTAGCCAAGTTCAGGACATCGACGGAGCACATATCGAGTCGGACATATGTGAGACCAGAGGTAGACTACATAAACAGACAAGCATAACATACAATATCTTACAGTGAAAAGCCTGGCAGACCATTGACAACCACCTGTTACCTCTGCAACGTACAGATCTCCACCTCCATCATGATTTCATCTCGCTCGTCTCTCCTTGTCCATCCGCAGTTTTTCTACATAGATAAAAGTGAGTACGACCATATCAAGCATGTGCATGACAGCGAGATCAACGTCAAGGTAAGGGTCCCTTCTGGACCCAATGATGCCAATCCTTTGTCTGTGGAACCGTGCGAGTTCTTGGCGAGTGGCATCATTGCGTGACAACTGTGTACAAAAACCTGTCAAAGCCGGAGAATCGTGGAAGACTTTAGGACAAGTACTCACTCTGACAAACTTGAAATCCATGTCCCATCTGTAGGGGAGACCGCCCGGTCCCTTGAAGGTACGCTTTCTGTGAGGTTGGAAGAACATGAGTTCTATGGATGTCGGAGACGAAGTGTACACGACCTTCCTCTAATCCCATGACGAGGGATGAATGTATCCGTCATCATTGCCTGCCCATGAAGTCGCATTACCGATGGACCTATCGCATGCCATTCGATCTCCCCTATAGCCTCCAAATGGTCTCGCATATCGTCTGGATCAGTGTTTGGGACGACTTTGTAGAGTGTAGTCGTGCGGGCTCCAAATCGAAAAGGCGTCGAGGTTTTGTACAGCACTTGCCCATGCTCGTTGGTCATGGTCGTGTTTCGCACACCTTCAGAAGAGAGAATGAGACGCATGCTGGCGGGGACGGAAATTCACGTAGGGATCGGGTAGTTCGCCTTGTAGTGCGCGTAGAGATTGGGAGAAGTTCGGTCGAGGGATCGACTCTGGCAGTCCGTCTTCGTGTCTAGAAGGACGCAGCCTCGCCTGTCATTTGCATACGACCGGTGCGGTGCGGCCCTGAAGCGCGCGGGATGGGAATACTCTGTTCGCAGCAAAGTACGCGAGTCAGGTTGCGAAGACCATAGCCATAGCTCGCTTCAACTTCAGGTACAGTTATATAATACGACGTTCCTGTGCCAACGCATGGCACACAGGTATCTTGATTTCACGTCGATCGTGTGGATTCTGTCTGAAAATATGGGATTCGGTACATCCTGGTTAACTGTCAGATACTAACGCGAGCGTCGGAATCCAGAAGTCTACCACCATTGTCGTGTTGAACGAAGGCGTAGCTACCAGAATGACATGATCACGGGACAAACAACTTGCACATGACAGTCGATGCTCCTTAACCCTATGGATGCCAGAAGGCTATCGCACAACAGCGAATGGCAGCCTTAGACACAACTCTCCACGGAACTGAGAGGGAGTTGCAGTAGACATATAGGATGACATACACAACAGGGGTTGGTACATAAAAGGAATATACCGAAGATACACTCGACCACAGACAGTCGCTTAGATGACCAGCATTTCCTCGATTTCTTTCTATCTACAGAAATAAACGAAAGTCCATTGTCACCCGTGATCCAGCGCAGCGTCCAAACGAACAAGAAAACAGTGAGAAAATAAAATAAAAATAAACAACGAATAGCGAAGCAACACTGATTCATACGGATGGCCATATGACACCCCGTAACCGAAGGTTACTGTGCTGACACCGGGCCAGCAACGCATCGGTCGTGATGGAACCTGCATCACGCTTCAATGTGAAATAGATCGTCTTTTTCTCCTGTGTGCCATCCGCTTTCGCTTACACGTAGCGCTTCCTATCGAGGGAGAGGGTGTGCTGGCTAGGATAGCAGTGTTGGAAGGAGGTGTCGTGACGGGGATGACGGAACCCATGGATATGGGAATGCGGGAACTTGAGGGGGTATCGGAAGGACCAGACGGGTTAGTAGAGACGAGACTCGAGGAGGGCGGTGGGGATGGAGCAGAGTTAAATGAAGGCGGGGAGGAAGATGGAGTAGAGTCAGATGAAGGCGGGGGGGAAGATGGAATAGAGTCAGATGAAGGGGGGGGGGAGGACGGAGTAGAGTCGGATGAGGGCGGAGACGAGGGCGAAGGAGAAGACGGGGAAGGTGTGGAATGAGAGGCAGAACAAGACGGTGCAGGCGTAGAAGGTAGAACTGAGTTGGGCATAGATGGGGAGGATGAGTTGGGGGTAGTGGTGGGGGGATATGTACTGGATGTGGCAGACGTGTTGGATACGACTGGTGTAGGAGAAGCGATAAGGGTGGTTTGCACAGTTTGTACTGCAGTCGACGGCGACGACGCGCTCGGCGTCGAAGACGTATTTGACGCAAATATATCGTTCTGCGCACCTGCATTACACATTGCATTGGCTTCGTCTCGGTAAAAGGGAGAAACGGTCGCTTACCGTCGTTGAAACCACACTTGCTATTATATGCTGGACTCTTAGCCATCCCGCTTAGATCAAGACCGCTGACCTCGATATTGTTGCCCTCGAGCTGGTTCCAGATCATAATCTGCTTCGGCCCCTGCACGCATTGACTCTGATCTTCTTCGCACCATACCGGTGCAGACGGCGTTCCGAGGGGAGTTGTAGAAGTAGCATTAGTCACCATGCATTTGAAACCTTCCATGTAGATGTTGGGTTCACCACATCCGTTTGGAATCTATGGAGCCCTAAGCGGGTGCACGGAGCAGGTGCTTGACCAAAGTTGACTCACCCAGACCCACTGTTACGAATTTGTGAGTAAGTGTGTTGACGAACAAATAAAAAAGCCTTACTGCACAAATACATCCTCCACTGGGGCAGGCCGGCATCGCGGCGGGAACATCGTACGTCGTCAGGCGTCTCCATGGCGTACTATAGGTTCCAACGCCATCAGAAGACCATGTGGACGGACCGGAAAAAAGAAATACCGCACTTGTACCGCACCGTGAAGACCACCAAATCTTCCAACGTAACATCGCTGAGTTCGGACTAACTCCATGATAAGGAACATGCGGTGCCTCGAAACGAACGATGAGGTACATACCTTGTATGCGATAGCAAATGCTGTTCCGGAAGCCATTGTCTCATTTTGAGTGTGTACTAAAACATTATGTTGAGATTTTCAAAGAGAAACTGGGGTCATGAATCTCACTGTTTGGAGAGGTGATACATCCGTCCGAAATGGTGGCATCAAGTAGAACGTCGGTAGATCCGGTGTGATTCTGGCCGTCTGTCCATTGCGTGGCGTGCGTCCCGTTGTAAGATAAAGAAGTAACACCTCTATTGTCAGCGATTTCGACCGTGAATGACCCGCCTGCGGGTCTATGTGTGATGCATTAAAAACGGGGCAAGCTCTGTTTGGTTTGGAGGGACGTACAGCTCTAGGACATCGCCTTCGGCAGGTGGAAACTGGTCACACTGTGAAAAAAGGTCAAGCGGTGGATATACGCGTTGTTTGGCGTTGGTACGCACCCCATTGCTGTGGTGGAACCAATAGTCCGACTGGCTAAGCATCCACAGAGGTAGCACCGCGTCGTCAGTGTTGTAGTTGACCTCGCCTGGGGTCGTACCCTGCCCTCCCTCGCTCGTCACCATAAATATGAAATCATACCAATTCAAGGACGTACGTTCAAGCAATACATAGATGGGTGCCATGCAGCCAAGTGTGCGCTGGTGAGTCCCGCAAGGGCGGCTACGAGCCATGCTATGGTCCACATAGTAGCTTGGTAGCTGTAAGTAGTAAGGATTGAATCGTGAAAAGAGCGTCACGTCGAAAGAAAGAGAAAGAGAGAGAAAGCCTTGCATGGTCTTCGCTTGCCTTCCTGTTTTTATGTCTGTGGTCCATTATTGAGAGTTAAAAATACGTTGGTCGCCAGGGGTATATTACGTAACAATAGACCTGGTGGATATATTGGGTAATGGCCCACGTGTCAATCGTGGGAATATTAATTGTCCCATTATGTCGCGGTTCCTCCCTCTTTCCAAGCTTGAAGGACCACGAAGACGAACCCAACAAGCACCCTCGCAACCCGCTACAGTCCACGGATGCGTTCGTATCAGAAGCACCTTGCCATTATGGTTCCGAAAGGTTCCAGGATACCACTATCACACTGTGCAAATGCTATGCAGCATGAGATGATGTTTCCACCCGATAAGCTTGGCGAGTACAGGTGACTTGTGGTCCTACGGTGTAACGAAAGACAAACTAGGGCCATCCTTAGCGCGGTGCCTTCTGTTCGGCGATCTTTGGCTCACTGCAGCAGAAGGCTGACGAAAAATGTCCCGAAAGGGCGCCCCGTTGGAGTAGCATGTTTGCCAGTACTTCCCTAAAGGTTTGTGTGGAACCCAAACGTTGTTGTGTCCTTACAGAGACGAAATACTAAGGAAGTAGCTTGTCTTCCAAACGTCCGCCCCAAGCGACTGTGATCGCACCCTATCTCAACCGTCTCTCTTTCAGGTTTTCAGGTCCCTGGCACGAACATCCTCGACAAAACTTGAAATCAATTCGTGGGACCCCGTACAAAGCGGACCTCTAGCCAAATGTTCTGGCTTGCAGGTGGGTCACCAGTCATGATTTGTTATCTTTAAGATCGCTAATCGCCTGGGAAAGTGACAGATTCTTCGACCATACACATGATGACATACATGGTCCCGCCGTCCTGTCGTTTTGCAAGTCTACGTACCCTCGCATTTTCATTTACTCCTTGATTCATACCGACAAGCAAGTCTCGCCAGGACTGGACGCATTATCGAGCTCCTTGGGGCGACTGCTGCATGCGTCGTCACGGCTGTGGAAAACCGGGAACCTGAGTAAGAGCATAGCTCAAGAACCTCTGGCGGACGGCGTTGGGCCTCGGGCCGATCCGGGTACTGAAGACAAAATGAAAATCGGAAAACGATTTTGTGGGTGAAAAGTTCGGCCTGAGGATAAGAGGAGGGTAGGAAGCTGCTATTTCGCTGGCGCTCCACTTGGAGCTTCAAGGTACAGAGTCACTTGCGGTTTTGGTCATGAGGCACTGTGCTCGGCCTATGCACACATAGATGGCACCAGTAGATGGATCCTGTTCTGTGACACAGCTTGGACGACCCCAAGAAGTCACAAGGTGGTTTTTGGCAGCGGGGTGTGTGTGTTTGGTCAGGTCTTCCAGATTCTGACAGGTCAAATTACCCTAGACTATTATTCCGTGAAATCTACCAAAGTGACTTGGATCTCGTTCATTGGTTTGGGTGAGTGAAGCATCGGTCCCACGAATGATGAGAATACTCGTCGATCTTCGCAGTGGAAGTAATCCATACAGCTGTGAAACCGGTTCGCGGACAACGACACCGAGACCAAGATCAAGCAAGAAGTCCTCGTCACCCTTGCATCTCCCCTCCCAAAGACCGGTAGCTACTCTTTCAAATCATTTCTGCCATCACACAGAAACCTGAGATCAAACGAGATACTGACTGCCGTGATACATGGTACTCACCAAGACGAGCCTTCCTCTGATGTTCATTTGGCTGTTTTACATGCACTTTACAATTCATTCGAGTTCATGTGCAGAAGCTTTGAGTGTGGGGTTCGTCGTCTCTGCCTTTGGGTCGTTCGTCGCCTCATGGCCTGGAGGGCGTGCAGTCACGTGATGCTGGTCATGTCTAGAGCAACTCAAGCCTTCACTTGCTGTTCAGGTTGGAGTATCTTGTTGTGATTACAGCCCTTTTTTATTATGATAAGATGGCGTTTTACATGGAGCAAGCCCTCTTCGGGGTATGCGCAGACGAATATCAGCGAACTGATCCGCAGTCTTAGTTTATTGTGATGGGCATGGAATACGGCGATAATTGAGTGCCTTTGCAGGCTGTTGGGCTTTGGACCACTGTTTGCGAAGAGGAAACCGAGCTTGCTGACGAGACACACGAAGTACGCAGCCGGAATTTGTTGATCCTGTTATGCGGGCCAGGACCGACTATTTCTTGTTATTCAGGCTGCTGTTCATGGGAACTTCCTGAGATTGAATGCCAAAACTGCGCTGCCCGAGGTCGTTCCCGTCCTTCTTACACTCCTCACTCGTCAGGAAGACGACGCCGAACGAAGACGACGCCGAACGAAGACGAATAGAACATATCCATGTCTGCTGGCACAAGTCTCAACTTTATGACCCAGGCCGTTGCTGCCAGGACCTATTAGTTGACGTTGTCATACCTTTCATCGAAGCCCGCATCAAGTCTCCGATTGGCGCCAGTGGGAAGCAACAGTGATGGCCTTTGGGTCTTTCCCTCAATGGCGCGGATTCAGATTCTTGACGCGCCTCATAAATTAGATGCTCCTGCTGCTGATGGGGACGATGAACGATTCTAACGCTGTGGAAGATATGTGAGTATCCTGGTTGTCACTATCCAGCCAGATGCAGACCATGGTGGGGCCCTCAAGATAATCAATGAAAATAGTACCGAGTCTGAACATTTTATAATTGGTAAAAATCACGGACGACTACCATCGTTTACTCAAACAATTGTATTTGCACTAACTACGAAATTCAGTTTACGAGATGGTTAGGCCGGGGCGCAAGTGACGATAAAAACGTACTACTTCATCCTCTACAAGCATATTCCCTCTTAGATATACAGGGTATATATGGAAAGACATGGATGTCCCGGCATCGGTGTCGTTTCCAGTATATATTCAACACCCGCACAGCGGAAAGGAAGGAACGTGTATTTCGTCGGGTATGGAGGAAAGCTTGGAAGGGATGGAATAAATTCGAAAAAATGAACGGAGAGATAAAGGCATTCAATGCGAGCCAGCAAGCCAGCAAGTGGAACCGGGAGAGAAAGCGCCGACGACACCTGGTCATCCTCGCCACGACCGCAAGCTCAGAAAACGATCGCAGGCTTGTGCCTTGGCAGCATGCGTTTACTCGACGTGCTCGTGGCAAATATGTCATTTTGTGCACCTACGCATCCCGGAGCCGCAACAATGAAGAATGTGAGCATGTGGAGCACCAACACTTATTCCCACACTCACCGTTTTGGAACCCACACTTAGAGTTGTACGCAGGACTCTTCGGCATTCCGCTGAGATCATTTCCGCTCACTTCGATGTTGTTGCCTTCTAGCTGATTCCAGATCATGATCTGTTTTGGACCCTGAACACACTGGCTCTGGTCGCTCTCGCACCACACTGGCGCCTGCGGCGTACCGACCGGTGTCGTTGACGTGGCGTTCGTGACCATGCACTTGAATCCTTCCATATAGATGTTTGGCTCGCCGCATCCGTTAGGAATCTGAAAAGACCAACCGCTGAAAAGATAAGAGGAGGGGATCAGCAGCGGCGCTCACCCAAACCCACTGTGACGAAGAGACCCCAATCAGTACTACCAGTGATAACCGTTTGTCGAGTGAGACTCACAGCGCATATACAGCCACCAGAAGGACAAGCCGGCATCGCAGCGGGAACATCATAGGATGTTACACGTTGCCACGGCGTACTGTAACCATGTCAACTTATCAGTATGGAATAATACATAAGTGAGAATGGAATGGTCCGCACTTCTGCCGCACTGTAAATACCACGAGGTTATCCAGCGTGACTTGACTCAGTTCGGACTGTTGTTAACGCGAATTAATTAAACTACAGTCAGTTCTTGTGACCGGCATTTACGAAGATTAGAACGGAGAGGCACTAACATTATATGAAATTGCAAATGCCGTCCCGGAAGCCATTGTCTCGTTTTGCGTATGGACTTGTTTCGAGAATTAACGAGTGGGCTAGGTTCAGAATCTCAAAGAAAGGAGGCAGCTTCGCGAGAACATACTGTTAGGGTCTACAATACATCCTTCTGAGGAGTACGTAGCCTGTGTGAGCGTATCGGTAGATCCAGTATGGTTCTGTCCGTCCGTCCACTCGGTTGCGTACTCGCCGTTAAAGGAGAAAGTGGTAGCGCCTCTGTTTCCCGCAATCTGGACTGTGAAAGATCCGCCAGCCGGGCTATACATCATAGTGTCGTCTGAGTAAACACTAAGCATGGTACACGTGAACACGCACAGTTCGAGGAAGTCGCCCGGTGCGGGGGGAAACTGGTCGCACTGCCATACCATCAGCAGGAACCCACCACAAAGGATAACTGTGAAACGTGCATTGTTAACATGATGAAACCAGTAATCGCTCTGTGCAAGGTTCCACAGAGGGTTGACAGCGTCGTTGGTGTTGTAGTTCACCTGGCCCGGCGTGGTACCCTAATCATAATTTCAGCTCTGCGGCCCACGCAGCCTAAGCATAGCACGCACGTTGAAGCAGTACATTGACGGGTCCCACGCCGCCAAGTGTGCATTGGCAAATCCAACGGGAGTGAGAATGGACAGCAGCAAAGGTAACATCACGGTGCAGCAATGACGATAAGGACCGGCTACTCAGAAACCGAAGGGAGGGAACGGGAACTGTTGAAGAGTAAAGACGGAAGTAAGGTGAAGGGAACGATTTGGACTGGAGCTGCGAGGGCCACCACCATCTCGCTCCTTATAAGCACGGAGGGAACCCAGACAAACAATCCACCCCATCGGGGCGACAAACCACGAGTAGGGCAGGGACGTCTGCCCAATTCGTCCCGCCGAAACGAAAAAAATTGCCGTCGCATCGATACGGGCTGATTGTCAGATGGCCCTTCACGGACCAACAAAGACGACTTATGATAAACGCCGGACATCTTAATTAAGAAGGTCGAGCGGAGGTTTCCAATTCCAATCGCCACGCGGGAACACTTGTGTCCTGTCTGTTTTTGCAAGCCGTCACCAGGCACGCAGTCGTTAATAGCAGGGGGTGCGTATGATGGCGAACGTCAAGTCTTACAGAGGACACATGCGGGAGTACGTCCCCGTTCTTCACTGATCAGACAGGGCCCGATAGGCGGTGGGCCGGTGCCGGTCGTTCGTCGTTCTTGAATCCTCTGGCGTTCTGAGCTCTGTTCCTCGGGTGCTCGAACCCGCGATACGTCCTTTTATCGTGACCTGCCAACCGCAAGCTATCCTCCATCGCAACCGCTAAACTCGGAGACTTCCAGCGGCAAACGCAATCATTTCGCAAAATATACACGCGCACCGTCTCGATCGGGATACGACCATGTGAGGCGAGGCAATAGAACGTTCTTCGAGTCTCTCGCTCGCAACGGGGGAAGGTCAGAAGTGCTACACAAAGCGCATCGTCCCTACCATCATTTCATCACCGACGCGCAGTAATGGTGATGACTTCCCGATGTGAAGTCTGGCCCGATACGTAGAGGGTGGAGGCCGGAATTCTGGTGAGCACGACGAGGGTGTGGGTTGTCCAAATAGATATGAAGAGGGCTTCTTCATCATTTGGTTTATTGTTTCCGATGGCGGAGATTGGGCTCATACATGCTTTCAGACGACTGGAGGGTGAAGTTAAGCTGCAGGTTCGACGTACCCATCATATCGTGTCCATGAGGTACGGTGCCAGGCCGAAAGACACATGCAGACCGACGGCAGTGCCACGACAAGTTACGAGCTCCGTCACATCTGAGCAGATGGGCGTCCTAGAACGTGAAAAAGCTAGAGTGGTGCATCATCATGCTCTTTCTCTGTAAACCCGGACTGATCCTTCTGACGAAGTCGCCTTCGTGGCGTGAGCGCGAGCCCGCGGCCGCCTTGAAGTAGGAAAACATGGAAACCACGAGTGTCATCGCCAAATGACTGGTCGACCGCGGAAATGACCACCCTCTTAGGGTTGGTCCACTTGAGTTCGTGTAGAAGGTCAGAAGAATCCGCGCCCGAATTTCAAAGGCGAACTTGAGCCGCATCGGGTGCTTTTCAGATGTAACATGGTGTAGCGAGTACTAGCGCTACTTGTAGTACTAAACTACGACACTGACACTACACTACGACATGAGCGTTGAACGTGTACTGCCAGCAATGCTCGATTGGATGATGCACACGACGCTGAGAAATATCAATCTCGAGGAGCCCTCGGAGCCACCCTCAGCGGACGGTCCGTCGAAGACTAACATCGTCAATGACGCGTAATGTCGCTTGGTTGGCCGACGTTGAGTGCCTTGAAAAAGACTGAAGTTCTTGTTGAATGGTTACTCGGCCACCGCTTTCGGGCGCGATGGAAAGAGGCATGTTTCATGCACGAGTATGATTCGTGTCTGGCTTACTGGGTTTACGGAGACGACGAAGTTGGTAATAAGGGCCCTTTTGCAGGTCCTGAATACGGGTCTTTGTTGCAGCAGACAATCTCGTCTTCTCCTTGCTCCGTTCGCCTGATGAGGACTTGGTTGATGTCGCTACTTCGTCGCACTAACCTTGCTAGAATCGTCAGGGAACTCATTACGCCTTCGGACGCTTGCGATATCGGCCTCGGCGGTGTAGATATGCCTGCGCGTGCCGTGCTCGTGATACTATGGCCCCTGGCTGTGAAAAAAGTGGGAATGGGCGTCTCGATGGAATGCTTTGTGGCGATGCAAACAGCTACGAATGTAAGTTCGAAGCAGGCTCCTACACGCCGTCTGCTGCTCGTGTGAGGGCGCGTCGGCGTATTCCGAGGCAATGTCCGAAATTCAAACCCAGGACAACTTTAATTCCCTCAGCTGCCTGCAAACATTTGTAAACAGCCTCAGCCACAGTGGCATGTCCTATGGACTTTGAAAAAAATGGCAGGAAAACCAAAATTAGGGTTACATATTTATGGTTAGGAGTGCCAGATTAGTCATAGGTATACATGTCATGTCCCACTGGTCCCATGCTGCACAAAGAAATCCCTATATTGTTGAGATGACAAGGCCCACCACACCTATGGTACCATCACCTTCTGCTAATCAATTGCCTCATGCCCTCCCATCATCATCTAATATCCAGTCACATATGCAACAGGTCTTCAGAGTACAGCCATGTCTATGGCAGCTCAGGGTGGCCAAGATGATCTTAAATGGAGAGAAGGATGTCATGTATATTGCAGGCACTGGAATGGGCAAGACACTGACCTTCTGGATGCCACTTCTCTTTTGACTGGATGGCATGCAAATTGTTGTCACTCCTCCAAATCTGCTAGGGCAGCAAAATGTAACATCCCTAGCCAAGGCTGGTGGTATACAGACAATCTCAATTAGCTCTGAGACAGCCATGCCTGCAAATTTCCAGGTAAGACATACATATACATGCATGTGCAACTTGCATGACTCTAACCCAGTGGTAACCAGGCTATTGCTGCCTTCCAGTATCCAGTGATCATGATCAGCCCCAAGCAAATCATGCATCTGGAAGGAGGGTTTGAGAAGTTGCTGAAAAATCCACTGTCCATATCATGGATCATCAGTATTGTCATCAATGAAGCACACTGTCTTACCAATTGGGGGGAGTTTCAACTGGAATAGTACTGTGAGCTTGGATGACTATGCTTTGTGCTACCACTGTTGTGTGGTGACAAAAGATACTTGCTGTTCCAGGCAAGTGAAGAGTCATGACATGTAGATGTATGGAAGGTGTGTGGTGGGACCCAATGTGTAAGTCTTCACCATTCTTCCTTACAAGCCTACATGCAGCTGGAGCAGTCTTGCAGTGGGGGAGAATAGCAATGACACCTAGTTAAAGGCAGCAAGGCTAGAGCTGTGCAACAACAAGTGCCCATGAGTGATGAGGTATTGAGCAAGCTAGGAGATTTATAGAGCTTATGCACTCAACCTATTACCTGCTGGGTAGGTTGCTACATAGCATAAAAGACAAGGAGACACTGTTGCATCTCAAGGGGTTTATATACCCCTGAGGTGGCAGGCTCATGTAAGTATGCTATTACTTGGTAAAGCATGTAAACAAGAAAGCACTGGCACATCAAGTCACAATGACTAGGTGCAATGTATGAAGGCATTCCTTCATACATGGACACAGCATGATGTGACATGACAGAGTCATGTGCATGAGAAGCCAAACAGCACAGTAAAAGAAGAAGAAGATCCTGATGGGGATCTCACTTTGCACAGGAAATGAAACAAAGGTAAAACCATAAAAGAAACATACATAAGCATTCCATCATGTCATACAGTAAAGTCCACAGGCTTGCCCCTAAGTCCAGGCAGAGGCCAGTAAGTGAGGCACTACCAGAGCATGGGAAGGGGAATGACAGCAGCAGTTGCTAAGAAATGAGGCAGCAGTAGGGTGGAAAAGGAAAAGGCATAAAGTTGGCATGACATCAACCCCCCCCCCCCCCCCCCCCCCCCAAAAAAAAAAAAAAAGGGTTGGCAACCTTGCCAGTGACTAGTTGAAATCAGTAAAGAGGGGGTATTCAAGGTCATCAAGTATTGGAATTGGCCTTGGCTGATCTAATAGGATGTCCATTAACATCAGTCCACTTAGAACCTTGTCTGAGGCAGCATGACCAATGACTGAGGTGTTGGCAGTTGAGGCAGGTATGTTTGTAGAAGGGGTGAAGCAGGTCAAGGGGAACTTGTCCTCCAAGTTTGAGGCAGAGTCAGTCAGTTTGTTTAATGGGGTAGAATGTAATGTCAGGGAGGGCATCTGTAGTCTTGGTGGCATTGAATAAATCAAGCAGCCACCATTTGTGATTGTCATAGACTTCAAGGAAGAAGCTTCTCCACTTGTCAATATGTTCTTCTTGTGGGACCCATGGGTCATTGCACCTTTCTCCAAGGACTTGGGCAGCAAGTCACAGGAACTTGTGAGCAGCTCTCTCCTTTTCTTCTTGGTGGCAATCAATGGTGACCCAGTGAGTTCCTGGGCAAATAGGCTCATTCCAGCCCTGGCAGATCCCTTCTTCAGCCATAGAAATGCTCTCCTCTTTCCCACTGCAGCTAGGAGCTGCAGGTGATTCCATTTGGATGGATGGTACCTCAGCTTTTGATACTTCCTTTGGTAGTTCACCACTAGGCCCTCCTCTGTCAGACTGTACTGCTCCACCTTGAGAGGGTGTTGGGCAGTGCAGTCAAGGAATTCCCTCTCCTTCTGAAGTGTATGAACCAATGACATTGGCTCATTGGTTGGTAGAGTCAGGGGAACTTCTGGAAGATGGGAAAGATGGGTAGTGTGAGGTGAAATGAACACAAGGACTTGATTAACAAGGTGCCAAAGTGGATGTGTACAAGATTGATGAGGGAACAAAGCATGTTTTGCATTTCCTTGACATTCTTCATACCTTCAAGCTCCATGAATGCAGTTCTGGGGGATTGTTCATCAATAACAATGTCACCAGTTTTTAAGATGTTTGCTGTGTGATGGAGGGTGACTTCAGTGCTTCCATAGATTTGAGACAGCATCCAGAGATAGTCACTGTCATCCCTGACATCCCATCCTTGCTTGACCCACTTGTCATATTTCTCAAGCACCCAAACATAGCCTTCATAATCCTCTGGTTTGCACAAGAGGCTGAAGGGGGCACTTCAGTGTTTGGACACATTGGGGAGCAAGGACATGGCTGGTTTGTTACCACCTGCCAGGACATGGGATGATGATGTGTGGGAAGACAACTCTCTGAGCTCTGGGGGTGGCATGTTACAGACTTGTCAGTGTACTGGTTCTGGTGCTGGGTATGGATGGGTTCTGGGTGTCTTGGGGACAGCCTTTCTTTTTCCTTTAGAGAGGTAGTGTACTGAGACACTGGAGTGTGGGTTGTAGGGTATACTGGAATCGGGGTTGAAAAGGGATTGGATGGAGGTGGTGAAGGTGTTGACTGGTGGCATGGATACTTGGGAGATGGGTGGAGAGGTGGGGGGTGAGGAATTGAAGTCAGAGTCATGATAGGATATGTAGGAGTCCATGAGGTATTTGCATGACTTGGAGTTATGTTCATTGTTGAAGCAAGACATTTATGAGTAGAAGTGGTGATGAGAAGGCTTTTTGCTGCAAGTTGAGAGGCAAGTGGGTTGTTGAGGGGACTCTGGCAGTTTATGACAACTTCTTTTATATGTTTCAAGTATCTCCTCCATGTTGATGAGATTTGACTCTGGTTCCCAGGTATTGCTTGCATGTCCATATCCACTCCACTTGACTGAATAACATGTGTGTGTACCATGTCCAGTCTGGACTTCCTTGTGATTGAGGATTACTTTGACTTCCCATTCAGGGACATCCTCAACCATACCAGTGTAGTAGGGGAGAGGGGAGGTGTGAGGAGCTGAGGGAGCTTAGTCAGTGGGGTGTTTGAGGAGACAGGTGGCACCATGTATCATAGTTAGCAGAACATTGTCAGGTGTGATGAGGCAGAGTTGACCAGTTCTCCCCACTCCAACATGGTGATGAGAGCAAGTTTGAACCCACAGCATCAAAGTCACACAGGGAGGCAGAACTGTTAAGCCACACTGAGTTAATGCCAAGTGAACATGTACACTGCAAGCACTCCATATCAGACTGTGCAACACAGGGTTGACCAAAACCCACCACTGACCAACCTGCCAAACAGATGAAACTAACCTAGAGACAGGTGGGGACACTTCACAGCATGAGCAGTTCCCATGAACACATCCCCAATGCCATCACCACTCAGCACCTTACCCAATGATAGCAACCTGGGACTGGCAACTGACAGAGACTTGACATTGGACTCACTGCCAGAATATGCATCAATGAGAACACTTCCCCCATCTAGACCACAAAGCCCCAACCTGGATGACCATCCATACTTTGGATTCTTTGGGACTAGAAGATGTGGTCTCAACAGCATACAACTCTGTGACACCTATGATGTGATGACCTCTACCTACAAGAGCCAGTGCACCTGTGCCACAGTACACATCAGCACCACTGTGTGCAACAGTGGTAATACCAACACCAGCATGAAACACAGCATGGCCCAGAGTGCCTCAGACCATGATAGAGACTTTAAAGCTGTTCAAGGGAGATGAGGATGAAGTGCAGGACCTGCAGATGTTCTTATGGATGTTTAATTGCATCATGAGATTAGTGGGAGTAATGGATGAAGGGGAAAAGATTGAGGCATTACAGGACTATATTGTACCATGGTCAGAAGCACAGCAGTGGTACAACAATCTAACATCATCACAGCTAGCATTGTGGACAGAACTCAACAAGGCATTCAATGAATGCTGAGAACCACTACCATGGGCAGAGAAAATGCTGGAAAAATATCAGGAGGAGTTGATAGCATTGAAACTAGAGGAGGGAGAAGTAGGTGCAATGAAGGAACTAAATGGAACAAAAGCCTGGACACATGTCATATGGGCAAGAGAAGCACTGCATCTAGCAAAAGCAGCCAGCATAGAAAATGACATGGGCCTAGTCAGAATCATCCACAAAGGCCTACCAAAGATCATATGGAAGCTATGATGCAGAAGTTTGCTACCTTCAAAGACCTAGCAAACACAGTGAAAAGTCTAGATATGGAGGATGTGCAAAGGGAAAAGGAGGACACAGACAAATGAAAAAGGGAGGGTCTGGAGAGGGAAAACCAAATCCTACAACTACAAAAAACATCCCTGGCTGACCTCACATCATGTCTCCAATGACTCACCATCCAACCACATACCTACAATGTGTGAGCACTGGCTGGGTCAACACACAATCCTCCTACATGATATGCAGTCCAGCAGACTCAAAACACACTGAGCACACTGAGCCCACTCACTGATGAGCAAAAAGATATTATACACCACAATGTCAACACACTACCACACTATACAGCAGATGCAATGGGGTGGAAAGCATATCAAGTGCAGGTAATGCAGTGGGGAAAAATGCATGGTGAGAGCATGCAAGTATTCAAAAACATGCCATTCCCACTCAAACCAGGCACAGCAAGTATCTGCTTGGGAGAGTGTTACAGATGCAGAACACATGGCCATACCAGCAGAAACTGCCCAGTTCCCCCAGGAGATCCAATATGGTTGGACATGTGAGAAACAGCCTGGTGAGTGCTATGTGGCAGGGCGCTAGGGCCATACAACAGAGTGACAGCAATGGATGTCAGGTTAGTGGACATGGAGGAGCAGGAAACAGAGGAAGGGTTGTTGTGATGGATGGAATGATGACCCACCAGGTCTCAAATGTATCTCAAGTACCACATGTGAGCCAGCATGTATTGACCAGAAACAATGTCATTGATATATACACCATGCTTGCACAGACAAAAGATATGATAAGCAATGAGAACAAAACTGTCCTGTTTGTGAACAGTATCATGATAAAAAACAGCAGTGGTGAGTTAGTACAACTACATGCCCTCTTTGACAATGGCACAATGGTCAATGCAATGTGCACATTGGTATTTGAAGCAGTCAAACACAGATTAAGGGGGTGGACACATACATCTCAGACACTACGAATGGCTAACAGCTCCATAATCCCAGCTATGGCCCAATGGACTGGAACAATCCAAGTTGGAACAGTCAACATACAAACAACATTCATAGTGTTTAACAGTGGAGGAGGTTGGGCATTCCTAGCAGGGAAACCCATGCTACAGATGCTAAGAGCATTACACAACTACTCTACAGATCAACTGACCATTACAGATGGAAGAAGCACAGTGGTCCTAAACAACAAATACTATGATGCAGCATATGAACATATCATGGGAAGCAAACAAAGAACACTAGACATCAAGCAAGCATGAATGTCAGAAGCATATGCAGTAAACCAAGCCATCTGATGATATGTTCACTAGACAAACAGAACCATTTAACCCATGGCAAGTTGAATACATTCTTAATGCAGTCACTATTGGTCATGATCTCACAGAAACAGAGAAAAACCAAGTTAGGGAGTTCATTGCAGAGTATGCAGGCATCTTCACATGTTCAATAAAAGAGGTGCTGCTGATCCCAGGGGCAGAAATCAATCTTAATGTGCCAGCAAATGCATCATTCTCAATGACAGTATGACAAAGGCCACTAATGCCACCACAGAAAACATTCATTCACAAGTGGGTACAGCAGATACTGGATGCTGACATGATAGAACCAGTGGACATAGCACACATTAAACATGTCACACCTACAGTACTTATGCAAAAGATGCATGAAGACAAAGCAGGACTAACATTGGAGGATCTGCAGCATGCACTAAATGAACAATGTGAATGGGAAGGAATCAAACCACCATTCCCAAATGTCAGCATGCATAAGGAGGCTGAAACAAGAGCAATGAATGTGGACAGCAAAGACATGAAGTGGAGGGTAACCCAAAACTTCAGCAAACTCAACAAGGTCACCCAAATACTGCTGTTGTATCAAGGGGATATATGGGCAAAACAACAGAGACTAAGTGGTCAAAAGTACATCTCAATTTTTGACTTCACATTGGGTTTCTACACCATTACAGTACTGGACAAATGGAGACCATACCTGGCCTTCTTCATAGAAGGCTGAGGATACTTCTGGTACAAGAGAATGTTGATGGGACTCATGGGAGGGCCAACAATGTTCTCAGCAATGGTAATGGAAAAACTCCATGATCTATTAGCAAACAACACAATAGAGCTGTTTGTAGATGACAGCAGATGTGGAAGAGATATGTTCCAAGAGATGCTAACCACACTTCAGGAAATATTCCAGCACTTCTGCAAACTTGATCTATCCATATCACCCCCAGAGTGCTGATTGTTCATGGCAGAGACAACATTTGCAGGAGCAATGGTAAGCCAGAAGGGGGTACAACCAGACTTAGCTAAGTTAATGGCTATCATTAACTGGAAATGACCAGAAGATGCACTAAATCTATGCTTGTTTCTAGGACTTGCAAGCCACTTCAGAGATCTAATCAAAGGCTACATGAAAATAGAAGGGCCACTCCATGGCCTAGTCAAACAAGCCAAAGCACTGCAGCCAGTGACAAAATCAACCTACCAGCAAGCAATGGCCAACCACAAGCTACCTGGCAAGTGGAAAATGGAACACAAGAGCATTCATGCAGCTCAAAACAGCACTAACCAGTGAACTGGCACTGCAAGCACCAAAATATGATGGTAGCCCATTCATTGTAACAACAGACAGATGCCAAGAAGGGTTTGGAGTGGTACTGACACAACATGTACAGGTACAAACACCCAGTGGAAAGATGGTCAACAGAACAGTACCAATCATGTTTGCATCAAAGAAAACCTCAATGTCAGAATGCAAGTATAAGCCATTCTTACTAGAGTTCACCACTGTCAAATTTGGACTTGACCATTTTATGGATATCATATGGGATTACCCAGTGGAGGTGGAAATGGACTGCCAGGCACTCAAGGATGTGCTAACAAATGACAATCTGACAGCAGTGCACATGTGATGGAGGGATGGTATACTAGCACACAATATTGTAGTGGTAAGACACATTCCAGGAAAGCTAAATGTGGTTGCAGATGGACTTAGCTGACAATGGGACAACACAGATCACATGGACAATGACAGCAGCAAATGGTTGGTGAACCCAGAACTGAAAGTGCTGATGGAAATAGCCAATGACATGTTCATGATCAACCAAATAGACAAGGAGCAGCAAAAATTATGACAGCAGTTTGCAAATGAACCAATGTTCCTAGAAGTAATTGATGTGCTACTAAACATAGACACTGTGGCAAACCCAAGAGACCACAGCAAAGCAAGACATTGTGCATCACAGTACACTATCAAAAATGGAACAAAAATGGATGCCTCTGGAGGATATACAGGTGAATGAGCATGTGGCCCCAGAGCAGAACCAAGTGCATAACATGCAAGGAAGCAGAGCAACATGCATATATGACACACTGCATGGGAGGACACTGGGGGCATGATGCAATAAAGATAGCACTAATGGACAGGTACTTTTCACCCAAACCTGATGCATCCATCATGAATGCAATAATGGAATGTGCTAAGTGTAAATATTTTGGATCAACACACATACACTCACTCCTTGAGCCAGTTACATGCAGACACCTGTTTGAACTCCTTGTCAGTGACTACCTAAGCATGCCACAAGGGAAGGGTGGTTACCACATGCTAGGGCTATTCCTAGACATGTTCTCACAACACATATGGGTCACAAAGTTCAAAACAGCAGGCATGGCAAGAATGACCACCAACAGCTTATTGATGATATTCAATATGTACATGGTGCCTGAAACATTCATGATGGATGATGGGAGACACTTCAACAATCATACAGTAAAGGAATCCTGTGCTAAGTGGTCATGCAAACACTATGTAGTAGCAGCATACTCACCATGGGTTAATGGCCTGGTAGAAGGCACAAACAGGTTACTCTTACATGTACTAAAGAGGCTATGCACACCAGAGGTAGGGGAAGACAATGATGAACCAGCAAGATGGGAGAATCTACTGTGAACATGGCCAGACCACCTAGAGGATGCTGTATGAGCATTGAATAACCACATCCTACTGGCTCTCAAACATACCCCAAAGGAATTACTACTTGGTCTCATAGTAGACATGAAATGCACAAAGCCAGAAGATTGTGTCACACTGGTAGATGTGGTCCAAGCATCAGCACACATAGCATATGTGGAGCAGCAATGCCTAGATGGGTATGATGAGGTTGTATGACACATGATCAAGCATAAACATACATTTGACAAATGGGTCATAAAGCAGCACCCTGGAGAAGTAATCTTTCATAAAGGACAACTGGTACAAGTCTATCACAGTGATACTGACTACACATTCAAAACAGATTGAAAGCTAGTACCAAAGTGGTCCATACCACACCACATAATGGAATGAATATGAAATGTGTACAAACTGGAAACATGGCAAGGGGTACAGTTACTGGGAGAATTCAGTGCACAAAGACTATGGGTGTTTGAACCTAGGCCAGGTACAAAACTGCATGAGGAACAAGAAACATGCATGAAAAACATCAATAAGGGAAATGGAGGGAAGGATGAGGCAGAGGTGGAAAGGGAAGCAGAGGGACAGGAGGATGAGCATCAACAGACAAGCAAAGAGGGTGATGAGGATGCTGCTGGGTCTTTTTTAGGGGGCCACATGTAGTAGGGGAGAGGGGAGGTGTGAGGAGCTGAGGGAGCTTAGTCAGCAGGGTGTTTGAGGAAACAGGTGGCACCATGTATTGTAGTTAGCAGAACACTGTCAGGTGTGACAAGGCAGAGTTGACCAGTTCTCCCCACTCCACCAGGAAGTGGCAGTGCTGGTGTGGGACTGTATTCCAGTGTTTTGTGATATGGGAAGATCCTTGGCATGTGAAATACCAGGTGTATCCACCAATGAACAGGCAGATCCAGCTCCACAGTTATGGGTGACATCATCTTTTTGATCTGGAAAGGTCCAACACATTTCAGGGCTAGTTTTGTTGACTGTATGTCATGTTTTAGGTCATGCACATCAAGATCTCCTTTCTTTGGAGGTGTGTATGACAGTGGATCAGGGCCACTATTGTGCATCCATTCTGCAGCCTTCTTGTGGGAGATCAGAGTGGCATCTTGCACTTGTGTGAGTGATTCTAGATGTTCCTCTGCAGAGGGGGATTTGGATACATGTACCAAGGGGTATGGGTCCAGTTCATAGCCATAGAGCTAGTAGTAGGGTGTTTGGCCATGAGTTGAGTGTGTGTGAGAATTGTGTGCAAACTTGGTGAGCAAGAGGTAGTCGCTCCAGTCATTTGGCTTTTCCACACAGTACATCCACAGATACACTTCAACTTCTTGGTTAGCATGTTCAGCTTCTCCATTGGTTTGTGGATGATATCCAGATGAGTAGTGAGGTTTGATGCGAAGCACTTTGTATAAGTGTTGAGTGAAGGTGCTCATGAAATGGGGACCTTGGTCAGATATAATGGATTCAGGAGTACTGAAGCAGGGATAAACATGCTTCATCCAGAGGTCAGCTAAGCCCTCTGAATCTATGGTTTTGACTGTTGGGATAAAGGTTACAGCCTTTGTGAGACTGTGGTCAATGGTGGTTAGGATAGAATTGTAGCCTTTGGAGGGCAGAAGGTCAGTTATGAAGTCCATCAATACTTGTTTAAATGGATAGGGGCTTGAGGATTTGATTGGTTGCAAAGGTGGTGGATGATCTTTATGGGCAACTTCAGAAGATTGATAAGTCAGACAGCCTTTGATGTAGTTTCAAATGCTTGACCACATGCCTGGCCAGAAACAGTGCTTGTTTAAGGCAGACATCATGGCTTTGATGCCTTGATGGCTGGTGCTTGGGTGATTGTGGAATTCTTGTAGAACCTTCTTTTGTTCTGGTGGCAGGACATAAATCCTACCATTTTTGGTCTTGATGTGGGTTACAGGTTCTTCAGTAACCTTGTTGTCAAGGGACAACACATAAGATTGATCTTGCTTTGAGGAAGCCTTGATTGCATCATAGGTTTCTTGTGACACTCTGCAAATGCCTGGGTTCACTTTTGTCTTGTCTTTGGTTTTTCTTTGGACCTTTGGGACTTTCACAGTCAGGGGTGAGTTAATGAGAGGTTCAAACACTGGTTTTGAAGTGGTTTTGAAGGGAGCAGGGATGTTTTGAACAGTTTCACCCCTGCCCTTGAGCCAAATCAATGGTGGAAGGACCATGGTTTCTACTGGTGAACTTGCAGTAAAGGCAGGGTTGTGAGATAACATGTCAGGGACTATCATCCTCTTGCCAGGGTCATGTTGGAACATCAATGGAAAACCTTGAATTAGGGTGGGCCAGCAGGCTTGCCTACTAGTGAGGTTTTGAGGCTCACAGTAATACATCAAGTTTTTATGGTTGGTATGGATGATGGTTGGCTTGACCAGTGACAGCAAGTAGTGTCTCCATGCCTTCAAAGCTCTGATGACAGCAAGCATCTCCAGATCATACACTTGATAGTTTTGTTCAGTGCCTTTCAGTGACTGAGAGAGGTAAGTGATCAGATGAAGCTGGTCATCCTCAAACTTTTGGCATAGGACAGTGCCTGTGCTGAGCTTTGATGTGTCGGTGTACACTTCAAATGGCTTTTTGAAGTTGGGAAGACAAAGAACAGGGGCTTGGCAGAGAGTATTCTCGAGTTTGGTAAACAAATCTTCTTTGTCTTTACTCCATCTCCAAGGCTGATCTTTCTTTGTCAGGTTGTGAAGGGGTCTTGCAAGCATCATGAAAGAAGGAATAAACTGCTGATAGAAATTGCAGAAGCCTAGAAATTGATGAACATTGTGGACATTCCCAGTGCTCTTCCAGCTACAAACCACTTCAACATTTATGGGAGCAGTCTTGTACTGTCCATGCTTTATGGTGTAGCCCAAGAAGTCAATTTCTTCTGCTTTGAAAATGCATTTGGATAACTTGAGGCATAGGTTTTCCTTCTCGGCAATCTCCAAGAATTCTACTATGTTTTTCCTCAGGCCTTCATGCATTTGTGAATGGATGGTCACATCATCAAGGTAGATGATGGCTTTCTTTTTGGTTTGGAGTCATCCAAACTTTCCATCCATGTATCATTGGAATGTTGGAGATGTGTTGCACTGGCTGAAGAACATTACTGTGGGTTTATACACTCCACAAGGTGTTACAAAACTGCTGAGCAGTTCATCTTCATGTGACTCCACACAAATATTTGTGAAGCCCCAGTGGACATCAAACTTGGCAAAGTATTGACTTTCTACAAGTTCATTGAGGATAGGCTTAGCAAGGGGAAGCAGGTACTGATCAGGGATAGTACTGTATATGAGTTTAGTTGTCAGTAATCTTGAATTAAATGCTTCTTGCTGTCCTTCTTGCCTATGAAGAATACAGGGGCTGGTGGAATGCAGAGCATGTCCAGGTTCTGGACTTTCTCTATCTTCCTGGTGGTGAGGTTCTCTTGTAAGAACTCATTGAGCAAAGACATTTTGTCTTGGGAGAGAGGATATATTTTCACAGGCTTGAAATTCTTCAGGTCCTTTGAGGAATTGAGTTTTGTTGTATGGTTGTAGCTGGGTCAATGGGGTGGTAGAGGACAATGTTCCAAGAACACTTCCTTGAAGTCTGCATATATTTGAGGAAGCATGACTTCTTCTTTCTGTAGGTTTGCCTCAAGTTCAGTCAATATTGATGTTTGCTCTATTTGAGGGACTGCAACTTTGGGCATACCCCATCCAATGATTTGGTGTTTGACCCAATCGATGATGGGCTGAGCTTGTTGGAGCCAAGGCATCCCTAGAAGGATGCTTTCATTCTTGAGATCCATGACATAGGCAGATAACTTGAAGGTTCTTCTGTGGACATGCCCTTTGAAGAGTGCCACAGAATTGATAAGTTGTTTTTTTGTTCCTTTGAAACTCCTAGGCATCCAAGGATCAGGAATCTTGTGCATCTTCAAGCAGTACTTGTTAACAGCTTTGCGACTTATTGCATTACATTCAGCACTGCTATCAATAGCAGTCTGCACTGCACCATTGTTTCTCTCCACAAGGTAAAGGGTCCCAGCAATTGCTTTAACTGATGGGTATTTGGCAATGCTAGCAAGGGACATGAGTTCTGGAGCAGAGAATGATCTAAATGTACACCTCTCCTTGGTGGTGGTGGAACCAAGAGAGGAATCTAAAAATCCTCCAACTTGAAGGCCTTCCTGAGTTCCTCAAACTTGGCTGTGGAGTAACAAGACTTGACTTCTTGAATGAGGGCCCTTGGGCCAACTCTCGAACTTGATAAAGTGTTTCTAGGACAGTCACTGGTGTAGTGACCCCATTTGTGGCACTCCCAACACTCAGTGTTAGGTGAAGCTGCTGTAGATCCTTTTACTTCTTGGAAGCACATGAAGGGCTTCTTTTTCTTGTTTTGGTAATTGGGGTGTTGATAAAGTGGAGGCTTCTTTTGCCAATCAACATCCATTGCATAAGGATCTGCATGCTTCGATTTGTTGGAGTTGACACCTTCATCTTGATATAAATGGAGAATGGTTTGATCTTCTTTGGTGAGTGTGTTGTTGTAGACACCAAAGCTTGCTTTGGTGGTTTGGGCATTGATAGCTGCATCAATCCAATCTTGTATGGTCTGAGGGATTTTACCAGAGTGGAGAATCTGCTCAGTAGTTCTTGAATTCAATCCCTTCCTGAAATACATGCCTGCCTGGTGGTTGTCTCTTGATATATTTGCTCTTGTTATAAGATTGAGATGTACTTGTTGAGGGGAGCATCTCCTTGATGTATCTCAGCCATGGCCAAGAAGGCCATTGCTTCTGTGTCTCTGACCTTGAAGATTTTTCATAGTTTGACAAGGAAGGTTACCCAGGTGTCCATGATGAAAACATCACCAGCACAGGTTGTATGCTCTCTGAGATAGTTTTCAGTGAAATGGATGGCTGATCTTTGAGTTGTGAAAGAAAGGGTGAACCCAATCTTTCATTTGTTGGTTGAGTAGACATGTCAATTGAGGTTGAGATAGTTGTTGACACTTGCAACCCGAAACTCAAATTTGCCACTAGTACCATCAAAAGGCAGAGGTTTGCTGAGGCCTAACTCTTTTCCTTTGAAGGGTCTTCCTTCATGTTGATCATGGTCCATATCAAAGGATGGTGTTTTTGGGATAGTGTATGTGGGGAAAGTGATACTGGTATGACCAGTCATCACCTTGTACCATTGTATGAGCTCCTTCACATTCCCTATGGTTTTTCCTTTGAATGGATCTGTGGTACTTGCAAATTGTTGTAGTTGTTTGGCAAGTTGTGTGATTTGTTCTTGTTCTCTGAGACCCATTGTTCTGAGATCAGTTGAAGATGAAGTTTCTGGTGCTGTATGTGTTTCTTCTTTGTCAATTCTTCTGCCTGCTAAAGGCTCTGGTTCTTGGACCTGAGTGAAGGTCTCTGGTAACTTTGAAGTTGAAGTGTCTGGGCTTGGGTACCCTCTCCTCCTTGTTCAGATTTCATAGGGCTCATAACCAGATATGGCTGAAAGCGATGTGCAGAAGAGGTGTGCTTGAGCTTTTCTGGAGCTGCCAAAGTGTTTGATGTATGTGGGGGAACTGTAGGTTTTGGTCTGTGAGGGTGGAATTTACTTGATCCCACTTCAGAAGACACTTTGACAAATCTTGATTATTTTCTGGCTTGCCAGCAACTAGTAGTGCTGATAATTGCTAGTCACCAGTATGAGTACATGCAGAGACTTGCTGTGAGGATTTTGATGTTGAGTGCTTCTAACCAATGAGGGCTTGCCAGCCATCCTGAATCTTTACAGGCACAACCAGTAGAAGGCTTCTTGAGTTTAGACAGCAATCTCCTCCTTGAAGTTTGCAAGGCTTCCAAGGGAAGGCATGACTTTAGGGAACCTGTGACTGGTTTTTCCACTTGCAGTCCTTTTGCAGGACATGTCTCACATTGTACCTCACCTACCAGGCTTCACAACTGCATGGGACTATTTTGTGGTCTTCTCACAGTCACCCTGACTTTCAGGTGGTTCTACAAACAAGCTGCCTCAACAGGTATTCCTCCTGGATCCTTACACAGGTAGCAGACCTATGCCTCACCAGAGTACTTGTCTGTCTATTGGGCTTATGCTTCTAGTTCCCTGATGCTTGAAAGGGAAATGATTGGGTGCACAGTAGCTGTTTGGATATAGGGGTTGCCTATATGCTAACTGCAGCTTTCTTGAGCTCACATCAATTCAGAACAATACCTCAATCAGGCTAGTGATTGTCAGCTGCAACCATGAGGGAGCTGATCACACTGAGAGATATGCAATGTGGAAGTTTATAGTCTTCACAAATGCATGTAGTTGCACAAGATACATGAAAGACCTTGCTTGAATCAATGCATGCAGTTGTACTGGATGATTCAAGTGGAAGACACTTAACCTTATTGAAAGGGGTCTTTTATGCTTTTGTTGTGTGGTGACAGAAGATACTTGCTGTTCCAGGCAAGCAAAGAGTTATGACATGTAGATGTATGGAAGGTGTGTGGTGGGACCCAATGTGTAAGTCTTCACTGTTCTTCCTTACAAGCCTACATGCAGCTGGAGCAGTCTTGCAGTGGGGGAGAATAGCAATGACACCTAGTTAAAGGCAGCAAGGCTAGAGCTGTGCAATGGCAAGTGCCCACAAGTGACAAGGTATCAAGCAAGCTAGGAGATTTATAGAGCTTATGCACTCAACCTATTACCTGCTAGGTAGGTTGCTACATAGCATAAAAGACAAGGAGACACTGTCACACCTCAAGGGGTTTATATACCCCTGAGGCAGCAGGCTCATGTAAGTATGCTATTACTTGGTAAGGTAAAAAGAAACAAGGATGGAGGCCATCCTTGGTAAAGCATGTAAACAAGAAAGCACTGGCATGTCAAGCCACAATGACTAGGTGCAATGTATGAAGGCATTCCTTCACACATGGACATGGTACAATGCAATGCAACAGAGTCACATGCATGAGAAGCCAAACAGTAATGTAAAAGAAGAAGAAGATCCTGATGGGGATCTCACTTTGCATGGGAAATGAAACAAAGGTAAAACCATAAAGGGAAACATACATAAGTGTTCCATCACATCATACAGTAAAGTCCACAGGCTTGCCCCTAAGGCTGGGCAGAGGCCAGTAAGCAAGGCACTACCAGAGCACAGGAAGGGGAACAACACCAGCAGTTGCTGAGACACAAGGCAGCAGTAGGGCAGAAAAGGAAAAGGCATAAAGTTGGCATGACAACCACATAGTGTACTGTTGCTAATAACCTCTGCAACAATTACAAAGGCCATGCTCTGTGACATCACTCACCTTCTCCATATGTGTCCCAGCAGGATGATCACAGTTTGCTGATCAGGTGACTGGCCTAACATCAAGATTGGTATTAGAAAAGTAAAATATGCTCTGAATAGTTTTGCTGATCTGACATTCTTGATCCTGCCAGGATTCAATGTGGATGATCCTCCTCCCCCTAAATTCTTGATCTTTTTCAATGACATACCAGGCTCAATCAATGTGGCATGTGTCTTGCACTGTCATTTACCTTCCAAATTAAGATAGAAGATCCACTGATTCAACACTGACATGTCAACAATGTACAAGGAAGAGGGACTTGGAAAACTTATCAGCAGTGATATGTGGGGACTCAGCACAACAACGTCCTTTGGGATGGTATGTACCACCTGAAAGTACCTTGGAGATGAGGATAATCAATGTCAGCAGGGTATGGACATACCAGATATCTTGATGGTGATCCAGTGGAGAGCTCCATGTAACCTATCTGCTCTCTGGCAGCATTTTGGTTGAGCAGCTCAAGACAGATGACTTACTGGAACAGTGCTTCTGTTTGTTGAAAAGGAGTATTTTAATGATGAGAAATCTGTGAGGGCAGCCAGAAAAGCAAGATGAGATGAGATGTGCAAACATATGGCAAAAGAAGCCAACCTACCAGGAGAAGCACATTCATTCAAGTGCACAGCATTGTCTTTGTACAATGGAAATCCCAGGCAGAGTCCTGCCATAACCCAACACAATGGGCCAGTGACAGTTGATGGTAGTCTATCAGATGGAGATTCAGGGGATGAGCAGGATAGATTGGACCTTGTGGATGTGGATGGGCCAGGTGCTAAAGGTGTTGATGCATTGCTTGGCATGCTGGCAAGAGGAGAGGAATTCCCATGTCAGATGCTTCACACTGGGAAATCGCAGAAGAGGAACCTGGACTTAGGACTCAACCTACTGATTAATGCTGAGGAACAATCAGATGGAGGTTGCAGAAGGACAGTCTTCAACATTTGCTTCAATACTGCTGCTGAAGGTGGGAAATTCTTCTGCTTCTGATCTGTGTCTCAGCATGTTCCTATAGAATCAGATCACCACAAGTGTGACAGCATTGACACATGTGGCTGTTCCCACTGTAACATCATGGAGCCCACCACTTGTTGCAATATCCACAACCCATCTGACTTTTCTTTGTACAAATCCTGTGTTCCCAAAGCATCCCACATGACTCAATGCTCTTGCCTCCTGAAGTATATGAAGGACAAATATAACTATGCTTTAGAAAGTGCCCTTCTTGACCAGTGTGACAAAAAGACAGCCACTGTCTATGGATGGGCTTGCCTTAATGATGATGGCCCTGTCATCATGAGCAACTATATGCTTGACTGTATTGTTGATTGTGTGCATCACTGCAAGATTGAGACCTGTCAAGATCTCAAAAGGGAGATGGGTTGGATGGTATTGTTACATATGGGTTTTCCTCTCTATTCTTTCTCACCTCATACAGCTTACAATGGTAATGTCTTACCTAATCTGAACTCTGACTTATAGGTAGAATTCTTTTCTGTGTCACCTCAGTCTTCTGCTCCAAGAAGTCCAAGGTAAGGTTTCTGGTTACTTACACTAGTTTCATGATATTAACTACACATAGTCTTTGTCTCTAGCCTCACAACAAAAGGTTATGAGCCCCAAGCAGCTCTAACCACAGTGGGGCTTTAGTCTCAGGACATCCTGAACCCATACTGGAAATTCCATAATGTTGAACCCACCTTCTGCTTCTGCAGCACCTTGAACTGCTGGCCCTTCAACTGTGACTGCCACATCACTTTCATCCTCTGGAAAAATTGTCCTCTAGTTGACTCCATGACATCCCCTCACTCACAGATGATGGACCAAACTATCAAATGTGGAAGTTTCATGTCCAGAAGGTCCTAGAAATTTGAGGGCTCTGGGAGGTCATTGGTGGCACAGACCAAACTGCCCCAAATATGACTACTCACCCAGATGAGCATGCCAAATGGTCCATCAAGGGCAGAGAAGCATGTGCCCAGATTACCCTCACCCTCAAGGACAAGCCTCTGAGTGGAGTTATGTATGTGACAACAGCAGCAGAATCTTGGAGAAAGCTCAGCAAGTGCTATGAAGGAAAGGGAAAACAAACCATTGCCTACCTCATCAGAGAACTCTTCTGAGGCACTTTGGTTGATGATAGTCCTATGGAACCTCAGTTGAAAGCTATGTGATGAAAGTCATTAATCTTGAAGTCACTTGGACAGTCTCTTGATGAGTCCTTGGTTGCAATAGCAATGGTAATCTCCTTACCCCAGTCATACTCCACTCCTCACACAATCCTCATGTCAACCAATGACAAGTTAATGGTTGACTCTGTAATATCCCAAGTTCTAATCAAGGAATGAACTTGCCAGGGATCACAGTCACACTTGGCACTCACTGCAAAGAAACCTAACAATGGAGATAACAAGAAGAAAAGGGGGAAAGGAAAGGGAAAATCCAAGATCACCTGCTACAGATGCAAGGAAACTGGGCACACAAGAGACAAGTGTCCACAGAGAAAGAAGAAGGATGGGAAACCTTCTGGTGACCCGGACAAAGACAAAAAGGAGAAGACAGAGAATGCTGATCTATCAGCAAAGGTTGCACAAGTGACTAAGGACTTGGACTTACACCTCTTCATGGCATGTGCAAACCTGAAAGTATCCTCAAAGGAATGGATTGTTGACTCTGGTGCCTCTGTGCACATGTGTTGCCACAGAGAGTGGTTTGCTGCATATTGAATCTTGGAACTGTCAGAACCCATAGTCATTGGGGATGGAAGATCAATCATGGCAATTGGCAAGGGGTCAAGTCAAACATGACATGAGTGGCACCAGCAATGGAGGAAGCACTATGATGCTATGTGATGTCTACTATGTCCTGGACCTGGATGCAAACCTTGTATCAGTACCTTCCCTAGCAATGAAGGGACTCCAGGTGATTTTCAGGAGAAATGACTGCCAAGTCATGGCTGGGAATGAAGCTGTAGCAGTTGCCACCAAACAAAACTCCCTGTACATTTTGAAGACATCAGTCATATCTGGGAGCCACTCTGCCTATATCATAAATCAGCCTAGCAAAGTTGATGCATTGAAAGCACTTACTGCCCTCACATGTCATAACCCCACTTTGAAGGCTACCCTAACCACTTGGCACCAACACTTCAGACATGCAAATACCAGAAGCATACTGAGCCTATTGAACCTCAACATGGTTGTAGAAATGGAGGTCACTGGATCATGCAGTCATGACAGTGAAACTTGTAAAGGGTGCCCTGAAGGGAAGCAATCTCAGAATGCAATACCCACTGAGTCAAACCTAGAAAGTCCATGACTCCTACACTGAACCTATTCAGATCTTTGTGGCCCAATGGAAACTCAAGCTTGTGGGGGGCACTGGTACTTCATAACATTCATCAATGGGAAGTTGCACCACCTAGTAGCCAAGCTCTTGAAGTCAAAGGATGAAGCATTGGCTGCAACAAAAGAGTACTTCGCTCAAGGAGAGGCTGAAACAGGTGAGTGCCCAAATTATCTTCATATGGATGGTGGTAGTGAATACTGCTCACAGGAATTTGAGAACTACCTAAAATCTAAGGGGATACATCATGAAAAAAAAATGTGTACATGCCCCAGGAGAATGGTGTCTCAGAATGAATGAATTGCACCCTCATTGAGTCTGCATGAGCTATGCTTAGAGATACAAAGTTGCCAAATAAGTACTGGGGAGATGCAATACTGCATGTGACACACCTGGTAAACTGGCTGCCAACAAGGGCACTTGAGGGGCAGCTGACCCCATATGAGGCCTACACTGGAAATAAACCTTCAGCATCCCACCTTTGAACCTTTGGATGCACTGCTCATGTTCATGTACTGAAGAAAAAACATCACAAACTTGATGCCAAATCAATCACATGTACTCACCTTGGATTTGCCAAAAATCATAAGGCATATTTGTGCCTGCATCAAGCCACAGGTTGAGTGTTTGAATTGAGGGATGTGGTCTTCAATGAGATCAAGGGTGAAGGTCTTGAATGAGTCATTTTTGAGGAGAATGGCTCTAGGGCTAAAGGGGAAGGAGTATTAGCATGAAAGGGGAACCCAGTGAAGCAGGAGGATGGACCCACCTTGCAGGAAGACACACAGGCTTCATATGAAGATGAAGTGGTGGTGAACATACCCCAAACTGAATCAGGAAGCTCAAATGAGCCCCCAGGGAGTCAAAATGAGGAAATTGAAGAGGAAATCGATGTGGACCAAGCAAAGGTGACAGCAGCACCTAGCAGAGAGAGTACTGCTGACAACAAGTCAAATGCCTTGCATCCAGTGCAAAAAATGGAGGCCACACACACACAGAAAGACCAAACAGGCCCCAAGCCTACTGCAAGACATTCAGCATCTCAACTCAGACCACCATTACCCTACCCACATCCCATTCCACCTGGGAATGTTCACAGGTTATCAAGAGCTAGGCACCAACCAATCAGGGATGATGACCCAAGATTTCTTGTCAATGCTTACCAGAAAAGCACCCTGCAGAGTGCTGTCACTGAGGAAAAGGGAGAAGTGAGCAGGGAGAGCATTGAGGGAGATAGCAAGAGTGGGCATGCAGCTGAAGTAAGGCCATCACAGGGTGACAGTGATGTGACTCCACAACTACACACTGCTTACCAAGCAAGCATAGCCTGTGAGGATGAGCCCACCAGCTTTGAGGATGCAATGAATTGCCCAGATGCTGATCAATGGTATGATTCCATGACACTCAAGCTGAATACCCTCAAGAAACTTGGTCTCTATGAGGAAGTGGACCCTGTACCCAGGTGAAAGGTAGTGGATTTGAAATGGGTCTTCAAAATGAAGAGAGGACCTATGGGTGAGGTCAACAAGTACAAAGCATGACTGGTTGCAAAGGGGTACAAGTCCAAGGGGTCAACTACACAGATATGTTTGCCCCTGTTGCTAAGTTCACTACCATCAGAGTCCTCCTCACACTCACTGCTAAATATGATTTTGAGATCCACCAGATGGATGTGAAGTCTGCATTCTTGAATGGGATACTTAATGAAGAGATATACCTGCATCCCCCTCCTAGTTTTCATACTTCAGACTCCATGTGGTGCCTCTATTGAGCCCTCTATGGACTCAAGCAAGCCTTGAAGGCATGGTATGCATGACTGCAAGATGTTTTCAAGGGACTTGGCTTCACACAAAGCAACACAGATCACAGCCTCTTCTATAAGTTCAAAGGAGGTATCCTAATCATTGTGTCAGTGTATGTCAATGATAAACTTATCCTTTTGAAGGACCATGCTGCCATCAATTGCCTCAAACTCCAACTGTTGAAGGAGTATGACCTCTCAGACCTGGGTGAGGCATGCTGGATTTTAGGAATGGAGATCATTCATGACTGCCATGAGGGTACAATTAAGCTCTCACAGAAGTGGTACATCAAAGGTATACTACAGCAAGCTGGCATGCAGGATGGTTGAAGCATTGGTACACTGATCAAGTCAAACCTAAAGTTACCAAAGCTTGACCAACCTGAGGTTGATGCTTTACAATACTAGAGTGCCTTAGGAGCACTAATGTGTGCCATGCTAGCCACTCACCCAGACCTCACATTTGCAGTGGGCATGCTAAGTAGGCATGCAGTGAATCCAGGAGAGTGCCACTAAGTGGCACTCAAACAAGTCTATTGTTACCTTCTAAGGACAACAGACTCATGTCTATGCTATACTGTCTCCTCTGAGACAACCCTGGTCTGCTATGTAGATGTTGATTGGGCAGCTAATGTCAATGATCAAAGATTGATAACTGGCTATGCTTTCACCTTATGTGGTGGCGCAGTGAGCTGGTCATCAAAGAAATGATCCTTGGTGGCCCTATCAACTACAGAAGCAGAGTATATGGCTGCTGCAGCAGCCACAAAGGAAGCCATTTGGATCTGCACACTACTTGGAGAAATAGATCCCATCACATGAGCAAATCTGACTCCCCTCCACATTGATAATCAACCCATGATCTTGTTAGCCAAAAATGCGATGTTCCATGACCACACAAAGCACATTGCCATTTGTCACCACTTTGTTCATGAAAAGGTCAAGTCAGGGGATATCTCAGTGATGTACATATCTATAAATGAGCAGGCTGTGGATGTCCTAACAAAGGGTTTGTCCCAAGACAAGCACCTTTGTTTCTCTGGCCTCCTAGGTATCACTTGTTAAGACACCTACTGTTGAGTGGGTGTATTGTTACATATGTATGAGTTTCCTCTCTATTCTTTCTCACCTCATACAGCTTACAATGGTAATGTCTTACCTAATCTGAACTCCAACTTATAGGTAGAGTTCTTTTCCACATCACCTCAGTCTTCTGCTCTGAGAAGTCTGAGGTAAGGTTTCTGGTTACTTACACTAGTTTCATGATATTAACTACAAATAGTCTTTGTCTCTAGTCTCACAACAAAAGATGGACAGCAAATTGTATGGTAATGAGGTCCTCTCTCTTATCTGAAGACATGTGCCCCCACTCCCCTCTGTTTTTATCTCTACACCACTCAGTTGCACAGCACTACTCCCACAGTTGCTCTGTTACCTCAACTTCAACTCCCCACAGCATCTTCCATCACCAATCCTGGCCCATCCCTACCAATCTCCTGGAAGTGCCCAAGTAGGTGCAGTGCCTGTGGCCAAGAAGGTCATAACAGTGAGTGCAAGTTATTACTGCAATGGCTTAATGCTTACCTCTGCTAGTTTGCAATCATGTCTGTCCAAACCATCTGTCCCATGTCTTGGCCAAGAACAAGGAGAACATGTGTCAACACATGTGTTAATACTTGAGGTTGTATGCTCATTTTTATTTCACAGCTTCATTGACTACAATAGTTCTACCATAATGTTGTCTAATCCACCACCTTCAAGTACTTCAAACCCATCCCCTTCATTTTCTATTAATACATCTCCTCATGCAGCTTTTTCCATCATTTCTTGTCCCTTATCTTCTAGGTCTTCTACTTGATGGTGGCTTTTCCTGCTAGGAGACATTACATGTGGTGAATTTAATTCTAGTCAATCCTGAATTTTTCTGAATGTTTGTCTCATATCTGGTGGTGCATGGCTGGTTGTTACAGTGACTCAAAGAACCCTTTCAATGCTTTTCCATTTTGCATTGATGGCAATGTGAAAAATCAAAAGAATTTCATAAAATCATGAAAGTATTTATATAGATAGCCCTTGGTCCTGGCTTCAAAAGGGTAGTTCTATCAAGTTGTTTGACTTTTTTTCGGCTGAGATATTGCAATTTTAATCAGGGCAACTCATTGAAAGGGTTTTTTTGCTGATGAAATTGCAGCATATACATGGCATTTGGACAGGATTTTTTGCAGCTTATTTTGCTTACATCAGCAGGAAGGTCATGTGGCTACTGAAAATTTTCAAAATATACTTCTTTTCACCCCACTATCACCATGAGAAGTCTCTCTTCTGCTAGAACCAGTGAAATCCTCTCTCCTTGATTCTGGGCTCTCCAGCAATGAGATATCATCCCAGACTGGTGTATCCATCACCACCATCTCCAGATTACACTCTAGACACTGTCCTTACCTCACAAAATCTCCTGGAGGTCACCCAAAAAAGCTTTCTGATGGCAATATTTGACATGCTCTTCATCTTGTTGGATCTGGCAAGGCTGAAAATGCTGTCCAAGTCACCAGAGAGCTCAGAGATATCATTGATGAGCCTCTCTCTGCTCAGACAGTTAGGAATGGGATGAAGAAAGCTGGGTTAAAAGCTGTGGTGAAGAAGCAAAGGCCACTCCTTACCAAGCATCACAGGAGGGAGAGGCTGGACTTTGCTCTGAGACATAGGGGTTGGACTATTGAGGACTGGAAAAGGGTTGTTTGGTCAGATGAGACCAAAATCAATCATCTAGGGTCAGATGGGAAGAAATGGGTGTGGAAAAAGAGTGGGGAGGGACTGAATGATAGGCAAGTGCAGGGGACTCTCAAGTTTGGGGGTGGATCCTTGATGATGTGGGGATGTATGCTGTGGGAAGGGCCTGGATACTCCTGCAAGATTGATGAGAGGATGGATGGTGATCTTATGTGCAGATCTTGGAGGATGAACTGCAGCAATCAATCCACAGCCCTCCATTTCATTGGCCAACCAGTATGGGTTACAAGAATATGGTAGCAGATTGTGTGCTTTAGGCCCAGGGGATAGACAAAGTGTACATTGTACAGAAAGTTGCTCATCTGTGTTGCATACTTGACATGACCAACATTGCTGCTGTTCATCACATATGATAGTTCTTCATACAGCAGGAAATACTTGTTCAACAGTAGCACATTTTCAAACTGTAAGTCATGTTCCATTTCTTGTCTCCTATGCATATGACAGAACTGACTAGTCACAACATATGTGCAAGTAATTCCTTTGGCCATTGCTTTTAGGTCATCTAGAGTCAGCTTCAAGTGTGCAAATGCTTCAAGGCTACTAAAACCCTTCTGTTTGCAGGCATGTACCCTCCAGCAATCTAGATGTTGACATATACCAGCATAGCCAACAAGCTGGTGCATCTGACAAAAGCCAGGCTTTGTCACAAAGATGCTGGTTTCTCTTGGACATAATTGGGCAACATCACACATGAGGCTTGTCTCATCCTCATGAACAGTCAATAGATAGATGAAGCAATGCCATAATGTGTCAGCACAAGCCATCTTCAAGTGAAAAAGTCCAGGTATGAAAATGATGTGCTGAAGATGGTTCCAGGACATAAATTCAATCAAGCAGTGCAACTGAGCTGCTTGGAACTGTTCACCAGTGCCAAGGTCTCTGTGCATGAGTACAACATACTTTGATATGTCTGGTGAGCCACTAATGGTCACATCTGATGTCACTGCAGGGTCTTCCACTCTGCCTTGTTGGAGAAGTTCCATTACCACCTGAATGTTTCTGCTAACTGTAGAGTAATTGATATCCATTGCTCAGGCTGCAAAGATTGGCATCTTCACAGTAGGTATTTGCTTGGCTGGTTCTGGGCTATGGATCATTGCTTTAAATCAATGGAAGTACTCCAGCCCATATGCATATATGTAGGTCATGCAAGAACATCCATGGTTTGAATTGGTTGTGGCAGGATGTGTTCACATTCAACCTTGATTGTTCAGGCTGCAGTCATTCCAGCAAGTCCCACCATGCACACTTTGGAGGAGTATGCAGTTCATCTACCAGTGGATTTAATGCTGACCTCCCCCACAGATCTTCTGAACACTTCAAGTTGTCCAACATAACCCCATGGATGAGTGGAAACATCAAGCCAGAGTGTCATGCCCATGCCTACATTCTAGCCCTTCCTGTGTCACTGGCCCCCTGCTGCTCCACTCCACACCTCTCTGCTCACTCTAGCACCCACACAGTGCACTCCCACCCAATCCCCTGTCAGACCCTGTCAGTCTCTGTCAGAACCACCATGTGATTGGTGCATCTCAGTCAGGTGACTTCCTCCCCTTGCCTAGGGGTTACCTTCCTTTTGGGTTGACAGGCCAGTCTAGGCACAGCACAGCTACTGCACCATATGGTTCAGTGCAGGGTCATTACTCATTTAGGCTTTTGGTCTAACTTCTGATTGGCTGTCAGCAGGCACTCCAAGGTCTTCCCATCTGCACTATTCCTTTTAGGTGTTCCTTCTTTGTCCTGTCTTTCACCTCCATCATATGTACCATTCCCTGACTGAAGTTTTCTGACACTTTTTACCCCTTGAAAATTTACTGTACTCTGTATGTTAGTTCTGATGTTCCAATACTGTCCTGCCTTGATGGTGCACTCACTGTATATAAGCCTGCCACACTCAGCAGTGGTCCCTCAGTATGAATATCAACTTAGTTCCCCTCCTCTGCAGTCTTCAACCAGCCTCTCTGTCTTCTGTTGGGTCATCTCTGACTCTTCTCTCTATCTGAAATCCAAGGGCTGGGCTCATACAAGGGGGCAGTGCACAAGCAAACCCAATGCCCTCTCCCAAACCTCTGTTGCAACCATTGACCACCCTTCAGCCAATGTTGCTCTCTGTCAGACCTCATTGGCCAAGCATTGGCCCACATCAGTCTACCTTTGTACACCCCCCATGGCCTCTGTGAGTGTCAGGGATCATTGGAGTAGGCCTGAATTTGACACAGAGGTGAGATGCTTGAGTGAGTCATTTGACTTCTCAACAGTTGGAGTGTCATGTTTCAGGTCAACATCAAAGTTATCATACACATATGATGCAAGCAGTGACTGCCCCAGTCACTGCAAGGTGTTCTGTGATTCCTGTGACAGAGATTGGACCACCTGATTTATTGTGTCCATAGAGACTGAAATCCTGAGGTGAGCAAGGGTATCAATGACCTTGTACAGTGCATGGGCTGACTGCAAGAACAGGCCCAGAAGACTCTGCAGGGCATTGGACTTCTGGTTGAGGCTGTGCATAGAAATACTACTAATTATCATTTTTTTTCCAGATCTCATTGATTCTGGTTCTTCACAAGTATAATATGCACACACCATTAACCCTATTGCAGAGCAGTGCTTAGTGTGCATGTCCTTGACTGGTGGGCATAAACCCCACTTCCCAGTGAGCTCATTAATCATCCCTTCAAGATCAATTTCATTGACATCATCCCAAAAGGATTCAGAGACTCCCTCCAATTCTAATTCACCTCCTCCCCTATCTTTTTCTCTGCCCAACTCTCCCAACATATTGTGGTCAAGCAATGAACCAAGGAGGCTCCACCACTTTTGTGTTCCCTCTTCTATTTTTTGTGCCATTTGTTGGAGACTGAACTCTTCTACATAACTGTTTTGTAGATGCACTAGATGCTCTAAAATGCCATCCATCATCCTCAGATGCAAGAGAGCAGAGTTCCTGTAGGTATGTATTTTCCACCATGTGAAAGGACTGTGTCACAAACTGATGTCAGCCTGCCAAATGACACAAGAATGCATTGAAGACTTTGCTGCAGCACTCAACAAGCTCAACAACAAATGGATGGCTTTTGTATTGTTGACAGGTAAGCAGCATTAAAATGAGCCCAGCTACACTGATCTGGCACTGGTCCAGTGCCTTGAACATGATATGGAGAGGTAACATGTTGTATGACACACATTGCCTTGCATTGCTGCATATCACTTATTTATCACCAACTGTCATGCCCATGCCTCCATCCTAGCCCTCTCTGGGTTATCAGCCCTCCCCCACTCTGCTCTGCACCCATTCACACATGCTGGTACTCATGTGGTGCATTACCACCCTTTTCTCTGTTGGGCTCACCATGTGACTGTTGCTTCTTGGTCAGGTGACATCTTCCACCCTCTCAGGGGTCACCTTCCTTTTGGGTCGATGGGCTGGGCTAGGCATGGTGCAGCTACCACACCACATGGTTTGGCACAGGGTTGCTACTCATTTAGGCTTTTGGCCTACCTTCTGGTTGGTTATTGGTGAGTGCTCTGAAGGCTTTCTGTCTGTAGCATTCCTTTTTAGATATTTCTTCTTTGTCCCACCCTTGGCACCAGTTTTAGTCTGTTCACATGGTCTTCTGACATAGTTTCTTTGCAGTAATGAACCCATCTTGTAGATCCCACCATACATCCGACATTCCCATGACTTCCAAATATGGATTTCCCATGTTTTGCCCAATCCCATGCTCCTGCAGGCAGGGTTCAAAACACTCATTCCAGGCTCGTTATGAGCCTCACATAAACTATCCTACATGTAAATATGCTGTGTCAGGTTTTCACGAGCCTTTTTTGAGGTTACCAAGAGCCTTGTGTGAGCTATCCTACCAGGAAGTACCAAGCTACAGAACATTCAGGAGGCCATCCCCTTGCCATTTCCAAACCATCTAGACAGTCCTAAAAGAATACATTGTATTGTCATGTTACACATCCCATTTGTTCTCGTTCTTACTCTCACAATGTTCAATGACCCAGCAATGTATATTCTGTAGGCCATGGGACATACATGCATGTATCACAACTACTTTATTTTATATATTTTTTTTTTTTTTGGCAATGGGAGGAAAAGTGAGCAATGTGTGCATAGCTGATCAAGGTAAATCTAAACCCGATGTCAGATAATTGAAGAGAAAATAAGGGAGGTGACATACCATGAGATAAATATCATATTTGTGTGGGATACATGTACCAAGCTTAGATCAAACAGTTTTCTTGTCCATCTTTATCACCTCTGGAGACATTTTGAGGATGGGTTGTACTGGGCAGGGCATTAAAATGTATTACCATCCAAACAGGAGATGGGGCCAGGGCACACCAATGGAGGGTGAGGTGGATGGAAAGGATAGTAGAAGGGCTCTCGATATGCAAGACGATACTGCTCACCACTATTTACCATGCCAGGATAGTAGGTGTCATGGTACCAAAGTGCCACGTTATGGATACCATTGTCCATGTGCTCTGACTCCAGAATAGATGCTGGTCCATGGGCATGAGCATCGGGCAATGGGTATGGATGGTGAAAGGGTTGTGGCATATACGGCATTGGAGCATAGGGCCCTTGCTGCACAGTGTACCAGCTGGCTGTGTTGTCAAAGTTGTATTGTGTGTGGTTGTTGTCCTGGCTTGTATCCAGCTGCTGTGCATGGAGGGGCCACATAGCCAGCCCAGGAAGTCGATCTGGAATATTTTCAGGCAGCTGAGTATATGGCAGACAAGTGAAAGGATTAGCAGCATCATAGGAGGCAAGGGGGGGTTGGGGAGAATGTATCACGTGATGGCCAGGGGCCTCTTGTGGTGCATCACAACTACTGTCAGACATGGTATCACCCTCCAGAGTCTTGTCAATGAGACCTTCCTTGGCAGACAGAAGTTGTGCAGATGCGACAGATAAGGTACTGGTTGCATTAACAGTGGGGAAACAAGTTGGATGATACCTTGTGCACAGACTAAAGGCATCCTCGGTACTATTTTGCAGCAAGCAGTTCACAGCCAGTCTAGGCTTGGGTCGTTGATACTGGTTGTTATGGAGTGGCACTGAAACAGCTGTGACAAAACCTGGATGAAAATATAGATGGAAACTTACATGTCTGGGTATCTCCTGGTACATTGACTGAAACCTCTGCTGTTTTCTGCTCAACCACTCCAGGTGCTGTTGTCATCTCAACCTCTGGCAATGATATCTTAGGATGAAGTGGCCAAGTCCCAGGAATTTCATGGTGCACAATAGTATGCTCTTCTGTGGGGACTGACTTGGAACACTCCCTGCTGGCCTCCTTCATTGTCACTATAGTTACAGGACATCTGATTAAGTAACATATGGAAGTGTGGGGAAAAAAAGTACCATCAGATGATGAGTTGCATGGGTGTGACTGGTTTGGCAGCTCGACAGAAGAGGGAATATCCTGATGCTCCACAGATGGTTGGGAATAGTGCTGAGATGAGGGTTGCTTGCAAGGCACTGTGGACGGTTGGGCATGCTGCTCAATGGATACTCAGCTTGGTTCCACCATTGTATCTACAAGGGTGATTCACAGTGCTGATTCTTCATTGGAGGTAGTGATCATCAGTTGGGGAGATGGGATATGCTGGTTCCTTTGTTTTTGCTCAGCTACCAAGACATGTTTGACAGGCTGCTTTCCCTTCGCTGTCCTAACAAGTGGTCACTCATCACCTGAGTCATCAGTGGGAGTTATCTTGAGCTTGCAGGAGGAGGTTGTGGCCTTCAGTTTGCATTTACAGGATGATGAGAGCTGCTTGTACTCAGAGTCCACAGAGCTGTTGTGCGAGTCCTGGTCTTCCATGTTCTTGCCTTTTGTCCCATTCTCATCCATTGGCTTGTAGTCAGGTGGAGACACAGAGATAGAATTGCTTGAGATCTTGATGATAGAAGGTCGCTTCTTTTGCTGAGTCAAGGTTATGATGACTCATGCAAGGTTATGTTTGGAGGGCTCTGCACCACAGCCCTTCTTCTGAAGCAAACTCCCATCAATATCCTCAGGCATATTGATTTCATCAGTGGCTCCAACACTACCAATGATGGCAATCTTTTTTTGACATGAGTTGCAGCTTTGTTGAGTAGGCATTTGGGCCCCAGCCAGTCAGTCTTGAGGTTGCAAAACATATGTTTCCCTCAGCTTTTATTGGAGTCGGGTGGAGGGGCCCCACCTATTATAACAGGTTCCTCAGAACTGATTAGTGCAGCTTCACTACCATTAGTTTATCTTGTTGTGTGCCACATGACATATATACACACCTTTCCACTGTGGAACAGATCGAATATGCAACTGGCCATCTCCCATGTCATTCAAGGCTGCCAGAAGTTTTGAGCATTCCACTTGTGTGAGGTCAGAGATGCCCTTAGACAAGGTACAAGAGGCGCACTCTTTGCCCAGAAACATTACTCCCTTGGGCCAACTGACCAAGACAAGCTCAGATGATGCTAAATGATGAAGCATTTGCTTCCATGGAAACAGCTTTCCAGACCCCCATTTCTGACCATGCTCCTCTGTTACAGCATCAGTGGAAGGCCAGACTACATACTCTGATGCACCAAATAAACTGCACAGACAATGCTTAACTTGCTTGTGATCCTCCCTTTCCTCAGAGCCATCTTACACCATCCTGTCCCTTGGATCACTAATTTCTTCCACTTCGTTGACAACACTATCCTTCCTTGGAGTTTTGAAGACTTCATGTACAGCTTGTAGCGATACCATATTACTGCATTTGCAATTAGCAAACAGTGCAGCAAGATCATAAAACTCCTCACTAGACATGTGCCTTGAAATGGCCAATGATCTCATCATCACTGGCATGACAGCACTCTGTGAAAAACTCCAATGACATTTAGCATCCTGAGCAACCAACAATGCAGAAAACTCACCCTCTCTGCACCAGGGGTCATGAAAACATGGCCAAGTCCACCATCTTGATCAACAACATGTCTGGCCAGGAGATACATACCCTCAAACCCATGGGCTTTGCTCAGTGCAGTGAACTAGAAGATGTAGGCTATGAGCATTGATCCTGCACAACAATGTCAACCTACTGTGTGGTTGAGATTTCTTTTTGTCTTGTCAAAAAGTTGCTGCTGCTGAGCAATGGTGCCCCCCATGTTCTCCAATTCCTTTGCTTCCTTCCAAGTCTCAAGAATCATCAAATAGGTATCCTTATACTCTTCCTTGAAGAGAGAAAAGCAGCGCTTGTGGATATCAGTGGTAGGAGTTCCAGCAACCTGATCACCTTTGGGAAGGCATGCCAGCTCACAATCCATGTTCTTCGCAAAATACATTGAGTATGTATTCCAGAGGTTGGGTCCATTGCTATGGGAATGTAGGTGAATGTAGCGATCAGATACTTGATGGAAGGGCATTTTTACATGTGCAGCCAGCTTGCCGACCATCTCATCAATCTCCTTGAAACCCTTGGTAAGAACTGCAAGGACAGCATCAGGGACACACCCAACTACAGATGCCTGATCCCCCTTGTCATTAAAGACATCTGTTTCCTCGATACTGGAGGACTCTCCAGGTATTGCTAAGGCACCAGAAGGGGGTGCCCTGATTGGGGAAGGAGAACTGGGGTGAGAGCAAGGGTTCAGTGCTGGAGGCACAATCTTTGTAGACAGAATAGTTTTGGTCACTGGTGGCTGCTGTAGTAGGAATGAGATGAGAAGGTGGAAAGTACAGGTCGTATATGTACTGCAATCATTGGATCAACTGGGGGCTCAAATCCTAGCTTGTCAAGAGTTGTCAATGGTGCAAGACCAGGCTTCAGGACCTGGCTGAAAGGTGGCTGTGATGGGTGATTGTCTCCAGAGAAGGAACCCCAACACTCAGTAGCTGGCTCCACCATTGATGCCCTGAACATGGTCATGCCAGCTGACCATTGCTGTGGAGTCTCCTCACTAGAATTTGGCAGCCCTTTGGCCACAGATGGCATGATGTCACAAAAAGGCTTGTTGTTGGGTGGAGAGAGAAATGGATTGTTGTTGGAGATTGAATCACCCCTGTGTGATACAATGTTTTGGTACGCATTTTCACATGCTTACATAAGTGCTTAGAGCGCACTTTACAGTACACTTTTGGTACTACTCCCTCAGTAGTTGAGTCACTACTGAGGGTAAGCCTACTTATTATCTAGTAGTTTCCTACTTACTGATCCCCTGTAGCTGCCTACAGGTACATCTAATATAATAGTAGTTGAGTCACTACTGAGGCTGCCTACAGCCATTTTCTACAATTGTCACACGTAGTAGTTTCCTTGCTAGTCAGTAGCAGAGTGGCCTGTTTGGGCAGCTGACTTCAGTGGAAAGAGGCATCACAAACGAGACCAGTATCTTTGCCTGTGGCTTTTATCTTCTGGTGCAAACAGGTGGGTGTAACAATGATGGGTGATGGCTTGCAATGGCCACCACCAACCTGTACTTGAAGATAGTCATCAGAGGAAGAAAGAGACATACTGCCAGCCTCAGTGAACGAGTCTGCTGCCCCCATGTCCCAGGAGGCATCACTCTGTCTTTCCTCAGGAGTAGAAGCCATCTGTGGATATCTCAGTGGTATCTGGGTGTAGCAAGAGAGATAAATGTACTTACTGACTGAGAGATTAAATGAGGATGCAAAATGATGTGAAAAGGAAAAGCAAACTGTCCAGACACCCAACCCAGAGTTAATATGAGAATATTGTTTATTTCAAAAGATCGGGTCTGGTGGCATGCCAATAAAATGAGTGCAGAAGGAAGTCGAATGTTTGCTGGTGACGATGATATGTGAGGGTTGGTGTACATGGTAACTAACTGAGGGACATTCTTGAGATCTAAAACGAGCAGTGGGGAGCCCAACAATCAATATGCTTCCTAGCCAATGAAACAAGTATAACAGAAGAATGCATTTGTGCCAGCAATGACGATATGTGAGGATTGGCATACACATACACCAATTTAGGAGTGTAGTTGAGGTGGACAACAGAGTGGCTGACAGGGAGGAGATCAATGGGTGGACAGGAATTCTGAGGAGCAAAAGTAGTATGGTCTTGTGAGTGTCTTGAGACTGCTTTCTTGCAACAGAGTCTCAAAAGAGGTTTCAAGCTACATTGCTGGGAAATAAGGATATGATCCATGTAATGCGAGTGATCTGAGATTGGAAGAGAGCATCATTAAGAAACCTTCAATGAGTCATCAAGTTCACATAGCACTGGGCAAGACAAACATTGTGACAAAGGTAACCCTAACCCTATCTACATGGCTAGATGCGATGTGTGGATGAGACCAGATCATTAGAGGTAGCGACCAGGAAGTCACTGAAGTGAACATACAAGGCTGATATAGATAGTACTGACTTCTTAATTCCTCATTGTAGACAGTGCATACCAACCTTACAAGGTGCTCAGCTAGACTTCCACACCATAAAATTCACTGCATTTATAAAAACCAATTGCAAAAAGTATGAATTCGGTGCATAAAAAGTTTTGAGATACAGCCACAAGGTACATTGTAGACAATCATACTCATATGAAAGACTCGCCCAATTCAATGGCCTTGATCATATGTTCAACTCCTTCTTTCACAGATGGCACACCAACATAGCAGGCCCCTTTGATGCCATTGACGTACAGTGCAGTTCTCATCCTTATGAACTGTTTAAGTACAATCTGAAATTCTACACAATGAAAAGACTTACCATGTGGCAAGAATGCTGATCTGAGTGCCTTTCATTACTAAATAGTACAGTCTGACTACATCAGGGCCAGGAACATCGAAGTATGTACCCTTGTGATGCTGTTGCCAGCATTTTTCTCCCTTGGCAGTCTCAAGAATAAAGGTTTGAAGCTTGGCATGCCCAACCTGCAGAAGTGACTTGAGTATTTTGGAATCAACCTCCACACAGGAGAACCCAGAAGATGAGATGACATCATGACTGAATGCAGTGGTGAACATTGACAATGTAGACTGAGAGCTAGATGAAGCTGACAAAGTGCACTTTCCAGAACTGGTGGTAGGGTTGGCTTGCACTGTGGTGGAAGTGACCTGAGTGGCTGGAGGATGGTGAGTGCTGGTTGCAGGCTGCTTCTGGTCTGTGCAAATCACCCTAGAGGGTGCCAAAGGTGGTGGTGCAGGAGTGTGGACTGAAGGGTAGATTGCTTGAACCCGAGGGGATGAAGAGTCATGGGATGAATGAGGGGAAACTGGAAAGGTTAATGGTGAAGGTGGGGGAGTGCCAAACAAAGATGTTGGGCGAGCCCATGACTGAATCTCATGAATTGCAGCATCAGCAGTCAATGGACTGAGTGCAAGCCCCAACAAAAAGTCGATCAATTTGGCTGTATGAGATGTCAGCAATGAAAGAAAAAAAAAATCAGGAGAGTACTTGCATAAAACAATGGTATCCATGCCACCTCCATCTCTGTGCTTGGTTTGTTTCCTTGGAGATGACATTCATGCTGGAGAGGGAGGGGGTATGAAAGACAAAGAGAAATTTTGATGGTGGACATTCAGATGCATTTTATCTAGGTCAGGGAGCTGACAAACTCCATTAAGAAATGGTTCTAGAATGCTTCAAGAGAAGTCAAGTCCACGAGGATTGTGCTGCCTGCTAGACATTGGTAAACGACTTCCTTTAGTGAAAGTTAGCATAAGTGAGGTGAGAAATATACATACTTCTTTGGAGACTCAATTTCTCTCTCCAGGGCAAGGCCTCTTCGTTGTACAATATGGCCAATGAGAAAGGTAGCAGTCCTACCAGTTTGAAGCTTGAAGGTTCATTCGCAAGGTTGGTGGAATAAAAAGACAGTTGTGAAAGTGCATGGCTGCAAAGTCCTGAGCCAATCACTATGCGAATAGCCATCATACTGACTCTTAAAACATGTCTGGTGCTCGAAGACATGGACCGTCAGAGGATCAGAATAAATGAGGATGGTCACATAAGTCACCCCTGTCGAATGGTTGGAAAAAGAGATGACATAGCTCCTAAGATCTATGCAGAATGAGCACAAGGTAGTACCTGGAGGTTTGTGTGAGGCCACAATTAGTTTGTGAACTAGTGAGTACACTCCCCTAGGTAAAGCGAAGACATTTGCCTGACTAGTATTGGTACACTCCAAGAGACCTCATGGGTCACAGGGCAAAGTACCTTAAATCTACTGAGAGGCAAGCTGCAGAGTGCACAAGGAAAGCTCGATATGCAACTAGTATTCGGTATAGTACATGATTTCCTGTGTATCGCAGTGGCTCACTCAACTTCCAGAGTTAGACTGAAGCGACAGAACCAGAACTCCAGGGCATATTATAAGAAATGCGGTCAACATACAAGCAAATCATCATCATCTGACCAACTCAAGCTTTCCTCTGTTCCAGATCTACCGCTGTCCCTCATATCTCTTGCTGCAACACCATTACCCACATTGAATCTATTTCATGAAGCATTGTGCAGTGCAGATGCCTTGGACAAATCAGACCTCTGTATTTGGGAACAGGAACCTCTGTATGAGTATCCCGAAACCATTATGATGGCACACCAGGTACAGTATACTAAGAACATGGCAGATGTTATGCTCAGCCAATGATGGAGGTTATCTAAGGTGGTAAGGGATGAGTGTGCACTTTGCTTCATAGAAGGAAAGGCACAGGAGCTGCTAGTTGGAGTACTTAGAGGTCTTGCTGGGCAGATTCACAGGTGGACTACTGTCGCTTCACATGTTGGAGGAATGGAGGGTGGCAGGAATAGGGAAATGGTGGACTGTTGGTTGTGCTGGCAGGCTCGAGACATCGTCTCAGATTCCAAGGAGGCAAATATACTCATCAATGGGGGAAATCCATACTGTACCTAGTTAATGGCTAGGAGCTGGGATACAAGCTACAAGGGCATGTAAATAACAATGGAATTCAGGCATGTCCTTTTCATGCAAACCAGTCAAATCAAACCCTCTCAGCACAGCAGCTGTCTGTGCTAGAACCCATAGTCCACAGTCATGATTATGGCTCTGGACAGGCTCAGTCTTGATATATCAGTTCCAACATATTGAAGCGAGGGTGGAGAACTTACAATGACTGGCTGTGCAGACCACACATCGAGGTCTCTTGTAGGAGTCATGACCCTATCCGAAGCAATGTGGGAGAAGCAGGTAATGAGTCATGTGATGTCCTAATGGTACATCAGTCATTTTCAAGCCAAAAAAAAAGAAAAGAAAAAAGAAGACCTGAATATCCTTCTTCCATGGTTTATGCTCAGTGAGGGCTGTTGAAGAGTAACAATTGCCTTGAAGAAAAGTTAACAGTGCATACCACCCAGTGGCCAACACACAATGGTCGATGAATTGGGATAATCCATATATTCTTCTCCCAATATTGACTCCATGAAGCATTTCACCAGAGAATTTCGTCAGTTGCATTGTAACAGACGTGGGGCAGGTCATGAGTTGAAAGAATGGCACAACACTGGGCACCAGCAGAGAGGAGGGTTGAGAATAGTAAGGCACCACAGCCATTGATGCAAGTATTGTTCAGGCATGCATTTGTGGTCAAGAGAAGGTTAATGTCATCTGGCTCAAATGTTTGTCAGGGAAATCCATTGCAAGGGGCACAGACAAGTGGGGTCCTGATGATGCATGGATGGGAGTAATGCACAGTGGAAATATTGATAGTGGAGTCTACCCAAAGTGACTAGAGAAGTACTGTAAGTAAAAATTTGGGCGAAGATTGGGATCCTCACTGGTGGGATCTGCCAGTCCAGATTAATCATCATGGGCTCCTCATCTTTGTCCTTATTCAAGAAGTCTTCTGCTTCATTGCTTATGTTCTCAAGAAGATGATCTCTTAATGTGATTTGGCCCAAGTCCTCGGGTTTGGTGTCCATTGTTGTCTCTGGGCCATCCACCTCTGTATGACTGTCAGAAGGCAGTTCACATACTATGGGGGTAAGCCACTGCAGAGACTGTGCATTCAGAGACCCAGAAAGGGACACAGCAAGATCAGTAGCAGCACAGGCCTCACCAGCATAATGGGCAGCAGAGATGAAGGGACTTGGCCAGCAATCCTGTAAAACACAGACAGCCTCATGGCATTGCTTTAGAATGAGGTAATATATAGAATCTAATAGAGAGGTTATCAGTAGTATCAGCAACAACAATGGACTTATGTTGTGGCTGCTGCAAAGCAAACTCAACTGCACAAAGCTCATGCCCGAACCACTGACACAGGTTGTCAGCCTCTATCCCCAAACGGAGCTGCTCCTCATGGCAATGCTCTTGCTTTAAAAGCACTTGTATCCCCTCTCTAACATCATAATCCTCAAGCCATAGTGGAATTTCTCCATGAGAACATGTGATCCAAACATCTTCCAGAAGCATGTGATTGTTATGAAGCTCAGAAAGTTTAGTTGGAAGTGGGGTGGGCAGTGGTATGGTGTATGATGGGTTGTAGAGGTCCTCGAGGAGAGTGCAGTAGTGATTAAATTTGCGAATAGCAGACATCAGTGCCAGCTGTCATTTTGCGATGGCTTTCCATGTCTGCTGGTGAAGTTTTGTGCCTGGGACGTGCTATAAGGAAGACTGTTATCGCAACTTCAAAAAAGAAAACATTACCTAATGCCTTCTGTTTACTGCCAACAGTGTGGTCAAGCTTGTCCCACTCGAAAAAACTTCCAATGGCTCATTTGCAAATGTTAATCTTGAGATCTTGGGCAAGAAGCAGAGTTTGCATGAACTCAAAACATACTCTGTCTAACTCTGGAAACCTGTCTTGAATGTTCAGTGAAGAGTACAGAGTGTCAACCTTGTGTAAAAGCCTCTTGTGACCACACTCAAGGCTTGCAAGAGCATCAAGAGCACCCTGGGATGCTGGACTCTTTTCAACAATGACTTGAACACCTTGAAGCACTCTCTCAGAGCCATTGAGTTCCATCTGGAGAGCAAGAACAGTATCAAGCTCTTTCTTCAGTTGCGCAGGTGCATCTGTAGCGATTTTTTCTGCATATCAACTCAGAAGAAGTGAATAAAAGACATACAGGCTCTGATTGATAGCTGAGTGGCACATTGATTCGACCACTGTTCCCAGAGTTTGGATACAGTAAACTCACACCCATCTAGAACCTTCTGTGCAGCAGAACCTTGTTCCTGAATACCTTTTTTGAGCTGGCACCTGAGCCAGTCACCAAGGTCATTGACCATATCTTTAGTGATGGATGCAGCATGCTGATTGATCAGCCAAATGCGACATTGATGCTAGGAATGGGGTGAGCTGAATGGCCAAGAAGGCATACTTAAAGTGAAACATACCAAGGATGAACATTCAATACCAATAAGTCTGATGAAGTGGGACCAGAGCCTCTCCATGCCCTCGCCATCTGACAGCCCCAACCCTTTGACGATCTGAGGATTATAGACAAGCTGGCATGCCCATTCATGTCCATAAGCATGCATTGCAGTCATAGCAAACTGTATGCAGGAGGTAATGTTATGGCCGAGGATATCATACTGAGACTAGTTAGTAAGAAATTTGAGGATGAGATGCATCTATGTACCTTCATCAGCGATCGAGCTAGCATGCAACCAACATCATAAAAGATGACTATATTAGCCTCAATGGGGATAAGGGAAAAGAGATGTTCGATTAACACCACACTGTACTTCTGTTGTTCGCCAGGAGTGTCAATGTTTGCAAAGAAAAGAGGGATGTCATGACAGCAAATTAGTGCCATAATACCTGTGTCATCGAAGCTATCCATTGCTGCCTTCTGTTTCTTCCCATCCACTGCTTCATACAATGTCTCACATTGGTCAATAGCTTCATCAGGAACCAGCATGTTGCATGGCCATGGGGGATGCTTGCATGCAGTGTCGATCCATCACCTGATATTGTCAACTTGTGGCTTGGGCAAGAAGTAGATGGGATCATAGAATGGTGGGCAGTCGCCTGCAGAGCGCCAGTGATGATGGTGAAAGTTACCATCCATGGCGACATGAATATCACCACTGTTATCCAGGAGGCACCCAAAGTCTCGCCCTCCAAAACACACAGGACAGCACTGAACTAAGATGGGTGCACATGATCCAGGTACAAGATCATGTTTGGTCAGCAAACACAGATGATAAAGGGGAAGGTGGTATGGTATGCAACCTGGCACTTGCAACAGTATCCCGACAATCCTGTAGTATATCCTCTATGTTTCTCTCAATCTGAACTTGTAACATGTCATACCATTGTATAGCATGACCCAGACTGTGATGAAACAGCTCAAGAATAGTCCCACCTTGGATTAATGTTGGATATGTCAAGACTCTTCTCATAACTAATAATGTACATCTGACTTTGTTACATGGAAACCTCATCAAGTATACTGTGTATGCAGCACAGATGCGATTGATAGCATCACAAGAGTGCTCAAAAAGTGCATGATAAAATCCTAGAAGTTCAATGGAGACTGCTATGCAAGGTTGTGATGGTGTAGTGGGAAATAAACCATTGTGGACAAGCAGTTGTGGAAGGGTAACACAGTCACAACACCAGACAGCAGTGGACACAAATGCTAAGGAGTATTTAGCTTCACATCCATATGTACAACAACTTTGGGCATGCTCACAATTGGCTTTCCAAGCATCTCAGAAAGGTACTCCAGATAAGGGCAAATGATGGTCAGGATGATCGATTTCCAGCTGCTAAAGAAATGGTCTTGGTGAACACGCTGTGGGCCATGGCAGGATTCATGGTTGCTAGTCTCTTCCATATCTGTAATGACCATCATCTCCATATCCACAGTAGGATCTTCAGGAAGAGTGTCGGGAACTGGTTCACTGGGGGGTATTGATGTAGACTTGTGGTTAAGAAGGTCATTGAGGTGGGTGAGAAGCTGCTGCTGCTTGCTATTTTGACCTGGAAAAGAAACATAAGATTGAGATTTCTGTGGGTTTCTGACTTTGCAGGGAGAAGTAAAATGGCGGCCCATTCCCTTCGTCATACTTGGAAGGGCTGCCTGAGTTCCAGGTTTTGGCTTTGGAGTCATGGAAAAAAAAATTAAGAGAGAGACAGACACTCAACAGAGACTAAAAGTTTCCAGTGGTGGTGGCTGACACCCTCAAAGAGGGTTACCAAGAGCATTGAAAATACTCTTGAGGTGGGAATAAGATTGCCAGAGGTGGTCAAGAGGGCAGGTGGATTGCCTATGAATGGTGAAAAGGAAAGGGGAGGGAAGGTGGAGGTAGGTGGGAGCATGCAGGAGCAAAGTGGATAAGTGATTCTATTCTTGGAGGATTCTTGGAATTTACTGGTGCAGATGGTGGGTCTGTTTGACTGGTTCTTCATGCCAAAACAACCATATCTAGAAGAGTACTATTGCCACCAAGAAGTGGTACCTGAGGTGCTTTGTCCCATGGTTCACCTCTGTCATATGTACCATTCCCCAACTGAAGTTCTCTGACATTTCTGCCCCTTGAAAATTTACTGTACTCCCTATGTTAGTTCTGATGTTCTGATACTGTACCACCTTGATGGCACGCTCACTGTATATAAGCCCACCACACTCAGTGGTGGTCCCTCAGTATGAATATTGACCTAGTTTCCCCTTCTCTGCAGCCCTTGACCTGCCTCCTCTATCTTCTGTTGGGCTTCCCCTGTCTCATCTCTCTATTTGAAATCTGAGGGCTGGGCTTGTACAAGGGGCCAGTGCATGAGCTGAACCTGATGCCCTCTCCCAAACCTCTGTCATGACCATTGGCCACCCTTCAGCCAACATTGCTCTCTGTCAGCCCTCATCAGCCAAGTGTCAGCCCATGTCAGTAGAGAGCCCAGTATTTATACTACCAGAGTTGTTTGTACCAAGGAACATCATAGAACAAACCAAACAAAGAGAGATAAACATGATTGGCTACAGCAGAACATGCTGAGTCAATGTGGCAATCAGATGACTAAGTAAAGCATCTAACAAGCATTGTGTAACCCTAACCAGAGAGTAACTAAAAAGGAAAACTACACTATGAAAAGTTAAAGACCATTACACCAACACTCACAGAGGCTGTGGGAAGTGTATGAAAGTAGACCAATGTGGGCCAATGCTTGGCTGATGAGGGCCAACAGAGAGTGATGCTGGCTGAAGGGTGGCTGTTGGTTGCAACAGAGGTTTGGGAGGGGGCATTGGGTTCAGCTTATGTGCTGCCCCCTTGTATGAGCCTGGCCCTCAGATTTCAGAGAGAGAGAGAAGTCAGGGGAATTCCAACAGAGACAGAGAAGGCCAGCCAAAGGCTGCAGAGGAGGTGAACAAAGTTGATATTCATACTGAGGAGACACTGCTGAGTGCAGCAGGCTTATATACAGTTGGCACACCATTGAGGCAGTACAGTATTGGAACATCAGAATTGACATATGGGTTACAGTAAATTTTCAAGGGGTAAAAATGTTAGAAAACTTCAGTCAGAGAATGGGTACATATGACAGAGGTGAAAGATGGGACAAAGACAGAGTTTCTAAAAGGAATAGTGCAGACAGAATGCCTTCAGGGCACTCACCAATAGCCAATCAGGTGGTAGGCTGAAAAGCCTAAACAGGTAGCAACCCTGTGCCAAACCATGTGGTGTGGTAGCTGCACTGTGCCTATTCCAGACCATTGACCCAAAAGGAAAGTGACCCCTAGACAACAGGAGGATATCACCTGACTGAGAGGCACCTGTCACATGATGGTCCTGACAGAGAATGACAGGGTCTGACAGTGGGTTGGGCAGGAATGCACCATACAGGTGCTAGAGCAAGCAGATGGGTGCAGGGCAGAGCAGAAGAGGGCCAGTAACACAGAGAGGGCTAGAACAAAGGCACAAGCATGACACATTGTTCTCACTCAGAACTACTTTCCTGAAATTCCCAAGACCAAGACCAACTGAAACATAAGGCAAGTGCTCTGCCCTCACCCTTTTGACCCCACATCCTCCGCACAATAGGTTATGAGCCACAATTAAGGGTGCTTATCATCTCATGGACAATAGATCATTGAGGAAGATGTTTGTCATTGACTATGCCATTGAACAGACCTGAAGTGCTAGGTTGGGCCTTGGCCACCTTGATGCTTTTGTTCATACTAGGCATTTGTCAGGTGGTCTATGTCATTAACATGGTCAGAGGTCCTTTTAATCCTGTGTTGATTCTATCTACTGTTATGTGGGGAACCTTTTTAGGCATTCCAACTTGCCATGACATTTTCTCCTCTTATCAGGAGTATCATATTCTATTGGGGTGCTATCATCAGTTGCAAGTTCATGTTGGTGTCCTTGTTGAGGCTAGGGATCTAAAACCTCCAAGAATATCTCTGCCTTCATATGAGGCACACAAATTTCAGGATTTGGACTTCCAACCTGACCTCAATCCTGTTCCTCCTTTCCTGTGGTCTCCACTGCAATATCCAATTCTTCAGCTAGCCACTTCTCAGCTGGAACCCCCTGTTCCTGAATGGGAAATAATTCCACAGCAGCATTATGTAGAATGGCCTCAACACTTCTTTGGGCTGGCAGCCTTTTTAGAAAATCCAGTTGACCCTGATTTATTAGGAGGTCATCCAAATAACCTCCTTACTCTCCTTCTGACTCCCAATGAGGATGATGAGGATATGAACCAGTTATCTGAATTTGATCTCTTGTAGTCATGTCCTTTCATCATCTCCTCTCAAGTTCATTTGCTGACACACATCTCAGTATCCAGATGACCACTGTTGTTATCAACTGGAATGCTCTTACGTACTTGGTGACCACATTTGTCCTGGTCACCAAAGTTCTCCCATTGAGTGGTGCACTCTGCCACTATGTCTTTCAGTTCCTGGATGAACTCAGGGAATGTGGGTGGCTTTCTTCAATTGTTGGATTTTTCTTTTCCTTTTCCCAATCCTTCTGCTCTCATATATTCTATGAGAGCAGTCTCCATAGTTAGGTCAGTTAGAGCGCTTGGCCCTTTGTCTATGATTATGGCATGATCAGCATCATCAGTAGTTTCTTGCATGATTGTCTTGGATGATTGTGCTTGAAGGTAGTTTTCATTTCTCTCTGATGGTGGCAGATCATCACCATCTCTGCCCTCTTGAATCCTATTGGGTTCAAGAAGTTTTGATGCACCATGAGAATTTTCCTTCTGCAGCATGAGGATCTTGTTAGACTTGGGGCCCATAACATATTCAGGTGTTTAAAAATGTAAAGTTTCTTAGCTTCTTGTTTACTTGTATACTCAGTCACTCAAATATAAACATGATTGGTGTTATATTGAGTGCATAGTATGGTAAAAAGGAAGTTCCCTACTTATGTAACAAGTGCTTGTTTATATATGAGCACTTTGTATTATGTAATGTGCATGTACAGCACTAGGGTCCAATAACTAATGGACCCCACATTCATCACAAGGTATTACCCTTGGGAAATTAGTTTAGATCTAAATTACTGGTGTATGAATCTTAGCTAATCCTTACAATGTTTGCTGGAGGCTACACTCTGGTCTTGTATATAAACCCTGTAGTTTCAGATAGCTGGTTCAGTTAGCACAGAGAGTTAACTCAGATTATGTCTCATTCATACTCACTCCCAGGAAACTATCCTCCTGCAACATATCTTTGTCTTCCATCACTTTGGAAGCCTCTTCATTGTTGTCTTCAGTCTTCCAGTGGTTGAGGCTCCCTTAAGGGTCTATCCACTGATCTTCTTTTTCTCTAAGTCATCCTCAGGCCCACAGGAGCCTATTATCTTTGTCTATCTTCATCTCCCCTCATCTCCCTTGCCTTGTCCATTCCCCTCCCTCTGCACCAGCTACATGGAATCCTTCCCCTTCAAAACCTACATGTCTTTCAAGCAGAACACTGCTGAGGAGAACCACCACTCACATCTTTGTCTTAAAGTTAGGTTTCTGGTTGTTTTTGCCATAGATCCACACATTGACTCACAATGGGAGAGAGGGTAAATTTTGGCCAGCTTGAAAGTCTTGAGATCCTTCAAGGGGTCTAGTTTAATTGTGTGGTCATAGCCTGGGGAATGTGGGGGAGGGGGGCAAGTTCTGAGAACACCTCTTCAAAATGGGAATACTCTGGTGGTAGAGTAACTTTGTTGTGTTTCTGACTTGCTTCAAGTTGCATCAAGATTGATGTTCAGTCTATTGAGATGGCAACTTCAGGAGTTCCCCATCCAATGATTTTTCATTTTGCCTAGTCAATCACAGGTTGGGCTTGTTGAAGCTGTGGCATACTGAGTAAGACTCTTTCATTCTGGAGATTCATGATGTAGGCATTGAGTTTGAAGGTCCTTCTGTGTACTCTTCAAGTGAAGAATATGATTGTGTCAATAACCTGTTTTGTGGCACCTTCAAAACTCCTGGCGGTCCATGGATCCAAAATTTTTTGAGATTTTAAACCATATTTTTCAATGGTTTCTTTACTAATAGCATTGCATTCAGCATCACTATCAATAGCAGTACTCACTGCTTGATCTTCTTGCTCTACCAGAAATAATGATCCACTAATTGCAAGGACAGCCAGAAATTCATTGAAAGCAACTAGGGACATTAATTCAGGAGCTGAGACAGATCTAAATGTACACCTCTCCTCCACTGTGGTAGGTTGGAGAGAGGGCTCTAAAAATCCAACAACTTGTTGGAAGTGAAAGCTTTCTTGAGCTCTTGCAGCTCATCTTGAGTGTAATGAGACTTCTTGGAAGATGTTACTCCTTGCTTGTTTGGGATGGGGGCAGCTTCAAGCTTGATGACCTCTCTTTCCACAATTGAAACATTTTCCAGTAAACTCTTTATTGACCTCTTGGAAATGTAATGGTTTCCTCTCTTGGGGAGGTCTGTAAGGTTTAGTTTTCTTTTGGCAATCAACATCCATTGCATAAGGTGTTATGCCTCGACCTGGCACTTCCCATTTCTGGCCTGGAACTGTGGCTCCACACCTATGGTCTGGTCCTCATTATACTTGCCAGTTGCATTATTATCACATGCCTCATCAGCTATTGGGTCATGCTCTGCAACTGACCCAATAACCTTTACCTGTGGTGACTTGATCTTTGATTGATCACTAGATCTGTTGGGTGCAACCCCAACACTGTCTTTAGCTATGCCTCAGGCCCTCAATGGGCCTCACATCTGTTTACCTTGTTCCCCTTTTCTTATGACTCATTGTTGCTCACTGCCCACTATACTATAGCTGTGCCTTGCTGTGCATTGTTGACATTCTGCCCCCAGCCCACTTCCATGTGCTGGTTCATTGGCTGCTTGATTACTGACTCATTTATGCTCTGTTCCCATCCTTACTATACTTTGCCTGATGCCCATTCTGTTTTTGCTCCATGCCCACTCTGCTTTGCCTGATGCCCATACAGCTCATAGTATATAAGCATACACTACTTGCTGTATTTCCTTTAACTTTTCACTACCTTGCAAATACTACCATTTATCACCATTCTTCAGAGATGTGAGTGGTTAGTACCAAGGAAGCTCAAAGTCATGATGCTTCGAGGTCTTGTCATACCACTGACATTGGTAGCTGCACCATTCTTTGGTGCCCCTCACTACCAGCAGCATAACATAAGGGTCATGATGCTTCCTCAAAGTGGTACTTGTGCCTTCATTTTGATACATATGGAAAACACATCAATCCTCTTCTGTAAGGCTTTCATTATACATAGACATTAAGGGACACCTTAGCAGTTTGCACTTCAACAGCTGCATCAATCCAGTCTTGCACAGTCTTCAGTATTGTGCTAGAATGGAGAACCTGTTCTGTCATTTTGTTGTCAAGACCTTTACCAAACTAGATGCTAGCTTGTCAATCATCTCTGGATATATGAGCATGGGTGAGAAGATCCAAAAACTTGCTGGTATACTCACTTAGCAGTTTGTCATTTTGTCTGACTTCAGCCACCCCAAGGAAGGCCATTGCTTCAGTATTGCCAACTTGGAAGATATGCTTCAGCTTCAGCAGGAAGGTGGTCCATGTGTCAAGGACATACACATTGCCAGCTGCTGTGGTACAGTCTTGGAGATAATTTTTGGTGAAGTGAACTGTGGATCCTTGTGTCATGAATGAGAGGGAAAAGCCAATCTTGCATTCATCAGTGATGTATATGTGACAATTGAGGTTGAGGTAATTGTTTACTGAGGCAATCCATGACTTATACTTTGTGCTAGTTCCATCAAAGGGAAGCAGCTTGCCTAAGCCTAGCTCCATTGATTCATATGTTCAACCTTCTGGTTGTTTTGCTTTAGCAGTAGTCAGCTTGGGGATTGTGTAGGCAGGGAACTGGAGTCCTTGATGGCTGGTAAGAGCCTCATACTACTGGAGTAGTTCCTTGACACTGCTGACAGTCTTTCCTGAGCAGGGGTCAGTCATATGAGCAAACTGTTGGAGTTGTTCTGTGAGTTGGGCAATTTGTTCTTGTTCTCCAAATCCTGCCATTCCAAGGTCCATACCTGATGAAGTAGTGTCTTTAGCTGTATGGGTTTCTTCTTCATCAATCTTTTGAACAGTGAGAGGTTCTGGTTCTTGTATGTGGTGGAAGGATTCCAGGGGTTTTGATGCTGAATGTTTTGACAGACATACATCTCTATCTTCTTCTGCTAAGCTTATGCAAGGGAGTTCCTCTGTCTTGGGCTTTGTCAGACTCATAGGAGGATAAGGCTGAAATCTTTGAGAGGATGACCTCTCAATCTTTTCAGGGGACCCTGTGGTGTTTGATGTTCTTGGGGGTATGGTGGGCTTTTGCCTAGGAGGGTGGAACTTTGATGATCCTGCATCTGAAGACACCTTGTGCTAACTTGAGGTATGAGTCAAAAGCTGTTGCAAGTTGCCTCAGAACAGGAATTCCTTGAAAAGGTCCCTAGCAATATGTGGCAGATGTATGCATCACCTCCAGTACTCCTCTATTCCTAGTCTTACTGCTTTGAGCAACTGACACTTGCAAGGGGAATGATGGGTTGCACAGTGACTTGCTGAATACTGGAGTTGCCAATATGTCAGCTGCAGCTTTGTTGAGTTGTTGAGGTTGTCACAAGAAAAATACCTGGACAAGTGGTTGTGATTTCATACTATGACCCAAAAGGAGTATGATCATGCTTGCAGATATGTGATATGAGGGTACTTTTGCTTTTGTCATATGGCATTGATCACAGGTCCTTGTTCAAGGGACTGACTGACATGCACTACTGGCCTTCCAACCAGGTAAACCAATAGGAGGGGAATGGATGGCAGTGTGGCCCATTCCCAATATTGCAACCAGTGGCATGGAGATGTAGTCATGAGGGAACACTCCTTGACTACCCATGTGCTGGTTTGAGGATAAGTCTTGCTGAGATATAGACTAGACTGAGATAAGGCTAAGACTTTGTTGGTCCTTAGCATGACAGCAGCAAGTCCCACAGCAGAACAATGAACTTGAGAAGAGCAGAGAGAAAGCAAGAGATGTATACATAAGGACAAGCCTAACTTGCTAGGTAGGCAGCTTGGTAGCAAAAGTACAAGGAATTCTTGCTGCATCTCTGAGGTTTAAATACCCCAATTAGTAAAGTACTAATGCCTAAGTATGTAGCAAGGAGCAAAGAGAAAAGTACCATATAAACAGGAGACATGTTACCTACATGTCAAGTCAGAAAAACTCAACATGACTGGGACATGGCACAACCTCTCTGTGACATGATGCAACAAGGTCATGTGCATAAGAAGATAATGAAAGTAAATAAAAGTCAGCACAGATCCAATTGTGGATCTGGCAATCTAAAGTAGAAAGACAAACATATGCAAACAGCTGTGTCTTATACATAAGAGTCCATACACTTGCCCCTAAGGTGGGCAGAGGTGTAGATGAGGTGTCACCAGAATATGGGAAAGGGGATGATGGGTGCAGGGGAGGGAGAAATGTGTAGTAAAACAGAACAAAAGGAGAAAGGAACAAACAGCACATGACACATTCATCTTCATCATACTGAGCTGGGATGGGAACAACTGCAAAGGGTGCATCAAGCTCATCCTCATCAACACTGAACTTGCCTCCAGGGACATTAGTGATCTGGCTTTGAACTGGAGGCATCAAACAGAGATTCTCATATTAGAGTAGAAACCCAGTGTCATATCCATGTAGTTGGACCTCTCCCTGACCTTACTATTGGGCACTCCTTTGGTAGATAGCTGTCTCCCAGTAGCAGTATGCACATGTTCCAGACTGGTGTCCAGTTCCAGATGCCCCAGCCCATGCCTGCTTGGTCTAGTAAACTTCTCAATTTGTCCATGGCTAGGTAATGTTTTGTATTAGTCAGACCAGCCTCTGGACTAGTCCCTTGGTCACTCTTACTACCACTCATGCATAGCCTTAGCTAGTGTTACCAAGACTGCCAGAACTCCAGTAGTCTCCTCTGGACCAGTAGTATGCATGCCTACTTAGCTCTGTACTGCAGTCCTCAGTTTGATAGTCATCTTAGCACCCCAGTGACTATACAAACCCAGTCTCTCATTGTGGGCTATTCTTGTTGTGAGAGTGCAAGAGGGAAAAGGGGGGAAATGTAGGCTAAGTCTGGGCTCATCCCAAGGGCTTATGAGTCAGAAAGGGGATGAAGGGAGGGTTTGAAGGCTAGGGAAATTTTCCAAAGAGTCTGAGGTGCACAGATGATGAAGAACTTTAAATTATACCACCAATAAGTGGGCATAGAGGGATGTTTCTAGGAGGCAGAGAAGCATGTAGCAGCTGGGAACTCAAGAGGCAGCAAATTTGGAGTCTTCTACTTGATAGGAAATTTTTGTAGACACAAATAGGGCTGATTCTGCAGGCTTGCAGGAATTATGCAGTACAAGTGGAGGTCCTAAAGAATTCAAAAGAACTCAAATGGGAACTCTGGGAAGCTCAAAAAGATCAGGAGATACTCTATAGAATGACTCTGGGACTCAAGGGAAACTCTTAGACACAGAAGGAGAAGCCAAAAGGTGGGTATTTTTCCCTTCAGTAGGGTGGCATATTTGTAGCACAGGGACAGTGGTAACTAAAGTATGAGTTGGACCTATTAGAACTGTCAAGCACCAAAGAGAAGGAGAGAAAGGTACATACTGCTGTACAGTGAGAATGACATGCTGCAAGGTACAGTAGAGGAAAGCAAGATGAAGTCAGTCCAGAAACAGGTGAAGTAGGTTAAGGAAGGTACAAGCAACACTTCTGAGGAGCAGTATTGCAGAAAAAGGGGTTTCAGGAATTCTAGGAATCCTAGCAAGTTGTGGGAGAGCAAGCATGTTCTGGGGATACAGGAAACTCAAGTAGGGCAATACATAGATGCTAATGTGCTGATGTCACAGCCATCAGTGGTGATTGCTGACAGGTTATGGATGGTCAAGACATGCCCAGTGATACTGATAGGGGCTGTACCACTTATGGGGGGCCAGTCATCAAAGACAGTGAGGGAACAATGAAGTGATGTTGCAGACAGGGGTATGTGACAAAATGGGAAGTGGCAAGGCTAGGTGCACTGCTTCTTTAGCCAAAGAACCAAGACTACCAAGTTTTGCTGAGAGGAGCTTTTACAGTGGACTTGGATGATGGTGAAGACTATGAGGGGGCTAGAGTGGTATGAAGAGTGTTGGTAGATGGTAGAAATCAGCTCCAGGGAGTATAGACTCCCTACATCATCATTCAAGACTTAGGTATGAACTCTGATCTCTGACCTGGAGCTCAGACTCCACTCCCTCTGTCCCTCCAGCAACCCAGACTGTTATGCCCCAATGCTTATGCCTGCCCTTTCTGTCAATTCTTGGACTGTAGCAATTTCCACCTGCTACTCCTTGGCATACAAGTGCTCCTTTGTGTTGGCAGCACTGTCATTGCTCATCTTATTGGATATCAGGTTACCAATACTGGTACTCCTCTTGCAGACTCCTAGTAACCAGCACCCTAATTACTTACCTAGACACCATTCTGTTCTGTTTCAGTTACATTTCCTTTTGATTTCCTTATTTAGACTTATGTCATGCTGTGATCTTTTGAAGGTTATGAAGGATGAGTTTTGGACTAACAGGAAAGTACAGTAAATATCTCAGGCTTCAAGTTGGATGAAGACTACCCTACCTACCTAAAAGGAAAGTAAATATCTACATAAGTAGGTATTAGTATTGTGTTGTAGGTTAGAACAAAGACCATAAACTGTTGTAGGGAGTGGGTGCTCCCCAGTAGGAGACTGGGTGATGGTTAAGAGAGGTTGAGGAATTTTATTTTATTTCTCTAAGGGGCATGATCCCTGTTTTGTAAATGGGATTGGGACTTAGTGGCAAGGTGAGAGGTTGCTTAGTAAGCATGGTTCAGACTTGACTTTGAAGTGCACTAGTTAGGAACATCAACCACTATAGAGGCTGGAGATCACAGACTGGTGTGACCAGTCTGTGGCAGCTTCTTACTGCTACAGTCCTTGAGAGTGAGGTCTGGGTAGCCTTAGGGAAGTCCTAAGGTTGTGGTAGAGTGAGTTGCAGGTTGAGTTGTGCAGCTAAGTGTCTAGTTTCTTTTCTGTTTCATTTCTCTACTAGTTCTTCTCTTCAGCAGGATTCCCTATAGGGTCTAACAAGCCTTTAGAACCTATTCCTGAGATATCTCTATCTAATCTCTTCACTGTACCTCAGGCTTTGAGTTGGATGAAGACTGAGGTACAAGTAGAAAATACTCCAGCTAAGTCAAAGGCTGATTATGTAAGTAGGAAACTGTTCTCACTGACAGAGTATAACACAACACCACAGACTTTTCAACACACCCAATCAGCAAGTAAATGACATCTAACAAATAATACCCATACCCTTGGTAAACTGGATATGCTTCTCCTGTGTGAGTCCCTTGGTAAGGACATTGGCCACTTGGGCATTTGTTGAAACATAGTCAACAGCAACCTTGCCCATCTCCAGCTGCTCACAAATAAAATGGTGTTGGATTGAAATGTGTTGTGTATGGTCATGAAACACAGAATTTTTTGCTAATGACATAGCAAACTGGTTGTCAAGCAGGAGTAGAGTTGGTTTGGGTGAGGGAATCATGTTGAGCTCATGGATTAGCATCTGAATCCAAATGGCTTCCTTCATTGCTGCAGATGCAGCCATGTACTCTGCTTCAGTACTGGAGAGTGTGACAGATGTTTGTTTCTTTGAGGACCAGCTGACTGCACCATTTGCAAGGATGAAGACAAAGCCAGTGATTGACTGTCAATCATTTATGTTGGAGGCCCAGTCTGCACCTACATAACCAAGGGGATTTTTTACTGAATCACCTGAGTACACTAGACATGCATTGGTTGTTCCTCATAGGTACAGATAGACCCATTTGAGGGCTGCCCAGTGGGCATCCCCAGGTGTGGCAGCATGCTGGCTCAAAGCACCCACTGAAACTGCTAGGTTGGGTCAGGTTGCTAGCATAGTGTACATTAGCACACCAAGTGCACTCTGATAAGATTTGTTATCAACCTCTGGTTCCTCTAACTTTGCCAGTTTTGAGTTTGGGTCAATCAGCAACTGCATGACCCTCATGCATCCCAAAGCATTTGAGGATACCTTCAACATAGTGCCTTTGTGAAATTTCTATAATCCACTTGTTGCAGTCTCATATGATCTCCATTCTGAGGATCCATCTTGCCTCTCCCAGGTCTGACAGGTCATACTCCTTCACAAGTGCCTCCTTTAGCCTCTTGATCACCCTTGTGCACTTCAAAAGAATTAGTGCATTGTCTACATATCCTGCAATGATGATGATCTCACCATCCTTGACCTTATAGAAGACAGAATGATCAGCATGGCTTTGAGTGAAACCCAGAGATTCGAATACAGTATGGAGACACCTGTACCAGGCTTTGTGGGCCTGTTTCAGCCCATAGAGTGCTCATCATAGGTGCCATACTTTGTTGCCTGTACCACAGAAGCCTGGAGGGAGCTTCAAATAAACTTCTTTGTCAAGTTCACCATTGAGAAATGCAGACTTGACATCCATTTGGTGGATCTCAAAGTCATACTGAGCTGCAAGTGCAAGTAAGACTTGAATATGTAGTTGAGAACTTCATTATGGGGGCAAATGTTTCTGTGTAGTCAATGCCCTGGGTCTGTGTGAAGCCTTGTGCAATGAGACAGGCCTTGTAGCACTCAATGTTGCAAATGGGACCTCATTTTATCTTGAGTACCCACTTCAAGTCAATTATCTTTTGATCCTGAGGGCAATTTACCTCCTTGTACAGCCCAATTCTCCAAAACACCTCCAGCTCATCCTGCATGGCTGTATACCACCTATCCAAGTCAGCATGTGCCATAGATTCTTCAAACATAGTTGATTTGCCATCATCAGTGGCTCCAGCATGGTACAAACATTCATTTTGTTGATTGTTCTCATGCACAGCCCAGCTGGCCTCAGCTGGCTGTGCATCCCTCCCCACTTCTCTGTGGGCCCTTAAGCTCTGCCACACCTTCATCAACCAGTAAGTCACCTTTGCACCTTGGTAAAGTGCTCTTTTGATAAGCATTTACTATGTATCTCGGGTTGTCATCTCAAATAGGCAGTTTTCAAGCTCCAGAGGACCATCTGATGACTGCAGGGGGAATTGGGTGTGGGTATGGCATCTGTGGCCCTCTCACTTGGCTTGGGCATTGTATGGGTGGCAGAGGGTCCTTTTCTGACCCACCAGGTGCAGTATTAGCCAGTGTTTCAGCACATTTTGACTCAACTTTCAAGTTTCCTTCATCCAGTGAGTTCATGCACTCTGAAGGAGATTGGGGAAGATTGGCTTCGTCCCCCCTCTCATTTTCATCACCCCCAGGCTCCTGAATGGTGCCAACACCAGCCTGCACAAAATCACCTTGATCTGCCAAGTCCTCACTGTGCAGCAGACAGTTCTCCTCCTCCTGGTAAGATTTTCGCATTTTTGGGTCTATGTTTCGCACTGACCACTCTTTTGGGTCCCTCATTTCCATGTCTTCATCGATTAGGACATGCTCTGGTCCATCTGGGTCCCCTTCATTGAAAACTACATCCCTTGACTTGATTACCTTATTTTCTGCAAACCCAATGTGGACACATTCTATTGACTTGACATCCAGCTTCTTTCTCTTTTTGTCTGGGACATGGACATGGGCTTTGCATCCAAATATTTGCAAGTGAGAGAGTGAGGGTTTGTTGCTGCTGTAGGCTTTGAGTAGAGTTATGCTGTCTTTCAATGTGCAGGTCAGTGACCTATTGATGATGTATGCTGCATGAGTGATTGCATTGCCCCAGTACTTCTTAGGGAGTCCCACATCATTTAGCATGGCCCAAGAACTTTCCATGAGAGTTTGATTCATTTGTTCAGAGACACTGTTCTCCTGCAGAGTGTAAGGGTTTGTCTTTTCATGATGCACCCCTTTTGACTTTAAGTAGGCTTCAAACTCCCAAGATCTATACTCTCCTCCACCATTGCTGCAGAGGTAGTTTGGATATAGTGATCATAGGGTTGAGTAAGGTTACAGGTCCCTTCACTATGTATGCAGAGTGTGTTCCAGTGCAAGGTTTTGCTGCAAGGATGTATAATGACTTTCATTTCATTGCCACAGCTGCAACACAACCATTGGCTAATACCTCACAGGCATCATCCCCAAATGTAACTCACAGTCCTCTCACAGTCAATGCAGGGACTGAAACAAGGTTCATGTTGAGGTCTGGCATGAAGTACACATCACAAAGCATGATCCCTTTTTCTGATCCATCAGGGAGGCTCATGCTGAGTTCTATGTGACCTTTTCCAATGGCTTGGATAGATCTACCATCTCCAATGATGACCAGCTGGGGGGGAACCAAGGATGTAAAGGAGGTGAACCAATTTCATTGACATGGCATGTTCACTGATGCTCCAGAGTCAACCACCCATGCATGCTTGGTTTGCCTGCTGTGTGTGCCATGAAGAGTTTGAGGCACTCTGTGACATCTCCAGATGTAACCTGCACAAGTTTAGCCGACAACTCATTTTTGTCCTTTGGTTTCTCTTTATCCTTGTCCTTTTCACCTGTCTGCATGTTCTTTGCAGCCTCATCTGCCTTTTTCTTTCAGCAGTCTCTCTCAAAGTGACTGGGGATTTTGCAGTAGTGACATTTCCCTTTCTTCTTCTTGTCCACTGCTTTAACCTTTCCTTTTTCTCCAGTCTTAGCTGTGAGGGCAGTTTGCCCACTCAACAACTTCTTTGACTGTTCTTTGACAAGAACTTGTGATATTATGGAGTCTACTGTGAGCTTGTCATTCATCAACATGAGAATGGTCTGGAGTGGAATAGGATGGTGGAAGCCATATGACCATTGCAATGGCTACTAGTGTGTCATCTAATGGTTGACCAAGTGACCATTGAAGAGAAAAGATGGAGATACCACAGGGAAAGACTCTAAAGGCTTGTTAGACCCTATAGGAGACCCTGCTGAAGAGAATAACTAGTAGATGAAATAAAACAGAAAGAGAAACTGAACACTTTGCCTGAACTCAACCTGAAAAACTCCTGTACCACCACCTTAGGACTTCCCTAAGGCCACCCAGACCTCACTCTCAAGGACTGTAGCAGTAAGAAGCTGCCACAGACTGGTCACACCAGTCAGTGATCCCCAGCCTCTATAGTGGTTGCTTTTTTGTGACTAGCACACTTCAAAGTCAAGTCCAAACTGCACTTACTAAGCAACCTCTTGCCTTGCCACTAAGTCCCAATCCCATTTACAAAATGGGGATCAAGCCCCTTAGAAAAATAACATATAATCCTCAACCACTCTATACCATCCAATCTCCTACTAGGGAGCACCCACTCCCTACATCTGAGGGGGTCTTCAAATCTTGACTGTCCTCAGTTGCTTCCCATACCCAGGACTTAGGTAGAGGGGAAGGAAGGGTGCAGGACACAGTCTCAAGGCTTATTCAGCTCAGGTCAAGGGCTCAGATCAAAGCATGAAGCCTTTTCAAAGGGGTTGAGGATCCAGATCAAGGCACAAAGCCTTTTTGAAGGGGTCAAAGATTCAGACCGAGGCATGAAGCCTTTCCAAAGGGGCCAAGAGTCATGAGCAGGCATGCACTGCATTCAAAGAGCTCAAAGGGAGGTACAAGGGAGGCTCAAAGCCTGCATGAGGTGGTCAACAGTCTCAAGTCATCATACAGTATATACCTAAAAACAAAGCCATCAGATATGTGTACTTAAACTTTGTGCCCTTGGTCATTCCATGGTGTCCTTCAGACAGCTGACTATGAGTGAAATATATGACATAAAAGAAAGCAAACCTATCCCCCTTCAAAGAAGGGGGGATGAAGTGGTAGGTATGTATCAAAAGTGGGAGTGGCACTCAGCCTGACTGCTCTTGAGGACTACTTTGAAGCTTTGAATCTAATTCTGTAAGGGTAGTCAGTAGTTTATGTATGATTTGTGCCTAGCACACTCTCATCCTTGTAAACCCTTAAGGCCTGTAGCTTAGCTTGTATGAACTAATATATGTACTAAATAAAACTAAACATGGAAAGGTGCACTGGATTCTGATTATATTCCTCTGCTGCTCTTCTCACTCCTTGTGTATGGTGGAAGGTTGCTCTGAAGTTGCATATTTACTCTTCTTGTCTCTTGACCTTTTGAGGGGTTCTTCAAGCTTCAAATATCATTGTATTAAGTAGTAGTAAGTAAAATGAAGCAAAATAGAAATGAAACACTTGGGCCTTCAAGCTCAAAAGGCAAGCTTGCATCAGCATATACTGAGGAGGGGCTCACTTCACCACCTCTTTTCTCTCTCTTGACATCCTAGTCTCTCATAGATACTTGCTGTGGGTTCATGAAAGCTGTCAGAGCATAATAACAAAAGAAAATGAAAAAAAACCAGTGGGAGGGCCTTTGAGCCCTTGGGCAGATGCTTTGAGGCTTTGACTTATCACTTTGAGGCTTTGACCTATCACTTTGAGGCTTCAACTTGTTGCTTCAAGGCTTTGACTATACCTGGGTACCCCTCTTCAACCCACAACCTGGTGTAGGGCTCCCCAGTCCTTCTTGCATCCTCACCCTCACTGTTCAATGACTAACCATGAAACATGAGCCCTCAGATGAGAGTAAGGGTCCAATGGGACAGGGCTGGGTTGCCAGATTGAAGCAGAGGTCTCAAAAGCAGCTTGCCACTCCAGGGAGTGTCTTCTAGAAAGACCAAGAGCAACCTCTGGAGTAAACCTGTAAATGAACTACCATAAGTAACATATTCACAAAAGAAACTAAATACTTGAGCCTTCAAGCTCTGTGCTCAACATCAAGGGTCAAATCACCTGTGAGGACCTACAAATGAGCCTCAAGGGGGTCTTGTGCTTGTCACTCTCCTCAAAAACCTTTGCACACTCTAAAACAATATAACAGTGAGTAGAAACACCTAACATAAACATAAAAACCCAAAGGGTAATACTTGGGTCTTGTCCCAAGCACCAGTGGGGCCCTGGGCTTTGCTTCAGCTTGATCCTCAGCCTTGTAGCCTCAAAAACTCGATGTAACACTCCATATAACATGCCCATTGCACAAGCAAGGGCCTTCTGGCAACCTTTGAACCTCCCCTTTGAAACAGGGAGGTGTCTGCATCTTCTTGCACAGTATCTCATGTGTCCTGACTCTTAAGACAGCTTCCTCAGTTGGTTTTGAGTGCTGAAAATTGCTGTAGACTTGAGAATACTGCTCCACCCACCAGAGTGGGGAGCCTTGACCTGTAGCATCAGTTTCACTCCTATAGAACACTGTACCTTTCCTCCCAGTAATTCATAGCCTTCAAATAAACAGTTCTTGGACTTGTGGGATGAACCAGCATAGATTTTCACACCAGCATCACTGTGGGTGTGAGGTGCAAGTGAGCATGCATCATTGACACATAGCATAGTGGTGCCACATCACTTAGTGGGCTGACTAAGCATGCTTGGGCTCATTGCACAAGTCTCTACACCAAGACTCAGAGTCCATCCCTGCTGCAAATATATCAATAAAAGCATCCAATCACTTAACCTACCACTGCTGTGAGTCATCCAAAATTCAGGTAAGATCTCCCTTATCATCCAAGCAACTGATTTTAGGGATTTTCTTCACATCTTCACTTCTGGTGGCTTCCTCCAAGCCACCATCTTTGATGGCCTCTTGGCTTCAACTCCCAACTCAACTTCTTCAACTTCTGTACATCCTACTTGCTCTGGGACCTCACATAGGTTGTCTCTAGGCTCTGGCATGGGCCTCAGTACTGCAAGGGTGCATGCTACTGCCTCAACTGGTCACTCCTCTGCTCTTAGCTCATCTTTGGCATCTTGGGGCTCAATGGAAGGACCCCAGGGTGGCAAAGAAGGATGGAAATACTTGGGTTGGGGAACTGGTAAATTTCCCAAGGCTTGTGTTGCTTTGAGCTCAACTGATGCCTTTGCTCCCAGTAATTTTCCTTCGCTTTGCTCTTCTAGCTTTTCTTGTAGACATTCTCTGCATAACCCAGCTGTTAGTGACTCCTCCACAATATATGAAGTGACCTGTATTTGATCAAAGCTGGACTCACATCAAACTTCAACAAGGGGCAAGCTGCTTGGCTCAGCCACAGCTACCTTGATCCCATCTACTTCAACAACCTGGCTTCTTGAGCCTTCTCCTGGCACTTTCAAGAGCTTCAAAGAGTCCTGTAAATTGTGAGTTAGTGACTCTACTTTGAGCACAGTGGAACCTGGAGCTTGCAAGGCTGTTGAGCCTAGCCTCTCACTCTTGCTGCATCCCTCCAACCCTTGACATTTCTCCTCAGCCCTTGCAGCTCTCAACTCTTGCATCTCAGCTTCATACTGGGCCTCTTGAGCACTTTGCTGATCTCTCACAATGTGTGCTTCCCTCAACTCCAAGTGATATCCCATCTCAAGCAACCTCTCAGCCTCTTGAGTGACCTGGCATGCAGGCCATGGGTCATCTGCATATTGCCTTCAATCATTCCACTTAAGCCTTCAAAGAATCTTGCTTTGAAACTCTCAATCAAACCCTTTGAGGAATAAGTCATCCTTCTCAATGCTCAAAAGCTGGTTTGAAACTCAAAGTTGTGCTGTGATGTCAGTGAAACATAACCTGTAGTCAAGTAAAGCTTTGTATGAGTCAATCTTGACCTTCTTTTGCTTGTCAACTAGGTTGTAGAGGTCATGCTTTGAATAGCAAACTGTGGGGCACCTAAATGAAAAAAAGAGTTGAGATGCATCTGTAAGAAAATCAGCCCAGTCCCTTTCAGCACCAAGTAAGCTTCTCCATTGCTCAAACTCTTCAATGTCAAGGTAGAATATGGACCATCAAGCCCATTTGGGATCTTCAAAGCAACCAGCTTGCATGCAGAGGTCTCGAACATCCTCCAGGAACCATATTAAGTTGTCCAGATGCCCTGAGAACCTCAGAACATCTTTGTCCTTCCCTTGAGGCATTCCATCAAGGGGTTAAGGGGCACTTTGCAGCCACTCAACTACTAGCTGGCCTTTAAAGCTCAAACTTGACCTTTGAACCAAACCTTCCTGCCTCAACTGACTCTCATAGCTTTTGAAATCCCTATAGTAGAGCATAGTAAGTAAAATAGAAGAAGAAAAATGACATAGCTGTATCTGGAAAACTTATTCTCACTACTCAGATTCCCTTGTCTCACCTTGAGGGCTACTCCTGTGCCTCCAACTTGTGTAAACTCATTCCTGAAACTTCTAAAATGTTGATTAACTCCTAAAAATGAAATAATGGTAAAGCTACAGTCCAGTAAGTGGTGAGATGGAATTAGTGGTGTGTCCTACCAACTCTGGACAGATGAGTTGGAAAGGCAAGTCAGGGGGCAAACAGGAATGAGGGTGTAATGGTCTGTACTTTTCACTACACTTGTTAGAATAGTTTTCCTTGTTTAGTCACCCTCTGGTTAGGGTTACACAGATGCTCATTAGATGCTTTAGCTTGGTCATCTTTGCTACATTGACTCAGCATGTTTTGCTGCAGCCAATGGCATTTGTCTCTCTTTGTTTGGTTTGTTCTATGATGTTCTCTGGTACAAACACTCTAGGTAGTATAAATGGCTCTATTGTTGTACACTCCAATCAAGCTTACTTTGTGCTTTCTGCATAGCAACTCTTTCCTCTCAGCTCTATCAGTTCATAGGAGTGTCCAAGTAGCAATGTTTGTTTGTTGATGTCATAGGGGGAACAAACACAGAGGGCTAAAGTGATGTGATCTAGTATAGCTGATCATGTTGAAAAGTCTGTGGTGTTGTGTTACACTCTGTCAGCAAGAACAGTTTCCTACTTACACAATCAGCCTTTGACTTAGCTGGAGTATTTTCTACTTGTACCTCAGTCTTTGTCCAACTTGAAGCCTGAGGTATGGTTTATGTTCTTTGTTCTAACCTACAACATGATACTAATATATACTTAGATATTTACTTTCCTTTTAGTCCAAAACTTGTCCTTCATAACCTTCAAAAGGTTATGAGCCCCACCTGCATGGCTCTACTTCCAAACTTCTGAATCTAACTAGAAGGTCCTTACAACAAGGCTCTAGTATACAGATATGTCAAACCCTCCATCTGCTTCTATGGCAGGAAAGTTACCTGCACAAGTGATGCCCTCAACTATAACAACATCTGGAAGAGTCACTCAAGGCTCAAGTTGACTGTATGACATCCCACCTTTTGACAACAACAGGTCAAGTTTCCAGAACTGGAAAGCATGGGTGGAGATGGTGTTGGATGTGTGTGGACTCTGGTCTGTGGTTGGTGGTGTGGACACAACAGCACCTGACCCCAAAGTGCACCCAGATAAGCATGCAGAATGGGATATTAAGAATAGGGAAGCATGGGCACAGATCTTCCTTACCTTAAGGATGAACCATTGAGCAGTGTCTTGTACATGAAGACTGCAGCAGAGGCCTGGACTAAACTCAGTGAACAATATGAGGGAAAAGGAAAGCAGACCATCACATATCTAATTGGAGAGCTATTCTGCAATACCCTCATGGATGACTCCTCACTCAAAACACAGCTAAATGCAATGCAGCAGAAGGCATCATTCATACAATGTAGGGAGTGGTGTAGGGAGTGAGTACTCCCCACTATGATATTCCTTTTGTTTCATAGCTTTTACTTTTACTTTTACTTTACTCTTTTATTTTATTTTATTTTATTTTTATTCTTTTACCTTAGACTCTACTTAGCTTCGAGTTTAGGCACGTGAGGTAGCTTACATAAGCCTGCATGCACCTACACTCCTCTGTAACTACTTACAAAAATATAACAACAAAGTACCAAGTTACAAGTTCAAGTTCAAGTCAGTGAAGGCCATTGCAAGTTGCCTTCAGTGATCAGATGGACCTCAGACTGCCCTAGACATCTTCTCCTCAGACAGTATTCTCTTCCAGGCTATAGAAGCCCCTCTGGAAGACCTCAAACCTTCAGCTCTCTTTACCCATCCTCAGTCTCTCTTCATCAGTCTTGTCATCTGGAGCCCACCATGAGGGGCTTCTGTCTTAGCCTGGTGACCTCTTTCTCATCTTATTCAGCCTCATTTTCATGTTTTTAGGTCTTGTGTCCTCAGCCTCAGTTGTGTTCCTGTGGTTTCCCACCTCAGTTTCACTCCTGTGCCTCCCTTTCATAATTTTTGCAGCTTCAAGTCACATTTTCCCCAGTATTCTCAGTTATATATTGGTTTCCCTTCATTCGAATTTCCTTGTGACATCATGCAAGGCCTGAGTTCCCCTCATTCTGGACCTTCCAAAGCTTTGAACCCCCCTCAGTACTCCTCAAAAGACCTTCAAAGCTTTCTCGAACATGTAATCCAAGTTGCAAATGTCACTAAGTCACTCCTTCAAGCTTGTGGAGGCCTTCGAGAGGCCAGTAGTTCATGTGCACAGCCACCTACTGACTCCACAAGTTGCTCACTCTGCCATGCATACTTGTTTTGCTTTTTCTGTGGCCAGAAAGGTCATATTCAAGCAAATTGTGATTTGTGCAAGAAGTATCTAGCTGCAGGAAAGTGTCTATTAGTGAAAGGTCACATCGTACTACCTATGGGATGAGAGATACCACAAGAAGTACCCAGGCACACTCTCAAGGACTGTGTGGATTGCTGGGATCTAGGGAATCAGTCTAATGACAATCGAAATCCTCCTTCAAGTCAAGGCCAGCTGCCCTTGGAGGATGTGGGTAGTCAAAAGCTGCAGACCCAAATGGTTCCACTAGGTGTGTCTCAGCCCCGCTTGCCAGTGCACCCTCACCCCCCCTTGGCACAACCATTGTGTGCACCACTCTCAGCAGAAGGGCCGAGTCGTCACTCAGCCTCAGAGCAACCTCAGGCCCCCAGTCGAGGGCATAGTGAGTCCTCGAACCAGCATGCACCCTCTCATGCAGTACCTACATCAGACTCTTGTGGTCAACCTCCCTCCCACTCTTGTGATCTTGATGACCCATGTTCATACTCTTATTCAAGTAGGCCACACAGCCCCAAACCTCCCTCTCACTCTCACGACCTTGACAACCCACATTCATACTCTTATTCGAGTAGGCCGTGCAGCCCTGAACCTCCTTCCCACTCTCACAATCTTGACAACCCGTGTTCATACTCGTATTCAAGTAGGCCACACAGCCCTGATTCCCATGACTACCCTTGAGACTACCAGTACTATGTCTGCTCGCCACCACCCACACTGCAACTTGCATACTCGCATCTACCAGAAAGTTCGAGGGACAAGCCCACTCCAGTCCAGCCCACCAGCTGGCTGGTCGAGAGAACAGTATCATCTGCCTCCTATGATACTCAGTCATCTTGTAGTACTCAGGTGTCAGCCTACTCAAGAAGGTCGTGCAGCCACAGCTGCACACCTCAACCTTCATACAGGTTCTAGTGAGTTGACAGGGGGCTGCCATAGCCCACTGGGATCTTTTTATTGTGTATTATTCTTTTTTATGAATATATGGTTCTCTGAATCCCCCCCTCACTGAGTGTCAGGCAGCCATGTGCCTTTGTCATCCCCCCACCTCACTGACTCAATATCTCGACGACCACTCATCCGTCCCTCTCGCAAACTGGGATTCTGTATGTACTCGACGATACCTTTCAAGTGGTATACTTTTCGTTGCAGTGGCCCCAGCACATGCAAAGATATCATGGTTCTTAGGCAGGCAGGCAGTATCATACCGTTTGGCGAATATCTCAGGATTGGGTGGGCTGTTTTCCCTGTTTCCACGTTCTCCCAACTCTCCCCCGCACGTCGCTATCACCTCCCAAGGTTTCATAGAATTCCACCTGGCGGTTCCTCTTCAACGCGATGCCATCCTCCCTCCTCCTACCCCGTTTAGGTCCTAACTCACGCAGTTCTTGCCCGATGAAGAGACTGATAGAAAGCGACTGAGGGTGGACTGAGGAAACTGAAGGGGAGATCTTCCTAAGGGGCTTCTATAGCCTGGAAGAGAGAACTGTCTTGAGAAAAGAGGACGTCTGAGGCAGTCTGAAGTCTGTCTGAATACTGAAGGCTACTCGCAATGGCCTTCACTAATTCGAACTCGAACTCGAAACTCGGTACTTCGATTATTTTCTGTAAGTAGTTACAGAGGAGTGTAGGTGCGCGCGGGCTTATGTAAGCTACCTCACGTGCCTAAACTCGAAGCTAAGAGAAGTCTAAGGTAAAAGAATAAAAACAAAAGAAAGGAAAACAAAAGAGTAAAGTAAAAGTAAAAGTAAAAGCCATAAAACAGAAGAAATATCATGGTGGGGAGTACTCACTCCCTACACCGAATCACTCGCTTTTCTCAGACGCGATCCTACTAGACGATACCTACCAGATGATATACAAGACGTTGCGCGTGCATTCGTGGTTCCGAACTTATTCAGGTTTTTGTATTTGGACAGGGTGGTGAGGTTGGGTTCGTGTATCTCGCTCGTTTTCGCGTCGAGCTTCTCGCTTTCTCGCATGGTGGTTCCACCTGCTACTGGCTACCCGGTGATACCTTTTTCTTGAGGACGCGCTCATTCGTTGTGGAGATATGGGTTTTCTCAGTGGACAGTAGGGTATGAGACAGTTTGGCAGATATCTCGGGAACGGGTGCGCGTTTTTCCCCAATTCCTCGTTCTTCCAACTCTCCTCGGGCGTCTCTATTGCCTCTCCAAGTTTTGTAGGATTCCACCTAGCAGTTCCTTGCCGATGCCATGCCGCTCTCCTAGCCCCTACCTCGCTTAGGCCGTAACTCATGCAATTCCACGCCGAATCGTTCGCTTCTTGCAGACATGCATCCCCCAGACGACATCTACCAGACGATATTCGAGACGTCGCATGCGCATTCGTAGTTGCGGAGTTATGTGAGTTTTCGTGTCCGAGCAGGGTGACGAGGTCAGGATCGCGTGTCTCACTCACTTTCGCGTCGTACCTCTCGCTTTTTTGGCATGGTGGTACTACTTGCTTATGGCTACCTGGAGATACCCTTTTTGTTCCTACGCACTCAACGGTTGTGGAGATATGAGAGTTTCTGTGTATGGAAGGGGTACAAGGTGACTTGGCGGATATCTCAGGACTAGGCAGGTCAATCGGTCTAGTTCCTTTTTCACCGTCTCTTCCTAGGTGTCCTCTACCACTGTCCGCAGTTTCGTATCGGTTGCCCCAGTGGTCGTTGCTCGGCAGCCTCCTCTTCTTGCCCCTCCTGCTGCCCTACACACTGTTCGCATCGCATCTCCCTCAGTTCTTCGCCTCGCCTTTCGCCTTTTCGGGACATGGTAATACTCGACCAGCGCTTTCGAATGGTATACCTCGTGTCGTGATTCACGTAGCCCTTGTCGAGAAATCTGGATTTTCGTGTGGTGAGGTGTCTTGGGCCAGTTTTGCTGATATCTCGGGATGGGGCACGCGTATTCATTCGATTTCTTTTCCTACGTCCTCTCTACACTCCCCTTGACCATCTCCTCGAGTCTCATGAGGTTTCGCACAACCATCATCCTTCGGCGAAGTTCGTCTGCTACCCCCACTTGTCAGCACCTTCGAGCTCGTGCCATCAGTTTACAACCGAGGATGGTTGAATTCTCAAGTGACCCACAGATGTAGGGAGTGAGTACTCCCCACTATGATATTCCTTTTGTTTCATAGCTTTTACTTTTACTTTTACTTTACTCTTTTCTTTTCTTTTCTTTTCTTTTTATTCTTTTACCTTAGACTCTACTTAGCTTCGAGTTTAGGCACATGATGTAGCTTACATAAGCCCGCGCGCACCTACACTCCTCTGTAACTACTTACAAAAATATAACAACAAAGTACCAAGTTACAAGTTCGAGTTCAAGTTAGTGAAGGCCATCACAAGTTGCCTTCAGTGATCAGATGGACCTCAGACTGCCCTAGATGTCTTCTCCTCAGACAGTATTCTCTTCCAGGCTATAGAAGCCCCTCTGGAAGACCTCAAACCTTCAGCTCTCTTTACCCATCCTCAGTCTCTCTTCATCAGTCTCATCAGTGGGTGCTCCCTAGTAGGAGATTGGATGGTATAGAGTGGTTGAGGATTATATGTTATTTTTCTAAGGGGCTTGATCCCCATTTTGTAAATGGGATTGGGACTTAGTGGCAAGGCAAGAGGTTGCTTAGTAAGTGCAGTTTGGACTTGACTTTGAAGTGTGCTAGTTACAAAAAGGCAACCACTATAGAGGCTGGGGATCACTGACTGGTGTGACCAGTCCATGGCAGCTTCTTACTGCCACAGTCCTTGAGAGTGAGGTCCGGGTGGCCTTAGGGAAGTCCTAAGGTGGTGGTACAGGAGTTTTTCAGGTTGAGTTCAGGCTAAGTGTTCAGTTTCTCTTTCTGTTTTATTTCATCTACTAGTTCTTCTCTTCAGCAGGGTCTCCTATAGGGTCTAACAAGCCTTTAGAGTCTTTCCCTGTGGTATCTCTATCTTTTCTCTTCATCTGGAGCCCACCATGAGGGGATCCTGGTCTTGGGGAGGAGAACTATTTTTACTGACAGTTTGGGTGCCTACCAGTACCATTTCCATACTATAGAGGCAGTGTGCTAAGTCCGGGCCTACCCAAATGATCTCCAATGCTCACAGAGGCCAGGGAGCATGTTTGAAGGTAGGCTGATGTTGATCAACAGTTGGCTGACAAAGGCTAGTGGATAGTGATGAGCACCAAAGGGTGGCCAATGGTTCCAACAGAGATTTGGGAGAGGGCATCAGGCTCAGCTCATGCACTGCCCCCTTGTATGAGCCCAGCCCTTGGATTTTGGATTTGAGAGAAGGTCAGCAGTAATCCAACAGGGAGACACAGAGGCTGGTCAAAGACTGCAGAGGAGGGAATGAAGTTGATATTCATACTGAGGGACCACTGCTGAGCATAGTGGGCTTATGCTGTATATGGTACATCCACCTTTGAGGCAGTACAGTACCAGAAACTCAGAACTAATATATGGAGTACAGTAAAATTTCAAGGAATGGACATGTCAGAAAACTTCAGTCAGAATGTAAGCATGGACAGCAGAGATGAAAGTCAGGATAAAGGAAAAGCACAGGACAAGACAACTTCAGAGCACTCACCAATAGCCAGTCAGAAAGTAGGCCAAAAGCCTAACACAGAAGCAACCCTGTGGTGCACCATATGGTGCAGTAGCTGTGCCATGCCTAGACCACTCCACTAGCCTGAAAGGAAGTTGCCCTCTAAGATCCATGGGAGTGTCACCTGACTGAGAGGTAGTGTAGTGGTCATGTGGTGATGCTGACCAATGCTGACTGATGCCAATGGGGTCCAACAGCAAGTGGGAATGGAATCACATTGGGCAAGTGTTGGAGTGCACATGGATGGTGTCAGAGTGGGGCAGAGATGGTTTGGTGACACAGGGAGGGTCCACCAGGTTGGGGTAATGAGTGATGATGTAGGATGGGTTAGTATAGAGGCACAGTCATGACAGTGTCACTGTAGACCTATATACATACACAAGGAGAGACTGCTCTGCTTGTATGTATATCCCTAGCTTTTTGGTACTTTGCAATCAACCTACTTATATACAGGGGTAGGTACAGGTAAGGGTAGGTGATGGTAGACTATGAGACACTAAACCCACACATGTGCTTTATGTGCATGTGTGTCAGCTCTGTATACTGCTATTATGTATGTCATTATGATGTCCACTCTTTTAGGAGGACATTATGGGAACAGATGTCTTTCAAAGACACATGATATGGTAGCATTTCAGGGTATTAGGGTGTTTGATGCCTCTTTTGCCAGTGTCCACTCTCACCACCCCTTGTGTCACTGTGTCTGGGAATCCATGCAATTTCAATGTGGCTTGCAGAGTTGCTTGTAAGGAATGATCATGTGCCATTTCAGATTTGTAGAACAACATGGTGAGAGGAGAGGGGAGCAGCTCAAGTGTGCATAGATTGCTACCTGGTTATCAAAAAACACATGTATATGTGGGGTATCATGTGTTTGTGCAAACAAGAAGGCCTCCTCTAGGGCCATAGTTAGCCCATCAAATAGCTGGTTCTCACTACCAGGGTTGACTTGCCCCTGGGTGACTTCACAGGCAAGGCAGCATCAATCAGGGACATGTCATTTCTACGTGATGTTAGCAGACTCATGGCATTGCAGAATACCAGTAACATGCATAGTACAATTGTGGAAGAGCATGGCCAACGAGTAATTAGGCAGTCTCCCATCCAGCAAGCTCGATCACAAAGGCAACTGCCAGCTTGGAGAATTCCAGCATGTGGTCGAAGGAAAACTCCGGAGAAACATCAATGCGACTTGATACCAGATTAGTAACAACTCGTCGTCACTGTCCTCTGACTTACTCGTGGGAGGTGTGGATATTGGCATGATTTGCATGCCCGAAGGAGGACTCTGACGAAGAGTTAGGTGGGATATAGATGGATTGGAAAAAAAAGTACCTATAGTGAAGATACCCGGATATCCAGCTTTACTCCATGATGCACTACCAGAGTCAAATGACATGACTTCCGCGGTGAAAGTGCGCTTACTGGTCCGAACATGCATATCCACACTTGGTCTCAACGTAAGGCACAGCTAGATATGCGTCGATAAGTTCCTTGTTGAACGCAGTCAACCTGGCAAGCGGTGATTAGCCAAATCCCACAAGATAACCACATAGGACAGACGGATGATCAACATAGTCAGTAATCACGCCTATCTCTTCCTGTGTACCTGCTTTAACCCAGGCAGTCATGTCAAACTACGCTGGACTTAGCAAATCAAGTCATAACTATGAGTGGAAGGCACACCTGACTCATCGCATAAACCTGAATCCCTTCAGCCTCGTATGATTTGGCAACCGCTTGTGATCCGAGAAGACCACCCTCCTACAGACAGCGTCAGTACGGACACCCCAAAGTAGGACTACTCGTGCCTCTGCAGAGTACCAATGGAATTCAACAGAGCGTTTTGGCGTGAAGCCCGCAGCCAAAAGAGCACGATACGACTCGAGGATGGTGACAGTACCCGACCCATCATCATCAGCACCTTAAATATTTCAGAAATGTAGCAACACCGACATAATGGAGACTTACCTGGTGCAGGTAAAAATGGCCACATATTTGTGCTTGATAATGTTAGCAGCAGCAAAATCGGATGAATATTACCCTCATACCTATCCTGGTGAGCACCCACAACAACAATGCCATCCTCTACAGGGCTTGATCCATTGATCCTTGCTATCTGAACAAATCATTCAACAATGAGGAGTAAAGCACGTGCGGGCATACACACAACGGTATGCTGTCCCCAAGGATGAGGGAATTCGTTGATAGTGATGAGTTCCCGCAAATCGGGACTCGCTGCTTCAGTCGTAATCTTCGAATTCAAATAACATCGGTGTGTCGAAAGATGTCACTAATGCACTCACTCTCTGGATTTGAGACAAAAGCCACTTCTGACTTTCCTGACCTTCCTGCACGACGCGCAATATTCCATTGAAAAGGGAGGATCACTGCGTCACTGACAAACAACCAACCTCACTCTTGTAATCTAAGTCGACAACAGAAGGGTGAGACAAAAGGCCACTACCGATGTGCGACAGGAATTGGACGTACGTCTTGTTCTAAAACTGGAGAACTTCTCTAACAATGTGCGAGGACCTTCAGTCGTCAGGCTCTTTATAACGCTCGTGACTTGTGCGTATGAAGTTGGCGTAGGGTACGTCCCTGTAGAGACGCCAGTTCGCCACCACCATCACAATTGTCTATTGTTCAACGCACGACTCACATGAGCTCTTTGCCTTGGGACGAAGTCCGAGCGTAGGTGTATCCGTACTAAACTCGTCAGGTACGAAAACACAAAACAAACCGATCCAATTTACATGTCAAAAAACCGAATGCCATTGGCTCTCGCTTCGATCTTTCGTCACCATTCACCGCGTTAGCCAACCTATCGCGAACCGCGACGGAATATAACCTACCTTCTCGAGCTCAGTCATCCATACCGGCGCCTTGCCCTCCATCTGAATAAGTCGTTTCTCAGCCAAGTCCAGACTAAAACCACTCCTGGCAGCTGGACTGGCGTCGAAAGCTTGCCCATTAAGCACAACCTCGTCAAAAGGTCCGGGTAAAACTTTCTGGCTGTCCCCAGTCTCGAACAATGCCGTCAGCGACACTCCGACAGCACTGGCCGTCAGCGAAAGGAGGTATATGGATGTCTTCATATCGCAACGGTGTAAAGCAGACGGTGAAGTATCAGCGCCACTGTGGTCCGAGTTGGCCACCACTGGGGTACGTATATGTACATTGTCAACAACTACAAATACACTGTACCGCATTACATAGAACATCCGTGGGGACGTTACGCTCGTGCAATCCTTGGACTCGATCCCGTTGGTAACCTGTCCGTATCATAAAGCCTTCATCGCATCGCGCGCCACGGCGGACACGGGCAAGCTTTGGTCTCCAAAGCAGATTCTTCAGGAAGCCCATTCTTGCAGTTGCTGCATACGGCGATGGTCAGTCTAACTTTTCCATATACGCCACAATTTGAACGTGCTCTACAGCTGACAATGACAGTCCATCTCCCATCTCGAGGTTTCGGGTTAAACTTCGGACAACCAATGTTCCCTGTCCAAAGGCTGTTTTCCACCCAACTTCCACTTTCTGAGTTCATCCGTGCGATCCGCACCCGACAAGATGAAGCACCAGTGGACCTTGAGCTTCTTCGCATCTACATCAATGCAAGTGACTGATTTTTTGCGCTTCATGAAATCTGTGAGGTCCTTCGCGTGCGCTTCCCCGGGAACCTCGATGCTGAACATATCCTCAGGTCTTCACCACAAATCTCGCAGCACAAGGTGAATTTCTTTCCGCGGCAGGGTCAAATGTGCATGAAAGATGCCGCACCGTTAGTCCCTGCTAACGGTAGCAAGCAGTGGGTGTTGGCCTCAGTCGAGCTTCAGAGCGAGGTGTTGAACCTCGCCAACAGTGTAATCGCTCGCCCGTGACTCCGGGACACGAGACCGTAACGCGAGTAATGTTCTCTATCTTGTTTCTACCGCCCATGTCCATGGAGCGAGGCCTGCGATAGTGCTGGACACTGGCAAGTTGAGCTGACTTGCGACATACTATGCCCATGAAAGCTCTTTCTGCAACAGTCAATGATTCTGACTTGATGCTGCTGTCGATGTCTCCCCGGTACAATGATATAGACATGTGACTACACACTCGATGAGTGTATCCCTCATAACGTCAAGCTGCGATAAGGCAGGTATCAGATTATTATCACGACCCCATGCCCTGACTCACTTGAAGTGGATGGAGGTTTTCCGAGAGCCATCAACATCTACGATGCGCAAAACTTTTCCCTCAAAGCAGTTCACTTATCTGCCCCTCGGCTGCTCCGTACTTCCCTCAACTCCTATTGATTTGCCTCACGCCTCTTAACCTTTCCTTTATCCTTAGCTGCCTCGTTTAGTTGTCTTCGCGGCGTTTCGGCACCGTTGTCTACGACTGCTATTTCACCTCCTGATTCGTCTATCTTCAGTACAAGTCCAAAGCCCTGGCGTCTTCCTACATATTCCCAGTCGCGAGATGGACACCGTTTGCACGCTCAAGTCCTATCCGAAAAATCTTCGATTTCCGCAGACCAGGAAGAACCTCAAAACATCCGTGAAACATAAATCACGATGAGGTTGTTCGATCCGCCCATGTATGGGTAGTAAGCATTGCATGACGCACCATATTCTACTATGACGGAGACGCGAAACGAACGGAACGAATCGACCTACCTTCTCAGCTCAGCCTCGAAGACCCTACAATTTCCCAAGGTGCCTGCCATCTTAATAATGAACACCGGCACCCTCTGTATTTCCAGTGTACAAGTCGCGTAGCAGCTACTTGTACGGGATTTGTTTTTACTTCTGTTGACTAAGCGCATGCCTCCACGACAAAACTGCCAAAAGCGCCGAAGGGCCTTCCCGGGTCTCGGCCTACCAGTAAGGAAATCAATAGAAATGCTTGCTCCGAAACTTTATGAAGCTTGCTTGCCAAGTTGAATTCGCCTCAAGGCTGATGTAAACGCAACTGATTAGCTCGTACCGAGCGTGGCAAGCTTTGAGCTGCCGGGACGAACGTGATAATTCAGCTAAATTCGCCTTGAGCCTCGTCATTCAACCAAGTTATCGGTTCGTGGTCCATGCAATGACAGTGGAAAGCCCTAATCGAAGCAGAAGGGAACAACTACGCAGCCCTTCCATAATTTTGGAACAGGGGAAGGGGTGCCTGGGATGCCCAACCTGGATGGTTAAGCTTTCAGTACCGGGTATGTACCGGACGATCTAATCAAGTTTCTCGTACATACGTACCGGTTTGTTTACTATCATGTCTCAAGTGAATGACACTACTCCCGAATCGAGTTGTGGGAGCGAGGGTGTCGTAATTTCTATTCGCCGGTTCGCAAGCATGTGTGTAACTTTGCTCAGGGACGACAGGGCCGGGAACGAAAATCGACCTGAACGAATGGCTCAAATAAGTACTATTGAACTTAGCTGCTAAGCAAGCACTGGGCTGCGCGCCGACGTGTGCAGATATAAACTGGGCTGGGGCCAAGCGACAGCTGTCCCCTTTGCTCCCATGTCCTGTTCCCTTCGTCTTCCCTTATCATAGTCACTTCTAACTGACAATGGCCTCGACACTAACTCCGACTCCCATTCCAGATATCTCATTCTCAAGGGAAGCCGAGAACTTGGGTATTCTCTTTGCGGGGTTCGTCGCTTCGTCGCTTCTTTATGGAGGAACCATCTTCCGTGAGTCTTTACTACCCTCGAGTCACCCTTCCGACGCTATCCTCACCTTAGAAACCTATGCGTACTATGCGCGCTTCCCTCAGGACAGTAGTCGAATACGCTATGTCGTGCGTGTTTATACCTTCTGTTCACACTGACCTGAGCGAGGAAGCCCGATACATACAGGTCATCTTTCTTGCGTGGGTATCGCGAGCCTCGTCTGTGACAGGTTACTTCTGACACACCCCAGCATCGTAGACACAGCAACATCCGCCTTGGGTGCGTGTTGTGATACTCACTGCATTTTGGATCCCGTTCACTCATTTCCTGGCACCTCAGTTTCTGCGGTGTATGCCGGTCGTCGTTGCGCTGCAACCTACTCACCCATCTGGTAGACTATATCACTTTCTGATCGACATGTACGACATTCCTGTTGATGTTTTGGTTGCTCCTGCGTATGTACACGGTCCGCTCCGAAAGCCATCATACCACTCACGTTTTCTCTAGTTCTATGTGTGTAGGTTGTTTGAGACATCGGTAATTACTAGCTCTTAATGATTAACGTTCCAAGGTCCAATATGCGCTATCGGTCTGTCGTTCCATCATCCCCCACGGGTGCATTCTTGACTGGGTAGCTTCGTACAGTTCGTTCTCGTCTTTGCCTCCCAGCTGTGAGTGTTTGACTCAGTTCTCGATGCTGTGTCATTCTCACCTGGTGCAGCTTTTTCGCTTTCCGGGTCTTCGAAGGTATTGTTTCCCTTCCCGTTTATAAGCAACTCCGGATCCTGACGCTTCATATCAGTTACGAATGGATCGCTATTGGTTTCTCTATCGGTGGTGCGTGTTACCAGATACCGAAGTCCAACGCAGGCTGATCCGTGTAAAGGTCTCACTCTCATTCGTTTCCTTCGGTAGGTGTATTCCTTGTCGGTAAGTGTATACTTCTCGCTTATGCGTGCTATTGCGCAGTCTTCGGAATAAGCAAGTATATTGTTATCATCTCCAGCAAGGCGTTGACTAATTTCCACTCTTAGCATCTGCTGGTCAAATGTCAGTTCCACCACATGATCTGTATTTCCAACGCTGACAGTTTACAGGTTCCAACACAGACAACTCTCTTCTTTTGCTCTGCCAGCGGTGAAGGTCACTATTCCAACGTGGCTTATTCCGCACACCACTCACCCCCTTCGTTCGAGCAGGCCGTCGCACTGACACATCTCAGCTTTGCGGTGTTAGCTGATGTTCTGATCTTATCCACGCTGTACTACTGGCTTCGCCAGCAACACTTCCCACATCTGCGAACGTAAGTTAGTGCTATTACCTGTAGTTAGCCCGCGTGTCTAACCCGCCACACTAGACCCGAGCGTTTCATTGACAGGGTTAACGTCCTGATTATAAATAGAGGTCTAAGCTTCACGTACGTGACGTCCCTTTGTCTTCACCTGGGAACCCATTGCTTGACTTGTTCTTTTCTTTAGTGTCGTCCAACTCGCCTACCTCTGTGCCGTAAGATCACGCCTCTTTGAGTCCACGATAGATGTAACGCACCCCTTCTCCAGCTCGGTGGTGTCCCTAGTCACCAGTACTGGGTCATGTTCCAAATGATCGGAAGTAAACGTGAGTCCTTCATCATATTCTTTTTCCTGACCCATTGCTCAACTTCCTAATCGTCCCATCTGCTCTTGTAGTCTACGTCAATTCCGTATTCCAACTGTAAGTTTCCTCGCTAATTTTCTCTTTCCATCACACCAAGTTTTGCTACACCTACAATGACCACAACTGTTCCACTCCCTTTCCAGTCTGAATTGCCGTGAATCCGAGAATGGAAAAGGTATCAATGAAGAGGAGTTTTACGAGCCTCCGGGAGTCACCGCGTCAGCGCCTGGTCCACCCTTACCTGCCGCTACTAGGCAAACTTATCTAGATATCGTGCGTGTCTTATCTTGCCGTCCCAGCTCCCCCTTTTCCTCACACATCATTGGATCTTCATTGTCTACCCCATCAAAAGTGGTCCCATCCCTGCACCGATGTGTATTCGATTTCACAGGGAGTGTATACGACAACGGGCAGTAGCGGGACGGGTGCTACGCATACGACCACGGACCCTCCTAAGCATCTCCAGCGCGAGCAATCGCAAGTGTCTCCCGCACCGGTATCAATGGTGAGATCCTCTCCACTACTCTCAGCCCTCCTCCACCCGCCAACCGTTATCCGATCAGAATTGCTACTCCCACCAACCGATACGGTCCTCCATCCTGTCGGGGGTTACAGACATTACAGCAATGGACAGCGAACCAAAGTGTTTTCGGGAGAGTAGGATAATAGATTCGGCTCTGGATCGTCTGGGACGGGTTGCGGACCATGATGATCTGTCGCAATATGGATGCCGTATACCACTTGTTCATTGAGTGGGGCATCAGGGGGGGAGGGGTGTGATGCGCATGAACGAGTAAGAGAACAGACGTCCTGTGCACATGCCCATCTGGTGTATGCTCTGCACCTTGCACACTCTCCCCCTCCGGCCGACACACTTCGACCTCCATAGGCGACGACCGCGTCAGCGGCGGGTTACAAACCCGGACGCATCAATATTTCGGCGTCTAGTTGGTAAACGGCACGATGCACTTCATGTTACTCAAACGTGCCGAACTATACCACACCGTACTATACCGTACCATATCGATTCAGTAAGTACGCTGCAAGTACCGCCTCTGTACGTATGCACTGTGCGTTATTAAGTCCCATAGCATCCTTCAGGGCTTCAAGTTTTGCGAGTCCAGGCACGCCGCGCTTGGCATGCTGTGTCGTTCATGACCCCAAGTCGTTCAATTAGCCCCTCCGAATGGCGTGCTGTACAATTGAAAGTGACGAATCTGTCCTGAGGTGGCAGGAGGGTAAGCGCTGCGCTACTCATAGGATAGGTACGTGCTAGCGCCTTGGGCGAGACTCCACCATCCTGGGCAACGCGGCCGCCTTGGGCAGATTGGTGAACACGCCAGATAGGAGACAGGGTTCAGCCCGCGTGAGGGTAGGCAGTGATGACATGAGAGACTTGTACATTGGTATACAGTAAAGCGTCACTGTCGTGTGTAAAGCTGCGCGAGATGCACTGCGCCCCGAGTGATCGGCGCCTGGAACAAGGCGACGTAACCGTGTGATGGTCTGCGACATGCAAGAACGCACGGTTGCCATGGCACACAATGTACGCACACCACATATCATGTCAATGTCTGTGATCCCGATCATGTGCTATCGCTTGCGAAGTGCCAGCACCAGTTGGTAGGCGCACGGCTGGAGCCGTATAGGCAATTGTAGTGTGCCCTATTCTCCCGTAACACAACAGGCGTACATACGTATGGGCAAGAGAATGATTGCATAAACATAGCATGACAGAATCCCATCAATGTACGACAACGTGTCCCTAGAGCTACTGCCTATGGCAGACCATTCTCTTGCTTGAAGGCCTAGCGAATAGTCGTGAGCAAAAGACCCAGAAAGCCACAGCTGTGTGTAAGAACTCACGTCCACCATCTTCCTAACACCCTCCTCCAGCCCTACTTCCGGAACATATCCTAGCACCCTTCTTGCTCTCTCGATACAGTGATACCTCTGCGCACAGACATAGGACACTCTGAACCTCGTGAACGTCGGGTCCTTTCCGATGAGATAGGACCAACACTCGGACAAGAGCCCTAATATCGTCCCGAGTACGCGAGGGATTTTGAGGATTGTTTCCTCTGCTCGGTGGTTCTTCGACCCTTCTGGTGCGGGGGGATCGAGGGCCATCCAAACATATCTTGCAAAATCCCAGAAGTAAACCGGCTCCCCATTTGTAATGAAAAACGCTTGTCCATCCACTCTGAGAGGATCCCCCTCAGCGACCGCCAACGCATTCTCGGAGAACTGGTCGAAGCGGGAACGAACAATTGGGTGTTTGAGTTCGTGTGGGTCGAAGGGAGTGTTGAATGCGGATAGGATGGACTCAGCATTGAGTGGGGGTGTGACATAGGGACCGAGGGGCCGCGCGGAACTGTGTGGCGTGCGGTGGTATTCGGTTGTGGCACATACAGGAGGAAGAGCGCGGTGCAGGGATTGGAAAAGTTGTACTCGGGCATCCACAATATTTTCGGGATCTAGTTTGGGTTCGCTAGACGTGGTAGACGAGTACGACGGAGGAGGAACGAGCTTGTCCGCTGCGAGTAGGTGGGCTTGTGCAATGTTCCCGACATAAGTACAGTCGAATAGATTGTTGTTGTCGCCAACCTGGATATGTGTTTGGCCGCGTTGATATGCTCGGTATAAACCCGCCATCAACTGCCGATCTCCGGGTCTGCGTACGTGCGTTAGCGCGCACTGGTGGTTGACAGTCAATGTGATACTAGCCCGAATATTCCCGCTGGGCGCAGTGCCACGGTCAACAGCCCACCCTTTCCATTTGCTTCCAACACGATTTTCTCCCCTTGAGCTTTGGAATCATTGTACACGTCGAACGGCTTCATCGGATAGGGCACTCGTTCGTCCACATTCACCACGTCGGTGCCGTCGAACACGACGCCGGCGGAGCTCGTATATACGAGTTTACGCACCCCGGCTGCGACGGCCGCGTTGATGACAGCTCGGGTGCCTTCGACGTTGACCTTATAGTAGATGGAGGGGTCTTTGGCGTCGTGTGGGGGCGAGGCTGTGTGAATGATACATGTAGTGCCCGACTGCGACATGTTGGCATTGAGTAAGGGCAATATGAAAGAGGGGGAAGGAGTTGTTCACCTTTTTCAGTACGTCCAAAACGTCCCGTTCGTCTGTGATGTCTCCCATATGAAACGGAACATCGTGATGTCTCTGTACGATGTCCAAAACGGACACAACATCTCCCCTCGCCAAGAGGCGTTCGACGACATGTCGACCTACGAAGCCGCTTCCACCGATGACAAGGTAGACGTCTTTCTGAAGGGACATGACTGTGAATCGTCGAGGACGAGGGAAGCGAGTAAACTTGAACTCCGAGACTGTTCGACCGGAGAAGTCGTGAGAGTAGTTTCCATTTATGGGAATGGGCTCCTATTCACACCCACCGCATTTTTGAAACTCCGCTCACACGCTTGCCGTCGGCATCGTCCGTTCCCTTCCCCGCGTCATAATATGTGGTTGTGGTCTTCGGTGGTTGCGTGGTTAAGCAGGTGGGGTAGCGGCTCGTTTCATGGCGGGGAGGGGGATACACGCTGACACAGGGACAACAGCATTTTATTCGCCAAGACAGCCGAGATAGCCGTCGTCGGATTACAGGCACGTTCAACCATTCTATCTAGCCTTGGAGGCACTCCTACACACCCACACGCAGGCATCGGGGAAGACGTCCTTCGTCAATGTCATCAGTTCAGGACAGGCAAGTCCCCATTTCACCGTCCCTACGCCCCCTGAGATCCGTCGCAGTGGTCAGAGGACGTCGTTCCAACCGTTGCATTCAACTATCGTAAGGTCCGGAAAGGCGCTGTCACCTTCAAGATATGGGACGTGGCGGGTCAGCCCAAATTCCGTTCTATGTGGGAGCGGTACTGTCATGGCATGGACGCTATAGTGTGCGTCGTCGACCATTGATACCTCGTTCTGGCAGCGTTGCTGATGGCTATGGGAAGTTTCATCGTAGATTCTGCCGATGTATGTACCATTTTCGCTGGCGCGCCTAACTGTCGATTTGACTAGTCCCGACAGCAGGATAAATTTGACACCGCAAGATTCGAACTCCATCAGCTGCTCTCCCAACCAGGTCTAACAGGCGTCCCACTTCTTGTCGTGCGTCTCCGCCGATCCCGCACTAACCACTCGTACACCATCTTCCTGCACATAGCTCGGTAACAAAAACGACATTTCAAACCACGCGTCTGTCAAGGATCTCATTCGTGAACTGTGAGTGTCCCCATATCTCAGCTATTATCAACACACTTACCCAACACTTCGCACGCACTATCCAAACACAGCGAACTCAACAAAACCCAAAACCGTCCCGTCTCTGTACGTTTCGCCCCTCGTGCCCCTGTCTACCCAATAGCTAATACCCGTTCCCACCAGTGCTACTCGGTACGCCCCCAATTTATATTCCTATCCCCTCGAACCGACTAACACGATAACACCATACTGACTAGTGCTCGATGAAGAGTCGGCATAACCTAGATATTGTACTTCGGTGGCTTACGGAGCGCAGTCATTGAAGCTCCCTCATGCGTCATGGCCAATCGCCTGCATACAATAGTACACCACGTCACATTTCATGCCTCATTCGCTCTCCCGTCATGCATGTATATCCCCTACATAGTCTCACATCAACTGTTCTCGCATCCATTCACCATATGAGTCGATTGGTATGAACACGCGTATCACTCCACTTTTTTGCCTGAAACAAACTCAGTCCTGATCCATGCTATCTGTCTCCTCTGCATGAACCATTAACTTGCCCTGCTCACTCACAGCCTGCAAAAAAGCGCCCACGCTTCTCCCATCCTCGGCCCGCATCCCCAGACCCCTCACCAATGCCGCTCCCATGCCCATCCTCAACACCCGATCCAGTTGGGCGACGCTCTGGCGGAACGGGTTGGAATGGATCGTACGTCGGAGTGTTTCGGTCAGGCTTGCAATATCATCGGCTGTAGCTGGGATCCACGATGAGGTCGTCGAGGAAGAGGACGTCGAAGGAGAGCGAGAGGACAGCGACATGACGTCACCAACGGGTTGCTCGTCGCCCTCGTCTCCCGGTTGTGGGGGTGAATGTGGCATAAGGGATACGAATTCAGGCGGAAGATGTTGGAACAGTAAGGGTAGGAGTGATGGGTGGGAAGTGATCAGGGGAAGGATGACCTGAGGAGTTAGGATATCGGTGAGGGAAATGTCGTCATCATCTACGCGTAGTTTTCGATGGCGATGTGTTCAAACTCGGAGTGAGCCAAACAGAGAGAGTGTGTGCTTACCTTCTGTAAAACTAGATCTACCACCAAATGCACCGGGACCCTCATTGGCGTTGGCATCCACACTTGCGCCCGTGTTTACATGGACGCCAACCCTTGTGGAGGAGGCACCCATGGACGTGACGAGAGCACGGAGGCGCGCCAGCTGCTCGGCGGTAGCGAGTCCGGCAGGGGGCGCGGCGGCTTGTGCGGCACGATATCTGTAATGTTGTCGATATGGCAAACGCAATGTGGGATGCAACGTAGCACGTGAAGAGAGGGGAATAAGATCGACACTACCGTCCACGAAACCAGAAGAAAGGCAACGTACGTCGCCGAACCAGACCCCATACTTCCAGGCCCAGACGAGGAGCCTCCCGCTGAGTCAGAGGATGACGATGTCTGCTGCGATGCCGAGCCGTCACCAGCGTTCCAGATAGGGACGGCCGTCGGATCCGCGAGGAATCTGTTCAAGTTTCCGACGAGCTCGTCGTCTCGTGCGTCGATTGCGTCCTGGTTGTCATTAACATGGGTGGTATCAGACGTACGAGTATGAAGTGTAATCCCACCTGCATCCAGAACTGTACGATATCACGATCAGACCCCTCAGCGTCCACCGAAGAAAAAACGACACGCACAAAGTGTTTCTGATCTGAACTATCAAACCTAAGCACAAACGTTCTTCCGCTCCTCTCCTGAGTAACCCTCTCCATCCTGGCATCTCCAGGAAACAATATCAGGTCCTCCCGCACGTTCCCACTCGGTCTTTCTTTCCACATGAAATGGAGGAGCCCGTCGTCCCCATTAGACAGGACGATAGCGCCTTTGGTAGGGTCTGCATCGACGAAGGACGAGCTTCCGCGGCGGAAGGAGCGACCAGCCTTGAAAGCAAGAAGTGTTTGCGAGTCTGTCAGCGTCGCCATCGTCACTCTCCTCTTCGACGTCCAACTTAAAGTAAAGGCAACGCGTACTTTGGCTACCGGAGTTTGAAATGCGAAAGGGCCGGCCGGGCCGCCAACTGGCACACTCACGACAGTCCTCACACTGTCGCTCAACAGTGACCCTTTTCGACCTCTTCACGGCACTGGGCGTGGCCGCCACAGCTGGCCCCGACGACATGGTTGCCTACAGTGACTTCATCCTGGGCTTGTTACTGCCTGCAAGGTCATAAACCCGATAGTAACCGGGACGTTCTCGCTATTTTCAATCTACATGTCATGAGTGAAGTAGAGGCATGACCCTAATTGTTCCGCTCGCGATAGTACCGGCCATGGCGAAGTTGTATCTCTCTCCTATGGAAAAGAGGGTCTCCTTAGCATCCTAAGGCAATAACAAATCATATCGCCATACCTTCTAGGATGAGCGAGCCGGGGCAGTGGTTAGTTCCTATCTAGAAACCTTCACCCGTTCCGATAGCCACATTTCCACTTTACAGTTCTGCGATCAGTGCCGCGGGTTGACTGCCAGAACAACTTCATCGTCGTCAATCTGAGCTCGACATCATTAAGTATATCCCAGGTATTTACCCGGTGAGTGGTGGATGTTTTCGATCCTTGAGAACAGCTTGAGACACTTATTGGTCGTGCGATACATCGATGAAGGGTAACCTCCTCATTACGACCCGGATTGAGTTTTTCAGTGGAAGATCCTTTCATGGATTACCGCGGAGGGCCAACACGCAACATAGATAATTACTGTAACGAGACGATCCTAGAGCACCCCCAATAAACGGCGGACCTGTTACGCTTTCAAACGTGTAGTTCGTAGGTTCATTCTCTATTTCAGACCGCCACGTTTATTCATCTCCCCACAGTGTACACGGACGCTCTGGATCACATCAGATCGAGGCGCGCTACCCATTATCACACAACTCGACAAAATTAGTTCCGGACTCACTCGCCTCGAAGCTCGGGTACCATCCAAGACCGTTTCCTTCGTTTGCCGGATACGGAAGGAGGTGTCCTCGATGTCAGGCAAAAGATTGAGCAGTCAAAAGGAATGCAGAAGTTGATGATGGACGGGCCGCTTCCGCCGGTGCAAAAATATAATGGACGTTCCATTTCCCCCTTCCCTTCCCTTGATGACCGCGCCCCGATCTAAGCCGATGAACAGTACCATCGATCGCCAAGCGTCCCTTGCCCGCCCCCTCGGCAAACGGCACTAATACGGATCCACCGCTGCGCAGTACCGGATACGGTCCTGAGAGGATGATCTTCCACAGCGGCCTCAGCCACTAACTAGAACCCCTCGTAACACTTGGTCACGGTCTACAGATCGCCAGTGATGGTAGAGGTCTCTGTATCTCTACGTTGAACCTGGCTGATGAAAACATGGCCCGAATTCGCCCTCTTCTTTGGCCCTCCAGATAATGGGGTAGAAGAGTGGTTATGTGATGAACTGTTATGGGAAGTCCAGAGGAGCCTTGGAGTTCTACCGTCGTTGTTAAGGTGATGACACATTCCGTGGTTGGATTATCGTTTCCACCGTCAGAAGACATTGGTTCTCTAGGGCAGTTAAATCGCCTAGGCAACATGAAAACGATATATGTACACTGCGTAACTCTAGCCGCCGTTTCAGTGTTCGCGTCGTAGAGCTGAACCACATGTAACAAGAGAGCCAGAAACGCATAGATCATTGTGGTAGCCATGTACATGCACATATCGATTGCTAAGGATATACCATCGCCAGAAGAAACTGAGCTGTGAGCGTATGTGAAGGATGTGCACCAGTATTTATAAAAATCAAGAGATGTTTCACGGTTATTCCCCGCGGTAGGTAGGAATCGAAAAGACGCGGAGAAGCCGCTAAGGATACATCCAAAATCCTGAATATAAAATCCAAACCCGGACGAAAGAAAACAGAGATACAAACGACGAAAGGGACGAAAATAGATTAGCAGCGCGATAGCACAGGGGAGCAACGAGGCAAATAACACGAGCTTTGCACACCGCGGGTAACAGTACAGAGGTCGCACTGCCACCAGCACGATATCGGTGTCAGGGACATCAGATCGTCCGGAAAGATTGAAGTGTTGGAACACCCAGAGAAAAACACATCACCCTCGGCCATATCCATAGCCAACACTGCGGCTTCTGCCACCCCCGCTTCGAGGTATAGGAATCGGGGCCACGCTCGGCTCCCGCAAAAACCTAAACTCACTCCTCGAGGTGTGCTCATCTTGTCTTTGTTCGTGTACGTGCACGGGCACATCCAGAGCGGATCGCGTACCTTCCGATGCTCGTCCTGCTCGCTTGCCTATCGCAACACTGATGTGAGTTGACGTAGGACTCCTCGGTGGGGCACTGTCAGACCTCTTCCCGCTCTTCACAGTGGTCATCGCGGTATCGAGTGCTCCTGCACCGGAAACTATTAGACGCAACTTCTCAATAGCGGGCGTATCCTGCATCGACATGACACCTCTCACGGGTACGTCTTCCACCTCTAATCCCAATCCTAGCATATCCTCCACAGTATCTCCGTCCTCACCCACATTTACAGACCTCGTGCCAAGTAACTCGTGAGGTGGGGTGCCACAAACGCCCCTTCTCCCGCTTTTACACGCCATCCGTCTCCCCCTCTCTTCCTCGAACAATGCACCACGATGGCTCACTCTCACCGATCTATCCAGCTCTAGTCCGGGGATACCGGGGATCCTTCCGATCAGCGGCGATGATGTCGACCCGTTACTGAACACAGATTGACTCAGTTCGTGGAGCGCCGAGTCCGGAGAAAGTAGTTGTAGTCTAGGTGGACGGGAGATGCTCCGACTCGCGCTTCGGGTTGAGAGGGAGCTGGTAGTAGAGGCGCTAGTAGCAGTCGATATGCGGGAAAGTGATCTTCGAGAGCGAGATCTGCTTCTGCTTGGGCGGCGAGTAACATGATCGCAGTCGTCTCCGTGCTGAACTTCGGCTTCCTCGTCATCATATCCTCGTTCGACATCAACCTCACCATGGCATGACGGACGAGATAGCCGCGAGTGTCCCCGAGATCTTGATGACTGGTAATCTGCGAGCTCATATTCCTCAACTAGGTCACAACGCCGATACGAAGGCAACATGGCGGGCGTCTCGCCATCGTCCACATCGTCTCCCCATCCAATTCCCCAGGCCGCGTCGTCTACCATGGAGATCGTCCAGCGACGAGGTACGGATCGTTCGAGACATCCTCTCAATACGCGTTCTGCACCTCGCCCGATACCATCTGGCATCTCGAAAGCACCTATAGAAAGGACACGAAGGGAAGTGAAAAAAAAAAGGAAAAGAAGTGAAGGAGAACACTTACCGCGTAGAATCTTCATCGTCAGTCTTGGCTCGAAGGGATCGGAGAAGGGCAGGCGACCGGTAAGGAGAACATATAGCAGCACGCCCAACGCCCACATGTCTTGAGCGGGATGTGCGCGGATATGTCTTCCTTGTGTAGGAGAAAGCAGTTCAGGCGCAACATAGGGCAACGATCCGGCGGGGAAAGCATGGGCGGGATGAACTGGCACCTGCTGCTCATCGCCGAGAGGGGTGGACGTTCTGTGCCGACGTGCATGGAGACGAGTGATAGTTGCATGGGACGGAAGGGCATCCTTTATTTTCCGTCTGGAGTGAGATATGGTCGAGCGGTGGCGATGCACAGCGGCAGGGTCAGAAGTATCATCATCGTCGGGCTCGCCAATCTTCCTTGCTAATCCGAAGTCGCCAATGCGGCATACGCCCATTTCGTCTACGAGGATGTTTTCAAGTTTGATATCGCAATGAACGTAACCAGCGACTTGGTGTAGGTAACGTACTCCTCTTACGACCTGGCGGAACATCATTCCGACATCATCGTGAGGCAAGCCAGGGGACCCCTGTCGTTTGAGTATATCGAACAAGGAGCCTGCAGGACAATACAAGGTGACGAAGAAATCTGCATAAGAGGTATGTTCGAAGGAGAAGAGGGGCAGGATATGTTCATGGCTAAGGGAAGACCATACTCTGGTCTCGTGGTTTAGGCGTTTACGAGCGAGTTCAGGATTATTCTGACGCTGTAGTTCAGAGTGTTTTACGATTTTGATGGCGACGATGCCACCGGATGGAGAAGAAGCACGCCTGATGGTGGAGAAGCTTCCATAACCAATTGCGGGGCCGAGTACGTAACCCGCGACAGACTCGCCTTCGTCATCTGGTAGACGGGAGTGAGAGATGGGTGGGCTGAATGCAGAGAGAAAGAGAGCCGCTGGTGAGAGCGATTCGGAGGAGGTCGCAGGGAGTAGTAGCTCTGGATCGTCTTGCGAGTGGAAGGTAAGATCCGAGGGAAGAGAATGGTCGACGGGGATATCGTAAGGGTCACCCTGGTGTCTGAATACATCAGGGAGAGTTGTCCATCGTTCCGAGGGGCGAGGGTCGCTGTCGTGGTGGTCTGTGGGAGGCTGTTCCGTGATGTGGTATCCTGGATGGGCGCCAAGGAATTGAGTAGAGAAGCTCATAACAAGGAATGGAGATGTGGGGTGTATGTGTGTATGTGTGAGTTGTTGGTCGTGGTATATAATATTGTGGAGTGTGTGTGTGATATTATCTGAGATGACGAAGGAAGAAGAAGAGTTGAGGGTTAGGGAATAAAAAGGCCAAGGGGAGCACAATGAGCGTGGGAAAACAGGGTCTTGGTGGGCGCGTCAATCCAAGAATGTGTCCGCAATTGGATATTTCCTCGCCCTTGATGGGATGCCAGCGATACAAGGCAGAACTTGCCAAGAGCTAGCCGAATGACGATGCCTGGCCGTTCTGTCGCCCAGTCCCGTGCGTCATCGAACAACCCCGGCACGGTGTACTCCAATATGCCGGTAATATACACACTGATCGTTTTCACTCGTAACGTCGCCACCTTACAGACCGTTTACAGTTCCTGTACTGGTCCGGTGGACTTGTCGCTGGTCAGCAATGCGACACCACAACTTTACAGCGCTGCTCGCCATCGCGGCAGAACGAATCTAGGTACAACGTGTATAGCAAATCTGCCTGTTCCGCAGCCCTCGGGACACCACGTAGCAGTAACCTTAATAGCTCTCATCCAGACCCTCCATCACATTACTTGTGGTTCCCCTCTCATTTCCAATGAGCCGGCAATGGAAGCTCTAGGCGATCAGCGTACTTCACATCCAGTATTGAAGCTGAAGCACTGGTGCTCACGTAGTCCCCTCGCAGTGACAACGCAGTGCTCCGCACGTTCATAAAAGCCTTCATCCAGTCCAGGAATTGCAATTGTGGTGCCATCCGCCAGGTAGGAGTTGGTATCGTCACTCGCTTCTTCCTCCTGGTATTGGAATTCTCCTGCTCCATACACTGCCTCGTGAATTGGGCGTGCTTGAAAATAAATCACAGACTACCAATCGCATAAATATCGACGTCGATGGGTCTCGCCGTCGTCCTGCTCGACACCCATCAATCCTGCTAATACACTCTCCGCCGTGGGTATATTTATTTCCGGCGGTATAGCTCCGAGCCGAACGTACTACAAGCTGATCTAGAGATCGGTCACGTCCTACCCCGTCCGCTTGGGACAGGTTTTAGTGGTGGTGTAAAGATCGTTCCTCGGATTGCTCCCTCCACCTCCACGGCCGTCTGTATGATACGGTATTAAGGTAGAGACATGACGGAAGCTAACGCGACCAAGCAACGAACGTATACTGCACTTCCACACGCAGGTAGGTATATGTCCGCGCCAATCCGTCCTGATTACAGAGAATAAGGAAAAGAAAAAAATGGGAGGAAATGCGTACATGTCGATGGAAACTTAAAAAGAAGGAAGTTGAGGATAGGCAGGCCCATACCAAGCATCGAGGCTCCAGTTGCAATGGACCTGCCACCACACCGAAAACCGTATAATCACATAATCACCGACCCAATACCAACGCTCCACATTAGCACCACCAATCCACTCAGCAATGCTCCACTGCCACCAGCCAATCTGCGTGGCTCACCCGAACTCGATCTCTCAACCATTACTTCCATCTGCTCCAACTGCCTCTTCTTCTTTGTCGCCGCACTGGCAGCCGACACGTTCCTCAACGGTTGCGTCGGCAACATATTCGGTGAAGTTGACAGTAGGGCCATAGGCGGGAGTGGCGATCCATCGTATTGATAAAGCTGTAACATGTACCCCAATACCAGATCTTGATAAATCGTCCACTGGACATACAACTCCGTATCGTTGTAATTTTGCATGAAGTTGGAAATCGCCGCGCATGGATCTTGGATTTGTTGATACCCATCCCCGAATGGGGTCATGATGATCGACCCATTAGAGACGAGCTCGTAGGTCCCGTGACACCAGTTCATTACACCCGTGATACAATTTGGCGAAGTGCCTGCAAAAAGTAAAGAGTGCGCGTTTCAGCCCTCCTCAAAAGTATCTAAGATGAGAAAAATAGCCCCCACCGTTTCCATTCATTCGGTAGCGCGCAATCTCGTAGTAACCGTCGCTCGTACTGGATAGACGTGCCACCTCAGTAAAATATCGACCAAAAAAAAAGGTGGTGGACCATGCTCACAATGAATACGACATTCCTGTCGTTTTGGGGTAGATGAACGACATGTTGGCCGGTTGTGCGAATCCCTGTCGATAAGTCACACCATGAGGACTAGTCACACAGACAGCATGGACGACTGACAGCACCAGTAACGACTTTCTGGCTACCGGATGACCATGTCCCATAGATATTCGTGACATTATGTTGCAGGGTGTATTGGATATCCTGAGCGAGCACAGGGAAGGGCAAAAGGACGAGAAGGGGGAAAGAAAGAAGTAAGGGCATCATCGTGCGATGAATGCGACTCGAGGAACGAGCGGTGTGCTTGTGCGTATCGTATTGGCTTGTCGTTCTCGTACGCTGTCTCGTCTTGAAAGGACTGAACTCGCTACGACACCGGCGACTAGGCTGCGGTTGTGAAGCGGAAGGGAAGGGAGTGGAGATGTATTTGGTTCTGTTTGGCCACTTTTTCGTGGAGGCTGACCTTGTTGCTATTCCTGGCCGATATGTAAGTACATATTACAATATCACGATCATGCGCATGGCTGCGTAGAGGACAACTAATCCTTCTTAAGCTCTCTGCGAATGACGAATATCCGCTCGCTGTCCTCCGATATCGTCAACTCCTGAACACCTCTCACACCCTCCAGACCTTGCAGACTTCGTCCCTTGGCAAGAATAATATAGATTTCCAGTCCATCTCCGACCTAGCTCACGGTGAGTCCACCGTTCATACCCACGAGACAATGTGCGTACCTCGATGTGCCTCTCCGTTGCACTCGTGAACGAATCGATGACGAGTGCGAGTACTGCCTGTAGTGGCAAATGCGTCGGATGAACCGTTCCAGGTGCAGGTTGTTGGTTCTTGAAGTAGATCTATACGACACAAACATGTGAACCGTCATGGGGCTCAGAAAGAATATGGGACGCACCTGGTTATCCAGAAACGGTTGTAGGAGGGACTGGGCTGGTCCTGCTGCGCGGCAAGCCTCACGCTCGTAGGAACCTACGGGGTCAAAGGAGTACACTGCGCCCGAACCTACACCACGGATGGACATTCTCTAAGCATACGAGCAGAACTGAAGATCGAAACAACGACGTACCATCCTCCTCGATACCTCCCAGAATATTATACACGTAGTACGGGAAAAACCTGCGAGCGTACAACATCGTTTGGATCAACCGCGCAATCGACCGAAGAGGCATATCCTTGGCATGAGCATGTCGGTACCACTGCGTGCCAACCGCATATAAGCCGGGTACGAACAAAAAGGACCAAGTCAACACGAAAGACACACCTCGAGGCGCTGTTTCACTTTCTTAACGAACATATTTCCGTCCGCTGCGAACCCATTCACAGCCAATACCGCGCGATCCGTCCTGAACCACAAGACAAGAAAGAAGTGCGTGCGAGGGTGCCAGTCAGCCAACCGCAAGCATCAACGAGCTCCCCATGTAAGAGGGATACGTACAATCGAAACACCTTGGGTGCATACCGCGTTTGGATACTGTATCCCTCGCTCTGGCGCGTGTCACCCGCTACCACGCTGAAATCAGCACCTGCGATTGCAAGGATTGTGCCGCCGTTCTCTGTGTATGGATTGAATGATGACATCGTATGTGGATTGTGTCAAAGCGGGCCGCGTAATCGAGAACAAACTGTGCGCCAACGCGTGAGCGGAGTTTGAATTGAAGCCCCTGTTAACAATTATAAATTATAAATTGGTGGAGTCGAGCTTCCCCCATACCACTCTGGCAGTCACCTCACAGGTCGGGTCTGACACTTGTGTTGACCGGTATAAAAATGTGTTTTAGGAACTGGTTTATCCAAAACAAAGATCGTCAACCACCAGCGGTTGACATTATATACTCTTGCGACACTGTCACGGTACGAAACGATTCTCAGCACTTGAATTCCTCCCCGCATCTACAGTGATATAGCTGACAAACCCACCGGCCATTGCTTCGCCACCGTCAAGCATGCTGGCATGCCCACTGCTCGGCGGCGTACCCGTTCCTACTTGCCTCGCCACACCCACCGACCCTAGTCTCGACCGCTCACTGCGCAATATTATCCTATCCTTCCAGACGTATCCGGGGCTTTCTTTCCAAACAGCCACCTCCTCTAGGATTACTTTGCAACGCAGGGCAGGCTATCTATTTGACTTTCCTCCCCTTCCATCCGCATCGATGATCAAAGCTGACGGTGTCAAATATTTTGCTGTAGGTGCGTCTCAAGTTAAACAGCAGCTGCGTAGCGATCGTTCTCGGTCTATTACCTGATACACTCCACAGACTACTGTTTTGGTACGCATGTTTTCAGTTAGGGTGAAATCGTTCTGCTCGCCGCGGGTTCGTCCACTTCTTCTAAGCCCACGGATAGATGTTTGGTACTGACAGTGGACGTACTATGTAGTTGCCGTCTCACACTCTACGGCATTAACAGTTGAATCTGTCTTGCAAAGTGATGGTGAGAATACCGCACCTCCGGTCCCGTCGTGTCTTACTTCACTCACGCCCCTCTCGCTCTCTCAGCACCAATTCTATTCTCTTGCGCAAGTACATATACGTTCCTCTGCCTTCTAATAAGGCACCGTGCACGCTCACTGCGCGCAGAGATTGACGATGCTTCCAAACCCGACCTATGCCGTTCAGTCGAGGACGCGTTGTCTGCGAAGAAAGCGACGTACTATTTCCAGATTTTCAGCGGTGTTTCGCATGGGTTTTCCACTCGCGCGGACCCAGGTGTGGACAGTCAGCGTGGGTGTTTGTTTTCTTTTTTCGATTCGCCCTTCGTACTTGGATCTTTGTACTGAATCTAACCATACTTGCCCTTCTCGGAACCCTTAAGGTGGGCAAAAGCGGAATGCACCAGAAGTATTGTACGGTGGTTCAAACGGTTCTCTGCGTAATTGCACGCGTAGGCAGGAACGTGCCAACCTTGCTTGATTAGAGTTGACGCGGACAGTGTAAATCTAGAAAAACGATACATGACTGGACATGACTTATGTAAAAAGAAATATATATAGATCTGCTTATCTTATCGGCGTAATCGATCTGAGCGGAGTCAACAGTCGGCACGATTCTCGATTCTCGACTGCAATGAGTGCGTGCAATACGACTTGATTTTCCATTCATCTAACCCACCTCACAGACCTAGAAACGCTAGACGGTCTCCTACTCTTCGCGATCCCCAAGAAAGGCGCGTGCGGCGGTATTCAACTCCGGTAGTTAACCTGATCTTGACCATCTAATCAGGCCGGCTACATGAAAAATGTTTGCAGTTGCTCTCTGGTGCGCGCAGGCACATCCCCTGATTCAGTAGCACGTATCCGAGTGACTTGACCTTGCAGGAGCCGATATTCAGTTTCGGAAGTCTCACCGCCTCGATGTGTGTCTTGTGATGAACCTTCCCATTGCCCTGTGAGCAATACCCCACATCAGAAATGAACCGTCTGATCACCATCCTAGCATCTTCCTTCCGGCTGCAGACATACCCTCTTTCGTCGGGAATGGAAATGTTGATATTGGTATCACGGGCCACGATGTCGTTCTAGAGGCAGGCATGCAAAACAAAATCACCGAAGTTCAAAGGCTTGGGTTCGGAAAGTGTGCACTACAAATTCAAGTTCCCGAACACGGATCCATCCAATCTGTGGAACAGCTTGCCGGAAAACGTATCGTGACAAGTTTCGAAGTTCTTTCCGGGGAATACTTTAGTAAATTGGACGATCAGCTGCAGTTGACCGGTGATCAAAGGACCAAGATCCAGTACGTGGGAGGTAGCGTTGAAGTGGCCTGTGCGCTTGGACTGGCAGACGGCATAGGTACGCAGCAAGCGACATCTCATGTGATCCGTAGGGCTTATTGCGATACCGGAAACCAGTGGATCTAGTAGGTGTGTCTCTAGCGAGCTTAAAACAGGTGTCATCCAGTTAACTGTCTCGCAGAGTCAGGCGAAACGATGCGTGCAGCAGGTCTGCGCGCCATTTCTACGGTCCTCGAAACGGAGGCGGTCCTTATCAAATCAAACACACCCTCTCGAGCCGATCACACCTCCCTCATCGACTTGGTCGCAAGCCGTATAGCGGGCGTGGTCGCTGCCGAGAAATATGTAGTCTGCTCGTATAACATCTCCAGGGAAGCTTTGCCTCTGGCAGTAGAGGTCACGCCGGGTAGAAGAGCGCCAACTGTCAGTCCGCTGGAACAGGAAGGCTGGGTCGACGTGAATGCGATGGTTTTGAAGAAGGATTGCGCAAGAGTGATGGATGAGCTCGTTAAGATTGGCGCCCAAGACATCCTCATCTTCAACTTGGACAATTGTCGGGTTTGACATCCTCTGATAACAGGATAGAAGCGACCTAGTCATCATGACACGAACTGGTAGACTATATACATAACACTCCCACTGGTGGCCTATCACGTCAGTACACAGCTGGCTACTTCGATTTTGTATCTTCCAAAAACACGGCTCGCTGCATTCAAGTAGGGGGGATATCCCTTCGTTTCAACCACTGCTCCTAGGAATCAGGACCACGGTGTCCACACATTTGAGAACTGCTGACATATATGTACGTAGCAACTTGGCACGAAGTTCACTACGCTCCTCTGTACATGGCGCTTGATCCTGAGCTGCAGCACAATAGACGCCCCAAGTTATTCCTGGGTGCGGAAGCAGCAGTGGTTTGGATGGACGTCCTACGGAGTCTGCTTAGCATCTGGAACTCTGATTAGGCCCAGTGTAGGTTTGATCTGGAAGAAACGTCTTCTGTACTGGTCCTAGTTGTCTCATCACCGCGCGGACCTCCGGCGAGTAATGTACATCGCCTACCGGATTATCAGTTGACCAGCAGGGTGACCCGTCCTCATAAAGGTCACCGGGAGTCGAATCCCCGACTCGACAGTAGACTTCCATCATACCGAGCCTGTGCGGGGGAGGTACTAGTTACCAGGATGCCCACGCCCACACCTGACACGTTCAAAGCCCTGCTTGGAAAGCTTGTGAAGACGCCCGAATCCTTCGCCGCTGACGACCTCAAAGTTGCTCTTAATCTTCTTTTTACTCCCGATGTCGTTCTGCCCGCGCAAGTCGGCGCTTTCTTGCTTGCTTTGCATAATGCGAGAGTAGAACGACGGCCAGAGAATCTCGCAGCCGCCGCTGACACTTTGCGCGCCCGCGCGGTCAAAATTGTGCTCGAAGATGGGGATAAGGATTTCGTAGTCGATATCGTAGGCACAGGCGGAGACGGACACAACACGTTCAACGTTAGCACAACCGCTGCGATCGTCGCCGCAGGCGCAGGTGCACGCGTCGTCAAAGTAAGTACATCGTTCATCCCTTTCACCCTCATAAAAAACAGCAACGACACAACAAACGTCTAACATTGCCACTCAGCACGGTAGTAGAGCTTCGACTTCGTCGTCGGGGTCAGCGGATCTCTTGGAACGCCTAGATTGCCTATTTGTACCGCCTGCACCTGGAACCGTCGTCCAAATCCCACAAGTCCCTTTTACATTCATCCTAGCACCTCATTATCATCCATCGCTGGCAATGATTGCACCATACCGAAAGGCTCTTCCTTTCCGCACGCTCTTCAACGTCCTCGGTCCACTCATCAATCCTGCACGCCCCAGGGGCATGGTACTCGGGGTAGCTGAACGCGAACTTGGCCCTGCCTTCGCCAAATCCCTGCTTGATATTGGCGTCCAACGTGCGCTTGTTGTGTGTGGTGCAGAGAATCTCGACGAGATCAGCTGTGCAGGAGACACATGGATATGGGAGATCCGAGACGGGCAGATCACCGAGGCAAAACTGCATCCCGAACGGTTTGGGCTACCCGCCCATCCTCTCGCAACAGTGGCAGGGGGGACGGCTGCTGAGAACGCGGAGACGTTCAAGGCGCTGTTGAGATCTGGCAAGAATATACCCGAGCATTTGACGCCCATCTTGCACTTTGTACTGTTGAACGCATCTGCACTTTTGGTGGTTGCAGGTCTAGCAGAGGATTATGAGCACGGTGTTACGCTTGCCCTAGAGAGTGTGACATCGGGAGCGGCTTGGAAGGCTTTGGAGGCATTTCGCGACACCGGAAGGCTCGCAACGAGCAAGGTGGAGTCTCCGAGGCGGGACTGATCCATTCGTATTATTATGTAATGTTGTTGTTTAAGATATTAGCTGGTTGTCCGTCCAATAGGCAGCGTTTCGGCCAACAACAGCTTGCTTCAGTACTTTTTCGTGAAGTCACCGTCACCATGCCCACAGCAACCTCACAGTAAAGTTTGAGTGAGCCGCGAACTCCATCAGGACGTAAATACCTAAATGGGGAACATTCTCCCCATGACTGTGAGTGCTGAATCAGATTTCTCAAGTGTACAACAGCGGCTGGGCGGATAAGAGTCCTTTCTGCATGTATATTCTTGCTTGTTTTCACGATCAACTGTGAGTACCCCGCGACGAGCGAGTCAACAAAGAATTTTCCACCAACGACGCGGCGAGAAAGAGTGCCCTGCGATGACCCCGACTGACTTCGGCTTCTTGCCCATTCCAACAAGGCTACGTTACGATCCTGATAAGCCGTTCCACTTTGGCCTTGTGTTGAACGTAGCCTTTGGGTTTGCAAGTACATTCAGTGAGTCCGAGCATCGCGGTTCTACGTGGAAGTCGTGTTCCACGGGTCATTAATCACTGATGTATTCAGCCGCTGCAAACCTTTACTATTGTCAACCGCTACTAAGCATGTACTTGTCATCGCATTCTATGCATCGAGGCTAACTCGTGTTTCTAGTTGAATTCTCAAAGTCATTTGACGTAAACTACGAACGGGTTTCACAGTAAGCACAAGGGTCGGCTTCTGTGCTACAGCTTTAATAACGGAGAATTATCAGAATACCAACATTGGTACAAGCTGGGTAAGAGGGGCTTGATGGACTATTTCCCATATTTGACTGCTCATCACGGCACACTAGCTATGCTTCTGGTCTAGTGCTGATCACACCACTTGGGGATTTGGTCCGGAGACGACCCCTCGTACTCCTTCTCGTAATGCTTTCGACAACTTTCACTGTTGGACTCTCGGTCACGAAGAATTTCCGACTTTTCGAAGCGTTATGCTTTTTGACAGGACTCGTCACGGTTACCCCACAGGTTCTCATGCCTCTGGCTGCTGATCTGGCCACTCCTGACCGGAGGGGAACAGCGCTTTCTGTCGTGCTTTCAGGCTTGATGTTTGGCGTCTTAGCAGCTCGAGTGCTGGCCGGTGTCATTGCTAACTTTGCTTCGTGGCGCATAGTCTATTACATGGCAATCAGTGTTCAGGCTTTGGTTCTCGTTGGAGCATATATCATGCTCCCAGATTACCCCGCCAGAAACATAGATCTCAGTTACTTCCAAATCCTGGGATCCATGGCAAAATATGCGGTTACGGAACCACTCGTAGTGCAGGCCGCTTTGATCAATATCGCATCGAGTGCCTGTTTCAGCGCGTTTTGGGTCACCCTCACGTTTCTGCTAGGTGGCCCGCCATACTACTATTCGACGTAAGTCAGGAAACGCCTCTCTACATCCCAGAGCCAAAACTTACAGATGGACAGGCTCGTCATCGGCCTGTTCGGGCTCGTCGGGGTGTTTGGTGTGCTGGTTGGACCCTTCGCTGGACGTCTTATTGACAAGCTCGTTCCTTGGTATGCTACCCTCATTGCGACTCTTGTTCTGTCGATATCCCAAGCTGTACAAACGGCGGCCGGCGGAACAAACGTCTCGGCAGTTGTTATCGCTTGTTTCGGTTTAGATGCTGCTCGCCAAATGCAACAGGTATCGCTGTCAACGGCCGTATTTTCGTGAGACTAGTTTCTGTACGCCTTTGACAAATGACCTGACGGTACAGAAGTATATCGGCGACAGCCCGGGCGCGTCTGAATGCCATACTGATTCTATGCGTGCGTCATTGGTTTCTCCAACTCCAGGCATGAATCAACTGCCATGCAGCTCTTTATCGGCCAGGTTATGGGCACGTCGGTCGGTACGACAGTGTTCGTACAGCATGGCTGGCGTGCATGTGCGTTGCTTTTGCAGGCTTGGCAGGGATTCCAACTTGTCATACTTTTTCTGCGCGGGCCGCACTGTCCAAGGAAACATTGGTTCGGTTATGCTGGGGGATGGGCCGCTCGGAAGCAGGTTGTTGATGCGGAAAACGTAGACAATTCCTCGCGGGAGAAAATGAAACTCGATCTGGGGGGGAGTCGGAAAAGGCTCGAAATGGGGGAGGGAATCAGAGAAAACTGAAGATGGAATCGTCCGAAACTGCGGCCCGAGAGATGTCGGCGTGTAGTTGGCAGGTACTCCAGGTATATCCGGATCTCAAGATATCCGTGCAAAAACATGCGACGCATTGCGAATTGATCAATTAGAAGTCGCTGCGGTGTTCTTGGAAAAGGGACCTTGTGGAGTTAAATATCTGATAGAGGCAGGAGCTCCGTACGATTGGAGGCGGGATGTGGAACCAAAGAACTATCGCCACTCGCTTTCAGTGAACCATATCACGGCAATCGTGTCGGAGTGCTGTGGAGAAACAGCGCCCACGGGATGAGGTAATTGTGAACGCGTTTAAGTATCGCATTTACAGCAAGTACGCTTTTCCGGGTCGAGAAGCCTGTCACAAAGAAGCTAGTCTGAGATTGTATACGTAGGACATATATAGCGATAACCTTTTGAGCAAATATAGAAAACAGACTCGGCCGGTGGCCCTGTGACCAACCTACACCCGGTGCGGAACGAAAGAAGGGCTCCGAGTTCGTGCAACGCAATAGGGCCCCTGGATCCATGATGCAGGGAAACACAGCACGAGGTAGGCCATAGTATGCATTCGATAGGGAGGTTAGAGTTTATGCAAATGCACTCTGAAACACGCCCGCCCTCAGGAGCTGTGGGCGTTACCGTGGTTGGGATTTAATGCTGGCGGTGGAAAAAATGACCTGATGGCCCAATAGGGCTGAGGAATGAGTAAGAACTTCGCCTGCTGCGATCAGTGGAAATCAACGGCTTATTCTTATGTGGTGAAGCCCGATCGCCAAAAATTGCTTAGTGGGACCGCCTCGGTCGACGGTACTCCAGGAGTCTTGCTGTTGCAACGAGGTGGACGGACAACACTCAGATGACCCGTGTGCGAGACAAATGTGTAGGCACCTAGCCAATTTAGCACGATTGACAAAACTCACCGCAAAACTCAAGGCCACTGAATTTAATGGTGCCGTATTCTGCAATGACAGAGGGCTCCATTAGTCATAAAGAGGTAGCTCTGTGGTCATTTCAAACAACCACAGTACCTGCCGTGTCGACTCGCTATTACGGATGCTCAGGGTGGTGGGATTGGCTGATCCAATGACAAACCAAACCGATCGGAAGGTGGAAGTTACCAGTCAACTCAAGCATGCGCCAATCGAGACTGATTTATCCCATAAAGCCTTGTGTGTGCCACAAACGTTGTCAGTGTATGAATGGTTCCATTTCCTTGGGACATATCATGAAGATGAACGGAGACAATTGCACAAATGAGTGGGTACAGGGTGAAGGGCCGTAGAACGAGAACAAGATGACCCATATCAAGCATTCATACTCCCTTATCATAACACTTGGGCACTATGGTTATTCTCGGTGGACAATCTGAGCGTTGTGAGCTAGCGCCGATAATACATAGTGAACCTTAGCCCTTACCATCCTGTACACGCATGGTAGGCACTGGCTAGGAAACTAAACCGCTCCGAGAGGGGAGGCAAGGAAGATACCAACCTGGCCTGCCAAACAGTTACTGAAATCGAATCTTGCAACTCAACTTGTGCTCATCGAGCCTAAGTACCTTATAGCACCTGAGACCTAACATACATCAAGGTCGGAGACCCCCGAAACTGCGCCATTTGGCTCTAACCCAAGACGCCGCTCTCTGCTTTGAAGACGATCTCGTTCATTGGTGCATTGACCTACCATGTCGATGTAAACGCTCTCTTGCAGGTGGTTAAACCTGTCCCACTGACCAGCGACCGTGACGTTAGTAAGTTGGTGAACCGGCTGAACAGCTGCCATTCGGTCTCGGAAGTTCCCATGTCGTCCTGTTCCAGGACATGGCCACCGGAACAAAGTTACCAAACCATGTCATGATCGAAAGCACGAAAGCGAGTATGCCGATCGTGTGGTGTGATGCGCAAGTGAGCGATGGCATGGTATGGCAGGAGAGGGATGCAACCGTTTGGGGATCCACTGGAAGGATCTGAGAAGTATACACTATTAGTATCATACAGCACTCACATGAAGATGGATGTTTCCTGGCGTGACTTTGGGGTAACACTGCAGATACTAACATTTTCGTTCCGTGCTTAGCCCCCTGAGGCATGGCATTGTGATTTAATCATGCTTGTTGTTTTCCTTGTCACCAGACGTCTGCTGCTTAGATCATTGTCACGTGTTTGTCTTCACGCCTTCTGCCCGCACTGCTGAGGCAGGTGACTTCTGTGGAGGTCTGGCACCTCTGATTGAATATTCTCGTTAGTAATTCAGACAACGCCAACCCACCCTTTGCACTGATGAGTGATTCTTCTCGCAAATTCTGTGGACATCCCAAGGTGCCCTGTCCTCGTTCAGCTAGAATTGTCTAGTGACATCAGGCAAATTTGCAAGGTGTCATTCAAATCAGGAAGTGGAGCAAACATGCAGCATCTACCGGTACACTTTGTTTTGTGGCACTGATAACCGTAGCCATGGAGTTGACCTTCCCGGTTGGTTTTGCATCCGCGACCATTTTCGCGAATTCCTTCGTATGCTCAACCAGATACCATATCACCAATAATATCAGGGGAGGACAGCAGATGTAACATCACGGTGAGAGTCGTTGCACAGCATATTTCCAACCATAATTCGAGCCCCTTCGAGTCCCTTTCCACACAGACGTGTTTTCCAGTCCGGAGATATAGTTTGGAATCCAACAGGCGAGCATGTTGTGCAAAATGAAACGATCGAACGTTTGATGGCGTGCAGGTGAAATGATGTTGGGGCTTACCTGCGCAGCATGGATGCAACGACGAGATCGAACGTTGTAATAGGCCCGCGCTGGCACGGAGCATGGTGCGATCGGATTGACGTGATACGTGTTCACGGAAAAGGGATTAGTGCGGAGTGCGCCAGCCCCCGAGATGACCTGTTTTGCATTGTGATGATATCCTCGCAGCTGATCCGTTGATAAGTGTCTGAAGATGTGGGCCCTTTTTGGACTGAGGTTACCTTAGTTGGATTGGAGCTGACCATCGCACACTCTCTAGCCTATTCGGTGCTGCCTTCCCAATGCCCATCCTGTATGTACAGCAGCGGATCATGGCCTGCAACATACTAGATCGATCAGATAATGTTATGTTCGCGCCGAACCGTTTTACGTTGCCACCGAGTTTTAATGGTCTGAGGTAATTGACTCCGCATCCTCCGGCATGCCAGTAAATAAGAAAAAAAAAAAGGTGCTGGGCTATAAAACATCATCAGTGGCAGCCAGGGATCATTATTGTGCTTTGCTTTGCTTTCTGCCCACTCACCCATATGTCCCATTGTCCCCTGCCTTTTAGTTCTTATCATTCCCCTCTCTTCGGTTGTATGGGCCACTTCTTGGTTATTTAATGAGTGGCTGTGGTGTCACTCTGCTTCTGCTATTTGCTATGACCCAAGGTCTTCACGTGGCACTTCAATTGAATTCGTCATTGCCGTTCCTTGGTTCATAGCCAAAATAGTCAGACAGAGTGTCCTGCTCTCCCTCAGAGTAACTGGCAGTGTCTTGCCCATGCCAGCAAGTTGTCTTCAAGTTATCTTTATTGCTTTTGCATCCCAGTTTCATTGTTTTTCTAGCTCACCACATTGCATTTTCATCTGTGATGCTATAATTATATTTTCTCGATATCTCCTACGAACATACTGTGCAGTTATTCGGGGATGGGTACCGGCATGTTTCCGAAGCAATCGTTCAGCCCGAGACTATTTTCGTTGTCATCATCTGGTTTTTGCCTGGCTTCGTTGATCCAATTCTCACTGCAGTACTGTCCCTCGTTGCCTCGGCACTTTCCTTGTTATCTGATGCCGCCTTACTAGAAGTTGGACATTAGTGAAGCTGAAGATCACAGCGATATATGCATTTGTGGGGGGCTCGTGGTTAATGACACCTGTAAGAAGTAATTGCATTTGACCCAATCACTGCGTTTTGACATTGCCATTTCGACGCCGCGTTGCTTCTCCTGACACGAGTGCTTGTGGAGCTACCACTACATATCAAAGTTAGCAGTCGCATCATTAGACCGGAAGGTTCCATCGACAAACAAGTTCAATTAGGGCAGTACAGTGATACTGTGGGATGAAGGGATATAGTGAAGGGATACAAGAGGGTTGATAACGTCCGTATCCGTGGAAGCATGCCGATGACTTGTCACTTCAATAGTTCATCGATTATTCTCTCATCCGGTATGTTTGCGACGTTAGACCCCCTGTAGTTCAATCTACGTAGAACGTCGATCTGCGTTCATTGCTTTTAGCATCCCGAATGAGCCTACGGCGGTCGAGCACATACCACTTTCGAACGCTCGAATCCAAGGCCCTCGAACTGAGCAACATGGGTCTTTTCAAGACCCGCTATAGCCACTTCGTCCCTTCCGGACTCTTTGGTATCGACCTTTCCTTTTGACTCGTGGCCTCTGGCATAGATCTGTGTCCAGTAACGTGCTGTCTCCTCGAAGCTGTTCTTACTTGTCATGTAATGCTTCGCGACTTCAGCATCTTGAGGGTCGTTTGGCTCTGGGGAACATAGGAGTGATTGTAGCGATATCAACGTTGATTTGAGAGTCAGAACAGGGGACCACGCGTCTTTCAAAATGTCAAGGCAGATAGCACCAGACGCCGATGATATGTTGGGATGGTACACTTTAGTGATGAACTTCATCTTCACGGGTTGGAAGGGATATGATTCAGGAATAACAATATCCTGTAGGAGAGTTTGTTGAACATGCAACTGGCACTTGGCACAAGATGTGACACGCACTACTTCAAAGATGCCTCCCTCATACGGTGTGTCTTTGGGGCCGGGGAATGATCCTTTTAGATGGAAAGGGGACGAATCGACGAGATCGATTCTGATATTCGAGGTTTTGTCATTCTTGCAATCTGAGTGAGAGCGACCAAATCGCACCGATGAGTCACTACAGCAATCAATGGCTCTCCATACCTGAGATCTCCTTGTTAACCCGACGCAGGCGCGCATCCATATTGAGTGCTAAGCAGATGTTTTGGCGCAGTGAGGCCGCTGTAAAACAACTGGAGGCGATCACGTGCTGCCATACCAAGCGCCCGCCACTTCATCGATCAAGCCACAGAAAGGACTCCCCGGCCGTCGCTGATAGCTTGGCTTTTCCTGGTGGTATATAGGAAAGCCTAGGAAATGGTAGATTTGGGGGTTTTCAGGGCATCAGCTGCCAGCTGCCAGCAATAGAGCCTTGGTTGTTGTCTATGGATGCTATTCGTCGGCCAATATTGCCATAACAGGAGGTCAACTGGTCAAAGAAAGGTATTTATTTTCTATTTTACAAATTCTACCAATCCTGCTAACATCGCTCCATCAGACCGCGCAGTCTGCCTCATTTGTCGCCATGTCATCGTCACCGCCCATGCGGAAAAGAGTAGAGGAATACATACGTGGTCTCCAGGCGCAGATAGTATCTGAGTTGGAGAACTTGGATAAGACAGCTCCAAAGTTCCGCCGTGATTCGTGGGTACGGCCGCAAGGTGGGAATGGCCTGTCTTGCGTCTTCGCTTGCCCCCCCGAGTCGGGGGGGACCCCCTCGTCTCTCGAGACCATACTCGAGAAGGCTGGAGTAAACATTTCTGTCGTGTACGGCGTACTCCCACCATCCGCGATCAAGGAGATGCGCTCCAATCATTCTTCGATCCCTTACGATGGTGAAACTAGCCTGCCCTTCTTTGCTGCAGGCATCAGCCTCGTCATCCACCCCAGGAACCCCTTCGCACCAACCGTGCACGCGAACTATCGCTACTTCGAAATCACCGAAAAGGCCGATGAACCCAAAGTCATCGCTTGGTGGTTCGGCGGAGGTTCTGACCTAACTCCGAGCTATCTTGACGAGTCCGCAGTGAAACACTTTCATCGGACTCTGAAGGAAGCTTGCGATCAGCACGGTAGCGAACTTTACTCCGCTTTTAAAAGGTGGTGCGATGAATATTTTTACATCAGCCACCGTCATGAAACTCGAGGAGTTGGGGGGTTGTTCTTTGACGATCTCTGCTCCGAGACACACGTGCGTCTATCGAACGATATTGCCAGGCCACGTACACCGGACGAAATATTCTCATTCATCCGGAGCGTCGGAGACGCTTTCATCCCTTCATACATTCCCATTCTCAAAGCCAACGCGATCAGACCTTACACGGAGCGCCACCGTCGATGGCAACTCCTGCGGAGGGGGCGTTACGTGGAGTTCAACCTAGTATACGACAGGGGAACAAGGTTCGGACTAAATACTCCGGGAGCTCGTATTGAGAGCATTCTGATGAGTCTGCCGGAGACCGCGAGGTGGGAGTATATGTCAGATCTTGGAGTAAGCGAGGAGAGCGAGGAGTGGCCCCTCGTCAAGGCCTTAAAGGAGCCACGCGAATGGGTATAATAAAGAGGCTTCCTGTGCTCGTGCCCACGTATCAGAAATGCGACTCCGTTATGCTGTGCCTCTAAAATCGTCCCGAAGCTAAATACTTATGACATTGGTATTATCTCCTCGCGGACATGAGTAGGAAAATATTACAATTCTAGCTGAACTCAGTTTCCCGCCTTCATGATGTATGTCTTAATATTCCATCTTGAATCCAGCCAAGTGGATGAAGTACGACATTACACTGACTCGGCGAGAAGAGCCAATATGACTGATACCTCGGCTTCGAAGCATAGTGGTGGCACGGGAGCTATCCTCCAACAAGTTTACACGTTTTACACACCATAGACTCCGGACTCGTGCGTCCACATGGGAAAAGGAAATCATATAAGCTCCGCGAGGTCTTCCAACAGGACAAGCACAAGGCATTAAATACAACTATCCGCCTGAGGTAGAACAGACAGCTACTGACTGAATGCGAGAAAGTACAATCCTTCCTATATTGATGGATGGCTCCTTTAGTTCACTGTGGTTTATTCAGCTCCGCCTGCGCGTGACCCTTCTCCTTCTGTGCATTGCCTACAACAGGAAAAAGGTCGGGAATAGTGATAACATGTAAACTCAGAACTCGTAACTTGCCTTGCACCTGCTGATCCTTGTCACCGGAGACCGCACCAACAACAGAATCTTTATATCCCCCAGCTTTGTCCGTAAGACCTTCCACATAGCCCTTGGCCTGGGCAGCCTTGTACTCCCCCTCTCCACGGGAATGCTCTTCTTTCCCCGACTGCGACCAGGACGATGCGCCGGTCATATCCCCGACCTAAAGAACGGTCGATATCAAAAAAAAGCCGTACAAACTACATAACACGCACCGCTTCGACGACTGACCCCTTCAGGGAATGGAGCTGACCAGTGAGTTTACTACGGAAGACGGTTCAGTTCCTTCTCGCTAAAGAACATGGTAAACATACCTGGGTTCTTGGTTCTGGGTTTGGTTCTGGTTCTCGGACATGGTGGCTAGTATGACTGGCCATCTAGCGGGCATTCCGCTTTTATTGTCGGCGTGCGTAGGTGGTTGTCGCCGATGCGGCCCCTCCGAATGACATCATGACCCAACGTGTGACGTAGGGAAGTGTCAACGGGCTATCCGCGCCCCACACGATCGTCATAAGTCAGGACGGGGTCTAGGCATGTACGGCAATACTGGATGACGTCGCGTCTGCTAAACAGGTCAAAAAAGTTTGGATCATTGAAATGCCAGCCGGTGTTCGGTACATCTCTCTGACAAGCAGCCATGCTGTGCGGCTGCGTTTAGGGGCTCGGCCGTTAGACATGTTCCGGAAAAGCCGTCACTTCGCCAACTTTCTGTCTGCCCGGGCTCTAAACGGTGGTGTGAGAATTATGGTTTCCAGATGGGCTTGTGAAATGTGTTTTGTCGAGCATGTCCATTCAGGGCGATACCCTTGGGAGCGCCCAAACCTGAGTAAGTGCAAAACTCTGGGGTTGAATGATCAGCCGGGCAGGGACAACTAAAAGGTCACAGGGTAGAGGTTGAACCGGTAATGTCTTGACGTGAATAAAGGTGACCTGGGCTAGAAGGCGTAGGCCTTGCCGTGGGATCATACGCTAAGAGGTTCGTCAGCGAGAGAACGCGCAAGCAAAACAGAAGCGCAGAGGTATGCGTCAACCAGAAAGGGCGGACACCTGAAGTCGTAGGGAGTCCCTCTTGAGAATCCTCAGATATCCTCGGCGTACATGGTGTGAAATGACCGGTTTCGGGAATTGTAGATGAGAGAGTTATGTGCAAATCGACACTGTCACAAACAAGTCTGTGATGCCCTAGTGAATACACAGCAAATGGCGACTTCCAAGACCCTGGGAAGCACGGTACGAATAGTCGATGAATGGGATAGAAACACTTCACCATGGGATTCCTCAGAGGCACATTAATTTGCTGCGATAAGGCGGTCGGCCTGCGGGCAAGGGTCTCCAGGAGTACATAAAGTTACACATGCAAGTGTTAAGCTTAAGTTTGATCGGGTTGAACGGGTGGAGGCGATCTTCTTGTGCGGTATCCAAGACCTACATCCATACATATAAGCCAGTCGCCACAATAAATTGGTGGGAATTTGGTCACTCCGAGGACATTCTACTCGCTTGTGGACTAAATTAATGGTGACCAGCTCAAAGCTAAGAAACAGGCCCGATGCACTGGTCCCTTGTGTGATAACACATTGTTCGGCACATCAAGGACAGTGAATAATTGGGATGTGGACGAGTTGCTGGAAGAAGAGCGGAGGTAGACCTCACACGTGATGATATGACCCAAGCGGTAAGTCCCGCGGTCAGGAAGCCACTTCCAGAAAGGAAGAAATTATGACTTTGCAGGCAACATGCTCCAATGGAATCCTGGTCTGTTTGAAGGGAAACCGTAATTGCCATGGCCAGTTGCTGCGAGAGGATCTTCAAGCCTTAGACACCGTCGGACAAGTCGCACAACGGTACAAAGCTATGTCCGGGGTTCAAGCCCTAGTTATTCCTGCCCAACTTGAAACAGACAACGAGACTGCACTTACCGCACCAAATACCGAGTTACGTTACAACGTACAAGTCCATGGACATGAAGAAACACGATTACATGTCAAGACACCTTCACGCGGATGGGCAGCTGTCTTCGACGTCAATTACTCGAGCCTCGATCCGCTGGGAAGGTGCGACTCCAGAATTCACTTATAAAGTATGACGGTCGCTGGATATTGCTCCGGTATTACGGTACGCGTTCGTAGAGTCCTAATCGGCAGATCAAAAAGAATGGACTTTGTGCGAGATCATTCCAACTTCTCCAGCTGCTCCAGTCTTGCCAAAACAACGTCTTTACTTGTTTCTTCGATCTCGCCCGCCAAGAATACTTCATCCAGAATAGCGTACACCTATTGCGATTAAGAATTCGAACATCACACTGGCAAAGACGCATAGTGTCTTACTTTGTAAAAGTTAAACACAAGGTCGAGCTCACAGACATTGTCAAAGAAGGAATCTTGACCAGCGGAAGGTTGTGAGGGTCGTTCGAATCTAATCGTTCGAGTCTTACCAAGAATCTCGACAAACAAGTGGATGGCCTCCAAATACGCGAGCTCATTGTCGTTAGCGTCTACGCATACACAAAAGAAGAGACCAGCGTAGCGTCGATACACTATCTTATGATTCCGAAACTGTGCGATTGTAAGAGCGTCAGCGTCGAATCCACGCCAGAAAACTGACCTCGACAAAGTTAGATTGGTATTTCTGGTCACGCGGAGCAACCAGTCGGTGAACTTCTCCCTTGAGCCGGACCTGGTGGGCTTTGAACAAAGACCCACGAGAATTGTGTGATGACAGTTACGCACCTTCTCGTCGTCATCGTAGGGGACATACCACTTTGAAAGACGAGTTTTGCCTTGACGGTTCTACACAGACGATGAGCGTCGACGGATGTGCTGGACGGGCGAGTTTTGTTCACCTGCACCAGTATGAATCTGATCATTACAAGCTAGTAGCATCCCGGAGGGCCACGTAACGTTTGTTTACTTCGGTATCAACGCCAAATAGCCGAAGAGGTCTCATCGTGCAACATATATTTCATCGACAGAGAAAATGGTAGAATACGGAATCAACGTCTGGGATAAAAGGTAAATTGAAGCAGTATCATTATGTACCAGACTCTAAATGATTTAATGCTGGGACATCTGTGCCAGATAGTCGGAGAGCTGGGGTATGAAATCAGAACCCAGCAAAACATGAGTTTAAGAATTCATGCCTTCAGTGCTCCCGTCCTAATGCTTTCACCTACATTTTGTAAGTCCGGGTTCGCCAGAACCTTGGCAATAGTGTCTCTCGCAATATTTTCCAAGTTGGAAAGGTTACCATCACCGAGGAGGCCACCCTCGGAAGCGGCACGCTCAAATTCTTCTTCTTCCTCGCGCCCAAAGTATTGATTAGACGAGATCGAAGTTGCACCCTGGAAATTTTGAAGTCGCGTCCTTGACTCAGCGAGGACAGAAGGATCGTAGTCGTTCCTCCCAAAGTACATGTCAGACGAGATGGCTTTCTGGTCTCCGAACTTCTCCCGAGCAACTGTCGGTGCATCATCCGCAGATCTATAGAAACCCGTTAACGGTGCCTTACTGGAAGCAAAACCCGAAACTTACATCGAGCGTACAGTGGAAGTTGTCGAAGGGGAAGTAGTAGCTCCGAAGCCCAGCTTCCGGAATCCCATTCCCAACCTCTCCATGTCCTGGCTACTGCCTCCCTGTGGATCGACCTTTCCAGGGACACTTACAGTCCTCGGGGCTGCACTGGCATTGGTACTTTTCGCTTTCTCAGCTGGAGCGACCTTTTCAGTTTCTTGTTTAACGCGCTCCTCCTCCTCTTCCCGCTGCCTGTCATAGCCTAGCCGTTTGATCCGCTCTGCCTCCTCTGCGACTTTTCGTTCAGCCTCAGCGAAGTCAATCGGGGTTGCTGCCTTTTTCGCGCCGAGCCCACCGAGCTTCGATTTTTTAGACACCGCGGATGACGTAGTAGACGAAGCAGCAATAGTATTTGACGAAGCGAGGCGAGTGTTCCCGTGTTTCCCACGGCCGTTGCCTGCAGGCGCACTGCTGGACCGGAGGGAACTCGATGTAACCGTGCGCGAGGCGACGGGCTTTACAGGTACTGGACCAGTGGTAGGAGGGGCTGGGACAGACGGGAGCTTCTGTGCGACAGGTTTGTCCCAAGATGAGAAGAAATCATCTTCGCCTTGACGATTTGACTCGGCTGACGGAACCTCTGCACCCTCGAGGACCACTCGACTCGGGAACCTGCACGACCATCAATTGATTTGCTTATTACATTTGCGTATGTTACATACTTGCTAGCATCTTCATTTACACGTCGGGAGAGTTCTTCTTTGTATAACTCCGCTGCTCGACTGGTATACTTCTTCTTTGAGTCGGCATCACTGAGGAGGGCGGCACTGCCGCAGCGAGTGAAGAACTCCACGGCGGAAGCATTCCCTCCGACCTTCATTGTGCGTAACTGGTTCAATTGCCAACTGTCTAGGTTTGTCGATCTATTGGGTAGACAAGGGAGTGAAAATGCGTTGGGGTGTCGACGATGTCGACGATGGACTTACCGTACAAAGCTGATGTGCACGCCCATATTCCGATGTACGCTCGAGCAGTCTAGACAGATGTATACACCGTATGTCACACTCGCCCATGTCGGATTTCGAGCTTGGCAATCAAAACACGCCTGGAGAGGTGTCCGGCTGACTTAGGTGTTTGTAATCATAGGCGATATCACTTACTTTGTTTCCTTTTTGCGCTCTGAGTACTTTGAAGACCTGCTCTGCCTCAGCCTTAGAAGGGTCCGCCATGTTGATCGTTGGGAAGTGGGGACGAAGCAACCAGAGATGGTACAGCTTGTCTCAGGCGTCGTGTTCGCGGTCACTTGGAGTCCCACCGAAGTGTCAGGGGTCCGTCACTCTTCTTAAATTTCCTAATGGCTTGCTTACGTGAGCGACGTACTACGCTGACGACTCGTCGGAGGATCCCTTCTTTCGAGTCTCCACCGGGCTGGTTGCATCTACTGATAGCTGATTTGGCCCCTTACAGACAGGTGTCGAGTATTTCGTGCTACGCCTTTGAATTACCTCCTCTCACTTACACTCTTTATCGCAGTTTATCCGTGCGACGATAGACCGTTGGGCACGTGGGCCACCTTAGCTGAAAGCAAGCAATCTCTCGTGAGATTGACAGTATGTCCTCAATTCCGTATTTAGACCTTGTGTATTGACGAATCATTGCTGGAGACCGGTGGTATGAAGAGGCGTCCTGTCGAACATGGCATTCCCTTAGATTTCTTACGCGGACGCTACACAGACACTGGGTTTGATATACGTGACTCGTTCGTCACCCCTGATGTACCAGACGAACATATCAGCGATTCAACGAAAATTTAGTGTTTGAATGTGCACGGATCCTGCTCTATCCACTCCGGAGGAACGTTGGACTGCATCCCATACTTATCCTTCAAGCCAATGGTTGTTAGGAGTCATGACGTTATATGACTGGCCGTCGTCGGATTGTACGTACTAGATCATACTTATGACGTCGTCACAACTTTGATAAACCATATGTCGGACTCGAATGCGACTGCATAGCGATGCTAGTCGACGGGTGCGGCTCTTGACTTCTTACCATCTCTGGCAAGTGCGTAGCTGAACTGGCCTACGCCGGGATTGAGTGACGATCCAAATGACGACATGCCAGAAGTAAGTGGTAGCGCTTTCGTCCGACATAGTGCACCCTGTGCGCCCAATCGGAGACAATTTGCTTTCCCCGACCAAAAAGAGGAGCAGAACGCCTTCTACGAGTTTCTGCAATAGCCGATCGGGAAGATCGCAGAACACATATAAGAACGACGACGACCAACTCCATGCAGGCAGAAACTTGTCGCATTGAACTGCCAAGCTCCAGGGACTAGTGCACCACGATGTCGATCCTTTACTACGACCCCTTCACCGAGTTTGACCGCTTGTTCGATGATGCGTTCGCTGCGCGATTCTTACCCTCGACTACGATTGAAACCACTGAGGGTGGTCGCGCTGGTAGAGGTACACAGCGCCGGGGTCCATGGCGACCAAGGTACGTACCGGAGGCGGCAGCACCAATGTTGACATGATGCTATCCTCACTATCTTAGATTGGATCTCCATGAAAACAAAGAGGCGAATACCGTTTCGGCGGTATTCGAGCTACCCGGAGTGAAGTCGGAAGATGTTAATATTGACGTTCATCAAAACCGCCTAACGGTATCTGGGGAGTTCAAGTCGGACATTCCTCCCGACGATCCAGGCTACGTCGTGAGAGAGCGTCCTCGCGACAAATTTTCTAGGACCATCAACCTTCCCGCTGGAGTGAAGGTAAGCGTCGCTCTTTTGGTAGTGGAATCGACCCAAAGAGTGGTGATACGAATCCCTCAGCCGGAGGACATCAAGGCGAAGTTGGAGAACGGGCTCCTGATCGTCACCTTCCCGAAGGTGACTCCAGAACAGGAGCCGCGGCGCGTCGCCATCTCGTCTTGAATGGGGGATTTGACTTGCTAAAATTACGAGAGATTTGTGGTGCCCAAAAGGGTGTCTTGGAATCGTGTTTCGAGTGTTTCCTTAGTCAAAAATAGAAACTGTATGTACATTGTATGTAGTATCGTTTAATCGTGTTCTGTCCTGCGACCGGCCCTGTGTTGCCGACGATGCATTATGAAGAGGTTCCAATAGTCGGATCTGATTCTGATCCGCCACACTGTAGTGCCAGGTCACGTGACTCTGATAGACACCGCCTAGAATGGAGAGACCGTTGCTGGGCCTCTCTTGATATAGTTCAACCTATCCTCGGTACAGGTGAGACCCCGCGTGACACCTGTGTCCACATGGAACGCGGTTCATATCCGCGTGTGTGCTGCGTTCCCAACCAGGTGCGTTGATAACCGGCCTATCGCTTGTATAAGTACCAGAACCGAGCATACGTCTAGTAGCACTGGTAGCTTTTGCATCTCCCCACCAAGCACTGCAGGGTGCCTCCCACTCATGTCCGACCCAGCGCTGGAAACCGAAAAAGTCGGTGGTCAAACGCCCAGCGGCGAATACGAGGGCTCACAGCGGGTTGAGATTTTCGGGCGGCCCACAGGATGGAGGAGGTTTTACTATCATCCGACCACCCAGGTGGCACTACTGGGCTTCGTCTGTTTCATGTGTCCTGGCATGTACAACGCCCTCACCGGTCTTGGTGGCGGTGGTCAAGTCAATGCAACCGCCCAGGCCAACGCTAGTTCCGCTCTCTATGCGACATTCGCCTTCTTCGGCTTCTTCTCGGGGTAGGTTGGGGCACATACGAAATCATAGACGTATTTCCGCTGATTCTTGGCTTAAGGACAGTCAGTAATGTTCTCGGAGCTCGTGTCACTCTCACGCTGGGGACTTTGGGATATCCTCTCTACATATCTTCTTTTCTGTGCGTCTGAATCGCTTCTTCCATAGGACCCGGGATGGTTACTCTGTCCTGATCTTTCCAGGGTTGTCAACATTCATCCCAATGTTACAGCGTACGTCATCGCGTCGGGAGCCGTCCTTGGCGTCTCTGCGGCCATGCTATGGACTGCACAGGGTTCACTCATGATGGCATATCCCACCGAGGCACAAAAGGGGCTGTATATCGGCATCTTTTGGGCCATCTTCAACCTGGGTGGTGTGGTTGGCTCGGCCGTTGCTTTTGCTGAGAATTTTCATTCCACGGCGAACGGCGGTGCGTGTCATCATGTACAGAACATCCTGCCTATTATCTGAATGACGGCGACTGCGAACAGTGAGCAATGGTACTTACGTGAGACACGATGAAGCAGATATGCTGGCAAGTGCTAACGAAGCTCCTGACAGATTGGCTTCGTGGTTTTGACGGTTACTGGATTCTTTCTTCCATTTGTTATGGTCGACCCCGAGAAAATGACTCGTACCGACGGCACGAGAGTCGTACTCTCTCGTCATCCGTCCTGGAAGGCGGAATTCCTCAACCTATTCGTTGCACTCAAAGATGACCCTTGGGTTGTACTGCTCTTCCCTATGTTCTTCGCCAGCAACTACTTCTACACGTGGCGTCAGTGTTCATGGTCCGGAGTGCGTATTCTGCTGATAGCCCCTATTGCAGAGTTCAACGACTATAACGGTGCCCTCTTCACCATCCGTGCGCGGAGTCTGAACAACTTCATCTATTGGTTTGCTCAAATCTTCGGCTCGGTGTTTATTGGGTACTGCATTCTTGACAAGAAGAGCCTTCGACGTAGGACTCGTGCATTCCTTGGATGGGTCATCGTCTTCTTCATGGTCTTCGTCGTCCACATATGGTCTTATTTCTACCAGAAGTAAGTTTTATTCCCCAAACCTTCTGTCGACAGCGACATTTCCGAATGCCTTTCCATTTAGGGCATACACTCGTGCATCAGAAGCCAGTAATCCCAACAAAATAGACATATACGACAGCTCGTTCCCTGCACATGTCTGGCTCATGATCTTCTATGGATTCCTGGATTCGATGTGGCAGACATATGCATACTGGCTTATGGGCGCTATGTCGAACGACATGGCTAAGCTAGCTGTCTTCACCGGGTTCTGTAAGTCACTCCGCTATGTGCGATTGCCGTCCTAGGCACCATCTCACCGCTAGTGACATCTTAACATGTGCCATCTGGCAGACAAGTGCCTTCAGTCTTCCGGTGCAGCTGGCGTATGGCGTGCAGATGGTGTTGGGTTGCCGTGAGTATTTCTGTCTTATAAGGAACAGCGAGATCTTTCGTCTTCGGCGATGTTAATGCTTCAACATGCAGTTATATGAACATATTTCTCTCAACGTGGGCATTGACCGCTGGAGGCATGCTGTTTGCCTTCCCGATGGTGTATTTCCGTGTTAAAGATCACACCGAACTTGAGGACGAAACACTGTAAGTGACCTCCAGCATCTTTTGCAAGCCTTTCTGCGGATTCCCTTTTTTTCCGTTGTGTTCTTGCGTTGACCGAATTCGGACGTACTTTCAGGATGCGTGCGCCCGGTACGGAGCCGGTAACAGATAGCCCGAGTTTGGTCATCCCAGCAGAGCCCAAGGTCTGAGTTGTCGCTTAGACCCCATCTGTTATGACATCTTTCTGTAACCATGCCCCGCACTTCCGCGATGATTTCATGGACTCTCTTGGACAATTGGTTGACCTGTAGGATAGACACGCGGAACTTACTGGGTTGTTGGAGAAATATGCCAATGGCACCCTGTCATAGCTTTAGCCAGAACAATGGTAATCTAATTTCACCCAAGGACTACAATTACCAATCTGAGATATGCTCTGCAAAGAATTGCAAGGTTGCTTTGCTCACAATTATATAGTTGCTCACGAAGGCAACCATGGGCTCGAGAGTGCCCGAGTGGAAAAGTCACAAGCCAGCTGAAACCAACAAATAGATAAAAGAAAATGGAGTATTGCGAAAATCATCGACATGGAAAGCACCCAGATCCCGAGATTCCCGAGCTTCACGCCTCACTTAACGTCGGTTTTTAGCCCCTCACTTTCACGCCGAGATACCCCTCGCCCTCGGCGCCGTCCCCTTCTCCTTCTGCGGTCTCAACCTCACTGGCCTCTGGGATAGGAGGTTCATCGCCTCTGCGCTCGTCTTCACGTTGCATCGCGTTTCTAAGGACGGCGACGTCCTGGTCGACCTTGGCCGCGACGCGGTCGACACCGGCCGCTTCCGCTAAAGACACGCGAGCGCGGTGTTTAGCGAGATGGGCGGACCGTCTTGGAGGTCGTTTTAGACGGCGGCGGGTGACCATGACGGGAACGGAGCAGCGCTGGAGAGGTTGCAGTTAGAACAGCCAGACACGGCAGAGGGTATGACACATACTTGGATTAGGTAGTGCGAAGTTGAACCCAACAAAATCCTATAACATTATCAGCTCTCTGTAGGAAAGAAAAGCAACGGTGAAACGTACCCCCTGAGCTGTCCCAACCCCCTCGATCCAACGATCAACATCGTTGGTTCATTGTAGTCCACGATATCAAGAAGCATGTGGCGCGAGTTCTTGGCGTGCCAGGCCTGACAAGACACCGTCACGTTCAATCGCGTTCGTTGAAGTAGTGAAGTGGCCTGTCGAACGAGGATATAGGCGAGACCTTGGCGCTACGATCAAGTTAGGAACGGGAAAAAGGATGCACACAAAAAACGGCATACTTCTTGCTGACTGCGCAACTTCGTGGCACGATCTGTGGAGTTTGGGAGGATGGGATCGACTAGAAATACAAGGGGATTGGCAAGGACCTCTGAAGGCGATATCACCAGTGACTAAACCTTTGTTCTCGTTCTCCACTACTGTAACGATGAGCCTGGGTGGCATCAGATCAGTACGACGCTAGCAAGCGAAAAGAAAATGCGTACATCTCATCGCCATCACGCAGTACCGTTCCAATTCCCCACTCGACAGCATATCTACTTTCTTCGCTCAAATCGCTCGCTACTACATACGTCTTCTTCCTCCTTTCAGAAGCGTCCGGGTCCCCTTGGATGATGGTAATGGTACACCGGTCGCGTTGGAATAGAGGTCTGGACGTCGACAGAGGCAGTAACTCATGTGGCCGAGATTTCTTCCTCTTGGGTGCCCCGCGTTTCCCCCGTGACGAGCTGAAACTCGAACGATTGAGAGTAGATGGGAAGTATGGCTCTGGAGGGATAACGACATTTACGCCCTCGCCGTGTGGGTCAGGATCAAATGCAGCATCTGCATCCACATCCGCATCAATCTCGCTTATCAAAGAAGCGTTCTGCTCCGTGTTACGCTCTGTGAGGGTGTCGTAAATCCCGGTCATATCATCGCTCCAATCGTCTTCTTCGTCCTCTGTTTCCTCGCCAGCATATTCGGAACCCGAATCGGGGTCATCTGTGAAAGCGGTGCGGGGACGGACTGCAGGGGAGCGCCTTGAGATGAAGGACTCGCAATCAGATTCTTCGAGGGGAAGGGGGGTTGGGGAGGACTCGCGATCACGAGAGCGCCAACGACGAAGGGAGAATGGAGACTGTGAGCGTGTGCGATGAGCGTCTTTAGACATTGTCGATGCACCATCTTTCTCTTTCCCGTTGGACGAGTAGGCGAAGGAAGACGAACGGGGCTTGCTCTTGTTTGAGCTACGTCCCCGGGATTCTTTGTCCTTATCATCGCTTGTGGAAGTACGTGATAGAGACAATGCAGAGAGACCACCTAACATGGAGTTGAACGCCATCTTCCCAAATGAGCCAGTTGAGCGGGAGAGTAGTTCTGGTTTGACAGGGTTCGGCGGTGGGTTGGGAGAGGTGCAGGATTGGGACGTGTGATCTTCAGGATTTTGATCGGCCTGTACGCACGAAGGGATATGAGGAGACTGTTGTAATGAAGCAAATAAAGAGAATGCAGCAGAGGAGATTCCCCTGGGGGTACTCGGTCTCGAAGACCCACACGAAGGTGGACGGGGAGTATTTACACTCGCATCATGAGAAGAGAATGTGTGTCTCCTCTCCGGCTGAGGGGGAGAGACGCCACCTCCCTGACGAGACGTGTAGGCACTGATATCCTTTAGTTGTTGACCATGCCATTGCAACCAGCTACGTCGGCGGGGACGTGGGACAGGTTCAGAAGTAAAAGGTGCCTCAACCATGGCAGTATGGGATACACACCGGCAGAGATTTCGGACGTTAGGAAGGAAATGGCTACTAATAACAAGGCAGAAAGGGTAGGGTAATGCTTACCTGAGCGCACGGAGACTTGTGTTGAGTGGCTGCGTCAGTCGAAGCGGGTGCACCGTAAGCCTGGAAAACGCCAAGATAAGTCTCGCAGAACAGCCCCAAAAACGCAATCAGAAAATGCACAGGTATGCGGGCCCTTTATTGGCACGAGCGAGAGAGTGGGTCCTTGGCAAACTGTCATTATGTACTTACTCCGTTACCTTCCTTTGTGCCGCTCATGCCACTGTGGCCGCACGATCTATCAGATGTTCTGATATTGGGATATCTGTTCCCACTGAACGTTGAACACTGAACTCTTTCAGGTAGCGTCGGTCACCTGTCTTCGTGGTCTGCGGTGAAGGTGTGGTTATGGAGGTTTGCTTGGCCAATGGCTTGGCAAGATATTATCACTTCCAAATTGGGACTCGGGAAGTGCCGCTGCTGGTGGCGACAACCTTGTCGGTGTACGTTCAATCTCAAGCTTTGCAATTTGACAGTGCCGTGCCGAAGGGAAAGATCAGTGAGGGCGGTAGCCTTACGGAAGCTCGCATGCATGTTTAGCACACAGGACACTGGTAAAGATACACAGATCTGTAGCTACAACAACAAACATCCACCAGTGACATTCATGATAATACGGAAGGGATAAAGAGTGGCTGCATGGTACAATAATCGTGTATGTATTTCTACAAATATGTTCGGCATATGCTCCTGGACAACAGCTTGGACTGCTGTAGACTCTTGTTACATAGTGCTTCGCGGGGACAGTGTCTCTCTAGCTAGCTACATGTCAGTTTACTTTCTTTACCCTTACACCTGTACCGCAACTTCCGACGATAGGCTCTCATGCAATCCAGTTGCCCTCAATTCCCGGGCCGTCCTTCTACACCATGCCATTGGTGCCGTACAGTTCGATTGCAACCTTGCCAGATTCAAAAAGTAATTATACATGTGAGGTTCACTCGTCGTACCCGAAACAGATTGAGCTAAGCTATGTAACCATTCGGAGTATGCGTTCCACCCCAGTTATCAACATTCAACCTTGGGTATCGTCCTTTAAAGGTTTGCATTTGTACCAGGTTTAGACGATCCAAAAATTTCATCCAGGAACGCGTCTGAGTTAGGTGGCCGACCTAGGAAATCCTGACCAGAAAGTAAATTATCACATTGTCACCGCATCTGTGACAACTTGCCTCGAGCGATACCATCTCGTCTCGACTTCCACCTGGCAAGAGAATCTTGCTGCGGTATAATTGACCAAGTGTTGGGTCCAATGGGTCCCTTTTGAACACTGTTCTGTACATGTCTGCGGCAAATACCAACAAGTATGTATATCTGTGCACGAGGTGGATATGAGGTACCTGTATGTCGATAGTTACGTGACTCACCCGTAGTACAGTAGAACTTCTCATAATGCATGACGTTGGGCGGTAGCTGTGACCTATGCATTATGAGAGTTATGCATTGCGAGTAGCCGTGACATGTGTGACAGTGTGACTACTGTGATGCCCCTGCGCCCTTGACCCACCTGTCTATTGTCGACTGCTTCAACATTGCCCCTTCCATGCGTCGAACCTCAATTCTGAGCCTCCGTATACGCCGAGAGAGGTCAAGTGATGTCTCGGGTGACCCGTACTTGATGGAAATCCGTTCCATCTGCTCGCACAGACGGATTACTTCACTTATCTCCATCTCTGGCTCCTTGTCTGTGTCTGCCACCTCCTCCTCAACCCCATCATTGACTTCTACCACCTCACCTTGCATAATTGCCAGTTCGTGATTCACTTGGGCTACTATCTCTCCATCTCCCCCCTCAAATCTATAGGCAGAATCACCAATCACCTCTTCTTCCACTGGATTCAGCATTTCTTCGAGGGTGAGTGGTCTTCCAATGATACGTTTGCGCTTCTGGAGACCATCCACAGCATCTACTAGGTTCTTTTCAGCCTCAGTGAGCTGTGGGAGGTTTGGGAACAAGGTAACTTGAGTTGGAACACAAGGAACCTGGTTGGAGGCAGAGAGTTCGTTGATTGGGCACCCAAAGATAGGAATGGTAAGTTGATTGAGCCCAGACAATGCCTTGTCCATGTCGTTTTCAGCATCCATGATAACTTTCAGTACAGGATCCCAGTCGTGTCTGGTATATGAATTGCCAAGCATTTTTTGGAGCTGGTCCTCAATTTCTGGTAAGTGCATTTCTTCTGACATTGCAAATTCTTGAATGAGAATCCAAGCAGCAGGGTTCTGCATCGGGTCATTGCCCTGGCAAGTGAGGGGTGTGACAGTTGGGGCTGCAGTGGTAACCAGATTTGATAAGAGGTTCATGTCCAGACGAGGATCAGGTTGGATTTTTGTGTGATTCCAACAGTTTATAATCGTTGATGGCTTCACCTTGCTCCAGGCTTCAACCATGAGTAGCATAGCTTCACGTAAATCAATCTTGTAGATGTCTTGTCCCCCTGCATCGTCAATCTCAATTGCTCGCAAGCAGAAGGCACTTCAGTAAAGTGCCTTTGTCGTACGGATGATTCCAGCATCACAGGGCTGGACATATGATGTGAGGTTTGGCTCAAAGTATTCGACGTGAATGTTATGGGGCTGATAGTTGACATAGTGCCCTGAAAAATTGTTGACAAGCAAACAGATCTTCCGATTTTTCTGGCGCATCTGAATGTCAAGCACTTTGAGCCATCTGGTGGATAGAATATCAGCTGAGGACTTTTGCAATTTGGTAACTTCATACTCTTCAAATAAGACCATGGTCATCCAGGCACTTTTGTTACTGTGGTAGTAGAGTCCAAGGGATTCTGGTGATGCATTTTTGAAGCATCGGGGTTTGGCATATTTCCCGATGAAAAAGATGGGGAGCTTCTCACTCCCATCGGCATTGCAAGCAAGTCCCATTGTGATTCGGAACTTATCCTGCTTCTTGCCACTCATCTGTTCAGTTGCAAGACCATGATCGGGTGGGGCACTATTAATGTAAGTTTGTCAACAGTATCTATCAATATTTAGAGAGGCTTACAATGCAAACAAGCTTGTCTCATCAAAATTGAAGCGGTCCTTTGGGGCATATTTAGCCAAGACAGCCTTGAGGCGAGTCCGCTCTGCTTCCACAGCAGCTAAATCAACTGATGCAGCCTCTCCATGGCGACGATATTCTCGAATCCCATAGGCTCTCTTGAAGTTATCAAGCCATCCATCACCTTTTAAGCGTTCTTCATCAGGAACATTGAACTGCTCCTCAAACTTAGCCCGCTTGGCAACAAGCATTGGGCCATTCACTGTCTCCTTTTTTTCCTCCATATGTTTGACCCACAGGAACAATGCTCAATCAACATCAGGGCGTGTTACAACATGGGGTCACTTTGAGGAGAGAGCATTCGGAAACTGGTCAATGCGTGCTTCAAGTTTGTTGCGATCTCGAAGCTTTCGAGACAGAGTTGACTGGGTAAAAATGAGTGCACCATCATGACGGCTCTTGAATTGCTCAACAACAGCTTCCTGAGACATGTCTGGATGAGCATCAATGTATGCAAACACTGTTAGCCAGTCATGAAGAGTGAGATTTGACCGTGGGTTCCCCTCCAGACTTTTTGCTGATCCTCTAGGATTATCATTTGATTTTGTGGTTCCACCAAGCTTCTGAGGCTTGTAAGGTGCATGACCAAGGCAAGGCTTTCGCTTGAGCTCTGGCCCGTCAGAAGTCCGTTCTGCAGGCATGGGGAAAAGAAGCAGCAGAAAGACTTCTAAATTTTCACAGCAGTTAACAGCTTGCGCCACAGAACCGGTGCTATTATTACCATTCTTGGCCTACCCCTGATAAAATGATAATGCATATCCACCCAAAATAATTATTCATTATGCATTATGCAGGGCTCCTGCCGCCCTACTCGGGCGGAGCAGTAAGCCAATGCACTATGAGAATTATGCATCATGAGGCGATGCATTATGAGAAGTTCTACTGTACCCTGCATCATACCCTCCCACAATATGGCCAAAGGAGCCCTGACCGGGTTTGGGTTCACCGCTTTTGACAAGGGATATTCTCTCCCGCATCTCAGTCCAAAGTTTGGTATAGTCAGTTGGTTCTGAATGATGTACACATATGGTCAACATCTTGTTCAGTGACTCAATTCATGGGTGTCAGACCTGCGTCGGTGTGAACTTTGAGATCGAACTTGGCAAAGAAGAGTTGCCGAAGGTAGAATAGCCCCACATTCACGTAGCGACTATGCGAGTTGTCAGTTGTTATTGGGCGGTGATTTGAAGTGTCCACGGAGTAGGTGCATATGTAAGATGACAAACCTCTGGATGATCTTTTCGATGAGGTCAGCTGAGAGCGGGACTTGCTTCTCGTAATGGCTTGACATCTTTTCAAGGACTTTACGCTCCCAACACCTCACAGTTGATGTCAATCAACGAGTGTGCACTTAGAAATATATACCACGAACCAGTTCTCGAGCATTTGCGACGGGGCCTCCACAAAATCACGTGCAACTGCCGTCCCATGGAAACGAGAGTACCGTGTTCGACTCAGGAGACCATGGAACACATGTCCCATCTCATGGAAAAATGTAGTCACATCGTCGTGCCGCATGAGCGCGGGGCGTTCGGGTGTTGGCTTTGCAAGGTTAGCTACCATCGTCGTAAGGGGGTAGTGGCGATCTCCGGATGGGAGATCGTAGCCTGGCAGAAGGCCCCACACTGCGGCGTGAGAGTACTTGGCAGCTGATGCCCAGGTAAGTGCTAGTCGTAGGCTCCCGTAGAAACGGTATAGACACACCACGAGGAAATAGATCGAGGTAACAGTACCCGACGAAACCTGAGTCATCATTTGCGTCTCTTTCCCAGACCGCATATTGCTGGACCTCTATAAAATTGAGGTATGAGCAAAGAGTTGTATACACCTTGCAATACAGGTTGGACTTACCGGGATGCCAGACGCCTTTTTTATCGCCAGTCACCTCCACAAATTTGACGCCCAGTAGGTTTTGGTAGATGCTGAGGATGGCGGGAACAACGGCCGAGACTGGGAAATACTCCTTCACAAGCGAGTCATCAAGGTTCAGGGTCTTCTCGACAAACAGACGGTCATAGTACCTGTACAATGATGCTATAAATAATGTGCGGATATCCAGCAAAGAAGGCTTTCCTGTAGTCCCAGATGTAGAACTCGCCATCGAAAAGGAAGCCGCGTTTCTCGTGTTCCTCTTTCTTCAAAGCAAGGAGAATTTCACGTTCTTTGATACCAATTGGTCGGAGCTTCGCCTCGAGGTCATCCACGAACTATGTACAAAAATATAAGGACCGGGTTGAGAGGACTGGCCACGGACGATACTCGCTGTTTGCGCAAAACCTCCGGTCTTCACCATTTTTACTTCGGTAACGTAGTCCGCCCACGTCTTGTAACCCAGTACAGAGGCGATGCGACGACGAAGGTTCAGAGCACGCTCCAGGAGGGGTACATTTATAGCCAGTCTGGATTCGTGTGCATCATATGCTCTCTGGCGCGTAGTTGGACTGACGGCGAATCTGAACTGTGTCGTCGGATCGACGAATTAAACGCCAGAATCAAAATGAGTGGTGTATACATACCACCGGGAATATATCGGGCGTTTTGAAAGTCACGTCATAAACTTCCTTGTCGCCTTCCGCACGCTTCGCGTATCCAGAGATGACGTCCTCCGGGACACCCTCGAGCTCATCACGAGTAAAAGTGATGTGACCCTGGTCAGTATGTTGGTCAGAACCCTGTCAGAGGTTTCGTTTGCGTGCTTACATCTTCTTCGTTAAAGTTCCGCTTCAGAATGTGGTTAAGATCTGCATCGATACGAGGAGAGAGCGGTGGAGCATACCATGAATTCCACAGCCACTTGCGATAACTCCTTTTGGAGGGCCATAAGCTGCGTTCTATCCTCCTCCGGAAGTGCCAGCCCAGCGCGCTTTCCATCGAGAACCATCTTCTTTACGAGTCTCTGCTGTTCACTAGTGAGCTCCTTGAATGCACCTGATTCATGCAGGTTCTTTTCGGCTGCAATTTTGGCTTGAAAGACGTCCAGACGCATGGATTCTTCGACACCAAAATCTCTCTGGAGTTGTTCCGCTTGAGTGGAGGCATCACGAAGCTCTTTGGATGTGGCGACGTTTTGATAGAATGTGAGAGGTTCGGCTACAACATCGAACCGTGCCTCTGCATCAGCTAGCCGTGCCTAGAGTTCGCCTTTGAGTCACTTGGAAGGGCAAGCCGGCTGAGATTACTCACGAATACCTGTCCGAATAAAAATTGTCAGGTATTCAAAACAATAGCTGGCACGGAAGTAAACTCGCACCGTGTCAAAGTTACACTCAATGGACGGAAGAGCTGCAACCTTGTCACTGACAGTCTTGTACGTCGCGATAGCGTCCTTCATTGACTGGACTACTTCCTGAGGGGCATGGTCCCACCTTGGGGGGTTTTGTGGAGGTGTCAGGATAGCCATGTGATCCTCGGTACCTCTAGGAAAGCAAGAAATTGGGTCTGTGTTTTGGATGGTCGTCGACAAACGCCGTCTCCTCTGCTGCAGGTGCGACTGCTGAGATGATGACTTGGATCCAGTAGATTGTGCCCTTGATAACAGTTGTGGGTAAAATGTGATGCCTACCGACGTGGATAGTAACGAGGGCCTGCGACGATTGACTTTGTGGAGGTATCTGGTTGTAGCTGCCAGTTGTGTTGCTGCAAGTCTACGAGACAAGCCCGATATATCCATATGCCTGCGTTCCTCTCGTGCAATTTGATACGTCCGTTTGTTTGTACTTAAACCCAGGGAAAGCTGGACATGACCCGGTGTGACCCGGTGTGACCAGATAGGAAACAGATGTGAAAACTAGTAGGTCAGTTTATTCCCGAAAATTGTCAGGTGACGATGATGTCGATGTTTGAAGATGGAGGTCGGGTCAAGATCTCACATTTGTACAGGGTATACATTCTGGCATCAGACACAACAAAATTGGCATGTGTAGGGCACTGACTAGCAGTAATTGGTGGGACGGATGTGAAATGGGATAGGTAGGATAATCATGGTTGGACATTTGCGAGAACAAAAATTGGGGAGCAGAGGTGGAAAGGATATCTACATCACCGTCCGCCTCTTTCGACAGGTGCAGGTGCCCATGATTCCGTTCCTGCAAGAACGGAGAAGTAATAGTATAGCGGAGTAGGCAGGGTTCCTTGCATCCCCAATGAGGCAACATCACCTAAGACACCGACCATCTATCCGAGGGCAGCATCAAAACGCGACCAAGCCTCGATTATGTTTGTGAACCATCCGTTTTCTCGACGAACCACCTGATGCAAAGATATCGTCTTGAGCGCCTACAAATAATAAAACATGTCATTGACGAAACCATTAACCCTTGTGACACGGTACTCGCCATCCTGGAACCCGCACTTGGAATTATAAGCTGGGCTCTTTGGGTCCCCACTCAGGTCGTTTCCAGACACTTCGATGTTGTTGCCTTCTGCTTGGTTCCAGATCATGATCTGTTTTGGGCCCTGGACACACTGGCTCTGGTCCTCCTCGCACCAGACGGGAGGTTTCGGCGTTCCGACGGGTGTGGTTGAAGTTGCGTTGGTGACCTTGCATTTGAAACCCTCCATGTAAATGTTGGGTTGCCCGCAACCATTGGGAATCTAGTGGTGGGGTTAGGAGACGGATGGGCACTTATAAAGGCACCGAAAACATGTATCAACTCACCCACGCCCACTATTCCCAAGAGCTTCGTCAGGTACAACGCATACAAAGGTATACAAAGTGTAGAAGCATACCGCACATATACATCCATCTGTTGGGCAAGCAGGCATTGCGGCAGGGACATCATAGGTAGTCACCCGCAGCCATGGCGTACTAGAATGAGCGTCCGAGTTCGGCGATGAGAAAGTAGAACGGAAGAATGAAGAACACATCATACTTGTACCGCACTGAAAATACCACTAGGTTGTCCGACGTCACCTCGCTTAAGTTGGACTACGTGCGGGTGGAGGCGACATGGTTAACAATTGCTGTTAGGAAGAATTCTGGAGTTTATGGACGAAATACGAACTGTATATGAAATTGCGAAGGCCGACCCTGCGGCCATAGATTGATTTTGCGTGTGGACTGGATGTGTTCGCTGTTAGCATCGGGACAACGAAGAACGGGGTGCCACACTCACAATTAGGCTCTGCGATGCATCCGCTAGATGAGAGGGGTGCACCTCCCAAATTGGTGATCGAGTAACTGTCAGGATGGGTACCACCATCGGGCCAATCGGTAGCGTGTTTCCCGTCGTCAGACAAGGAGGTGACACCTCTATTGTCGGCAATCTCGACTGTAAAAGACGCGCCAGCAGGGCTAGTCGGATTACTACCAGGGAGACGAGACATGAAAACTTTACATACAGTTCCAGGAACTCGCCGTCCGCTGGAGGAAACTCGTTGCACTAACATACGTTGCAACATAAGTATACGTGGAAAACCTCTCCCATTGTATGGAATCACCTTATTGATGCCGTGGAACCAATAATCACTCTGGCTGAGCATGTACAGAGGTAACGTTGCATCATTGGTATTGTAGTTGACCTGACCAGGAGTCGTACCCTACAAACCCCCAATGTCAGCGAGGTAAAGATCCACAGGAATGAACTTTTGCTGACATTAAAACAGTACATGGCAGGGTGCCAAGCAGCCATATGTGCATTGGCGAGTGTAATGAAAGCAGTTGAGACGGTCAACAGTGACCACATGGTACGACTGCTCTAAAGAATGTGCTTTGAAAGAAGGGCGAGAGTGCTGGGCCGTCCAGTGACTCTAGTCTGACGCGAAGGTAGTGGAAGAAGAAACAAGCGATGCCAGTTCGCTACTACAAGATACTTCTAAGGAAAAAAGGTTAGTTGAACACAAGTCAAAGAGTGGATAAGAACTGTCGAATCAACAGCGATAACGTCATAGGCGGCAGATCCCTTGGAAACGGCGTGCTATCAAATTGAACCCGGGCAACGGCTTTTGCTAACCGCATCGACCCAGTGATTGGAGAATTGAATGCCAAGAGAACTGCGGGATGCAGATATCACCATCGAAGGGTTGGGTTTGTGGGCCGCCACTGTCATGACCTAGACAGCTCTTCCCAGTGGGATGTCGTACGATTAAGTATAAAACAACACTCCTGCAGGTTGACGGACGGGATGACAGCTGTGGACATTACCGAGACGTTCCGCATCAAGAACGTCAGCGACCTGGGGGCAATTCTGACGTTGAACCACTGAGCGTGTACATACTGGTACTACTGAGCTTTGACTCGTGTCTCGCCGGATGTGAGTCGTGGCACCGACGGACGAGTTTTAGAGGTGCACACTTGGCCGTGCAAATTGAACAGTCGCAGGGCCCCGAGCCTGCGAGTAGGGATGCAACAACGACTTGATGGAACCTCGGGCTGAATTTACTACTCAGGGCTGGCATTAGTATGTGACCGGACAGTGACTTGCAAGTTGTAATCTCCTTATGCGTCGTATCTTTAGTCGAAGCTTCCACGGGGAAGCGGTTTGGCAGAGAAATACTGCAGTCTGCACTCCGAAGTAGGAGTTATGATGCATGTGCATGAGGCATGACGGTCCCTCCGCGTCGGTGGTAACTGGTATGAGCGCGTCTCGAAACTTGGTTTTGCAAGGTTCGGGCGGCGGATGCTTAAAGTTGCACTGATCGCGCGGCTACCAGCCCACCGATCAACGCCAGTGATTTTTTTATATACCTCGCCATACTCATACAGCCACAGTGGAAATACATGTACCTTCCCTTCCGACGCCAATTCCACTGTCTTACAAAAGATACGTGCGGTTACCATGCCATTCCCTAGCAAACAGCCAAGACGTCGTAACGGTCATGACATCGAGTATAGCACAGCTGGTCGGTTTTCCAGAACGTGCGAAAGCGAGCCATCTCCATCTCCATTGGAAATGACATAAGAAGTCCTGACCACCCAAATCCCCATAAATGACCGTGCTCAGTCGGTATTAATCCCTTGTGATCTCAACGAACAACTCAACATCTTCTGCACTTCTTCCCATCGCCCTCCGGATTCCCCGTCATCCTCTCTTCCTAACTGCACGACGTCAACCTTCTTCAGACACGGCATTAGTGTCCCCAAACATGTTGCCATCGCGTTAACATCCGTGAGTGGAGAATGCGCGACGTCAATACGCTCTATGCGGGTATTGACGGCTCCTGATGGGATATCACTCACTTCGGGAATACAGCGTGTCCCGTCGAAGGCCATTGCGAGGTTGGTGAGGCATGGACAGCGTACTAAGAATGCGATGAGCCCGCGTACGGTGGCCACGGGACGCTCCATCAGTATATCAACAGTACCTAGTGCGAGGGATTCGAGGGCAGACGAGGATTGGGCCATCATCGTACATGCGTCGTCGTCGAGACCGGCAGTGCTGAAGAAGGAGAGGTCAACGGTGCGTAAGGACGTAAAGACGAGGATGGGTCGGAGGACAGCAAGATCAAGTCGGAAAGTATCCGTGCTCCGGGACATCCAGTACGAGCTCGTTAGTTCGGGTGTAAAAGCTTGCACAGTGGTATGGGAGAAGTGGTCGGGAAGGATGCGGAAGAGGTCGGCAACATCTTCGATGGTGGAGTCGTCCGCACCAATACGCAGGGTAAGCGAAGTTGGGGATAAATGGACATTCTTGAGGTAGCGGGTACACATCATGGCGCTGCTTCCTCCGAGCGAAAATGTATGGAGAGATTCGGGTAATCGACCAATGAAAGGTGGGTAGATGGAATTGTTAAGTTCGATGGCAAGTGACTCCAGCGTATTTTGCGAAATGAGTTGGTCCATCACTGATTGGGGAAGCGCACAACTGTGGAGAGCGCGTAGCTTCCTCCAATTACTTACGATCTCTCCTACTTCCTCGCACGGATCATTATGTGAGGAAGGAGGGAATTGTGCGGTGAACGAGACAATGTTTGGACACAGATTTGACATTTCGGCGAGAACGCTCATCTCAGAGGGGATGTGATAAGGCCAACAATGGAGTTTAAGTGTAATCTGTGTGACCGATGGACCCATGAAGTACTTCAGCAAAGATACGCATGGCTCCGATCGGTGGAACATTCTAATCTCGCGCCAGATGATCTCTGTTAGCTGGGGGAACAAGGGTCGAGTTGCTTTCGGGTAACTGGCAATAGCGGCCATCACTGTATGCTGAATGGCAGTGGATAGACCGTAACTGGGACCTCGTAGAGTTTTCACGCGTGACGCGTACTTTCGGAATATATCCCAGTGCTTCTTGCGCATGAACTTACGCACCTGGAGCGGGTCATGAGTGAAGATGATCGCCAGGTGAGGGGGAAGAAGGGATACCGACCAAGAGCGGATAGCGGTTCTTCCCCCACATTCTACGAGGGAGCAGCTTGATGAGGGGATCGATGCTCTCGAGGTTCATCCAGAGTGCATCGATGGCCGGTTCGTGAAAGAAATGACACGTCCTGGCAAGGTAGGCGAGTGATCTTTTGCCCTCCGTTTGGGTGATGAATCCAATACACTCTCCCGCCGGATTCTCTTCGTCCCATGCTTGGACAAAACCAAAAATCAAACGCACGATTTCGGGGACGAGGAGAGCCCGGTGGAGAGAACTCTTCCCTTCCCGGTCGTCTACCCCATTAGATTCGCTGCATGACCTCTTCGAAAGGGCGGTGAGTGTGCTGTCGCTGCGCGATGGTAACAGGGTGGGTTAGTAGTCGCGACGAAGGGTCGCACATGTCAAATGATCGTACCCGACGTCGCGCCGTCTCGTCAGATGGTATTGGGCGAGTGCGAGCAAGCAGTTGGGATTGGACGTGTCGTCTCCGCTGAGGGTTCTCTCTTCAGTATGGTACTGGTCGAGCATGCTTGGAGAAGGACAATACAATGAGGCGCTGAACGTGTCCTTACGGTTACACGGCACGAGGCCGCAGCACGTTTAATCGGACATACGAACTGTTCTTAGATCCAACGAGCGCTAAGTTCGTGGTTGGTCTGTGGGTCAGCGGATGGCCTGATCACCGATGATGTCACTGGCCCCCCTCCCCCAAGGAGCGTCGATGATACGGGTGATGTCATCTACAACGGCAGGGGTATATATAGGCCACCGGTTGTGGCGACCACAAGCTCAAAATCCACCGCTACCTTCGACTCACTATCGTGATGAAACAAGATTTTGTCGGTGACAAGCCGGTCGAACAAATTCCAGAGGATGCAAAGAAGAAAATTTCCGACGAAGAACTCATAAAAGAGGACGTTGAGCGGCTCTCAAAGAAAGATCATGAGCCCGGTGCGGCTGTCAGAGCAGGGGTGGCTACGCGCGATCCAAACGGTGAGGCCCACCCACGGCTACGCTGCTCAAGTACACTGACTGAACCGTGCACCACTGATTACAGAGTTTGATACTCGATCGCGTGGGTGGGGCGACCCCAAACCAGTCCAAGGTAATTTTACTGTTGCTCTGCGGGAAGGTGTTCTCACCCACAGTTAAGACCCAGTAATGTGAGGTAGGCTGATGCGAACGTACAATGGTGATGTCATATATATCACTGCAGAGATGGTCAATCACCCAGACGCATAATGTGTAAAAATATCATGTAGTGTAAATTGAAATCACCCAGCGGCGCGCATTGTGCCATATCAGCTCGGACACCAACAAGCTCGATGTCGTCTCGCGTATTTTGGGTTCAAGTTACTAGATGCCGTGACCAATGGGCCGAGGAATACGATAGTCATATGTCGCGGGCAAAAGAAACGGAGGAGCATCGAATATCAAATGTGTGACAGATTTGGATACAAATCGCATGGAAGAGTGGTCCTCGACCGACCTCGTTATATGTCGCCCATAATCCGCCTCCTGATATTGCCCGTCAATCAGTACACAGGTAGAACAAAAGCACAAACCAAGGCAAGGCAAAGGGGAGGGGAAAACTCACAGCGTTTCTGGAGCCTCTCCCAACACATTACTGCCGCCCATCATCTCCCTCGCCCATACATCCCTCACGAACCAGCCCACGTGTCCGACCGCACATCCGATCAAATCTCCAGCGGCTGCTTTCCATGTGCCACTGATTACCCACGAAAAGACGACGAGCGCGAGAGGGAGGTAAGGTGCCGAAATAGTGAAAATGCCGAAGAGGGAAATGGGGACAGAAGGGTGACGACGGGACCAGACGTAGATGGGGACAAAGGCGAGGGAGGACGAGAGGAAGGGCAAATTGAAGAGGGGGGAAAGCAGCTGCCACGTAAGCAAGTGAGAGACGAAGAAAGGGATGATTCAAGTAATGAACGTACAAGGAGCATGACCGAAGAAACGAAGAGTAACCAGAAATAATCTGCCTTCTTATTTGCAAACGATGATTCTTCTAGCATTCGGCTATATCGCATGCTGGTGGATAATAGCATCGTTGTCAGGTAAGATGAACAAAGGGAGAGGAAAAAACATTACAAGAAGAATAGGTGGAAGACAAAATCTAGAGAGAATGGCCCGAAGTAAAAGAACGTGGTGAACATGCGCCATGGCTACAAGTCAGATGTGTTATACCACGTGTACATGGTACATGCGTGAGCAGTCGAATAAACATGCAGGTGTCCATGAGTCGATAGGACCCGCAACGACACAAAACACACATGCTCACCTGGGCATTTGTGATTGCAGACCTGAACGAAAAATAAAGTTGAAGAGGGGTCACCACTTGGCATTGCTTAGCAGGCGTAATCAAAATGGCAATAAGTACCCAATCCGTTTATGTGAAATAATCAACATGTGGGAGGGTGGTGGACATAGTACATAGTACATACCACTGCCAGACTCGTAGTGACGGCAAGAGCAAGCCATGCGCGTGTTATCGGTGGGACTTGCCACAGCCAAGCCTCGATCCCAACTGGCATCTCGACTTCGACAACGTGAAGCTTGACGTCGCTCACCAGGATGATGGAGAGTTGCTTGAGCGGGGAGACACGCTGAGTCATCAATTTATCGTCACACACGTGACTCGTGTTTTTCCCGTACCACCCTTGTCATGACCGCTCTTAAGTTCTCTCCAGACAGACGCAAGCTTGACCGCACCCACAATATGAGCCTCGATCTACTCTGCTGGGTTCGCTGTTTAAACGATAAGATGGTGTTCGAGGTGGAGGGCCAACGTGGGAGAGCTTAGGGAGCTTTGAAGTACAAAATGTCGGCCACTCTCAGGGGTGTTGATGTGAGTGCTGCTCGAGCTCTACCGTTTGTTCATTTCAGCTTGGAAAGTGGAAGTTGTATGGACGGGAGAAAAGTTTTGGGCGTGGAACAAAAGCTGGCTCAAGCCTTTCCGACACCCGGTGGTCGGAAGTGAGTGGTCGTTGTTGACTATCGTGCGCGACGTTTGATCCGCCTCCGTACGTATCAACTGTGAGAACGCGGTTCCTGGTCTATTTCGAAAACCGAGCCAGACTCGTGTCCGCTGTAGTGCCAAGTGATCTACTACGGAATTGATCTTACAGAGATACGTTTCGAAACATTTCCACTTCGATGCTCAAGCTCAAAGTTTACCGACTGAATTCCTTGGTGTTGGAGACAGAGGAAGTAAGGTACGTAGGTGCCTTGGAACCCATCAAAGGCACTGATACAGCTGACTTGTCGTTTAGCCCGGCGGTGTGTACCCCATCTTGCTTACAAGGAATATACTCGATTTAAGTAAACAATGGTATACTCTACCTCTTGACGTATTTTTTTTTTGCATCCATTCCGAAGAATTTAATAGGGCTATCGAGGTACTAAAAAGGGATCCAACAAGGACCTTTTCAAGCTTGCAAGTAGCTGTAAGTATCGGATAAGCGAAGACGCCCGACAACACGCAAGGTCCGCTTCCAGAAAGGGTGTTCTCGGCGCAGAGTTATTTACACAACTGAAACGAAGCTCGTAACTATCCTGCAGTTCCCGATATTGATGCAGATTATCCGCGAGACCTAAAAGAGGTCCCCCAGGCCACACTGCAGACATGATGAAGAGAAGGTGTCGTTCGGTGCACTTTGTGCCTGAAGGATTTCAAGGGGGAGGTGTCCTATAAAGCCTCAGCAGCAACTGGGGAGGTAGTCAGGACTCGTACCTTGTGAGGTAGGGTGGACATCTGATGCTGAGTGAACTTTGGGCTCACGGCTACTTCTGCCAGCATTGCTTAGACCCATGCCTATTATCACACCGAATCGGATCCTTCACTTGTCTGGGCCGAGTCCCTGCCGAAGATATGTATCAACCCGCATTCGCTGCAGTACACAGAACATTACTCGCTACTTCCACACAGAAGCTTTACCATTCTGCGGAGGGTTACCGACGTGCGGTATAATCTTTTTTGCAGTTTGAATATCGGGGCGAATGTGACACGGCACGACGTACTCCTTGCTCACGCGTACCCGTACGTTTTAACCATATTCCTTATCGCTTATCTCGTCTTTCTGCGTATTCATCACTAGCCATCACTGGCCTAGTCTCCAGGGGGGCGGCGAGGTAGTTACTGTTACCTGTACCTGGGCTGCTGGGTAGCATGGCCAGCTAATACATCATCGTCACCACAGGGAATAGAACTCTTGCCCAAGCTGGAGATGATACAGTGAGGGAAGCGTCTCGAAGTGAATCGCTGAATTGATGGGTATTCTCTTCCTTCCAAGTAGAAAGACACGGGGGGTTACTCTGATATGTCCGATACTACGGGCCTACACGAAAGCTTTGCGGTCCAAAATGGTACTCGCTTGATAAATATAATGTCTTGAAAGACCGAAAAAATGGCCACGCCAAAGCATTCACTCTATGCAGTCCTCTCCAACGAGTTCTGACTACCCAATCTCGCCAGTTCGTATCTGTAAACGCAACCGGGTCTTCCTCCAGAACCAGAAGATGTACTGCTGCGAGTGCGGCAGAACCACGACTGTGATCGATGTCGTTGACGAGGCTGCTGCTGCGGCGAGTGCGCGATTTCCTCAGAGTCAGACGGCCAGGAGGACCTCGGTGCGGTGGAAAACGATACGGAAGCCGTCGAAGCGGTAGTATGGAATAACGGAGATGCAGATGCGACAGCGGTGGAGGGCGATGAAGACGCCGGTGCGAGGGTCGACGAGGCGGAAGGCGTGTTCGTATCGAAATCCTCATTCCCCATATCATTTTCGTCACGGAGAAGATGCCCACGTTCCAGACTGATGGACGGTGTCTGGGTCTGGTGTCTCCTCTTCGTCCCTAGGATAAGCCGTTTCAGAGGGGAAGGGGAGGGATTCAACCCTGACTCGGTCTTTGTCCACGGCTTCGGATCCGGGGTTGGATCGGTACAGAACGCTGCTAGCGAGGGGGGCGATGCTAGTTTCGCCGATAGCGTTGCACGGCGACTGTGAGGAGTAGACTGCTCATCGGCGTCGATGCCAATGTTGCTTTCATTTTGTCTGTCTTCGTCCTCCATGCCTTCCAACTCCCGGAGAATCACCAACAACAATAGAATGAGAACAGATAGACCAGAGAAGATCATCTGCGGAAAGAATCCAATACAATCTTCATTTTCCGTAACAATCAATTTAACCATGAGTTAACAAGTAAAAAAGAAAAAGACGGAATGAGGATACACACCTATCAACACGCCATCATACCCTGGTGCATCTGGCATTGCATTCCTCAATTGTGGGATCACGAGTAGCACCATCAAACTACCCCCGAGATGCTTGAGAATTGGTTTCGCCGAACGCGGGACGTGCCAGGTGCTGCGCTTTTGTGCGAGGTAGATACACATAAGTGTCGCATGTGTGAGACACCAGGACAGTGTGAATAAGAGGAGAGCAAAAGCACGGGCTTGAGCAGGACGCGACACGTATAGATCGATGTCGCGGGTTGGGATCTGAGTGGATGAGGAAGGGGATACAACTTCATAAGTCTCCGTATCTACACTCTCGACTACAAAGCTGGACACCTGTTCAATAGTCGCCAGTTTCTGGATTGGGATGGTCACGTTGGAGGCGGAGACTGCACGTAAGGTGCTGGTGAGGACGTAGTTATCGAAGGGATATAGTCGGTCGAGGTGGACGTCGAGTGTGTGGTCGCTGTCAAACTGGACGAGATTCTGGATGCTGTAGGACGTCACGTTTCATGCTAGAGTGAGAGGAATGCAATGCACGTACACGCGTCGCCGTCCCGTCTGACTGACAAATGGGAGATGAGAAGGATCATACGTTGCGGTGGGTTCGATAGAACTACATTCCCAACCGGTCATGAACGCACATTCGGTGCAACACGAATGACGACTTACCTATCGACATATATCTCAAGATAAAAACTCGGTAACCCACAAAGATCGCTTCCATGGACGCCAGCACTCCCCTCAAGCACGTAACCGTTCCCACATCCAAGGATCGACCACCGGATCCCAATCGAGGGTTCGTCGACGTCGACATCGACGTTTTCGCCTAGAAGCACGATCTGAGGCGTGGAGCCAGGTAAGTGCATGTGATACAGCACAACGACGGAGCCGCAAATATGAGAGGGAGAGAGGTGATGCGTGCTTACACCAGGGTTTGTCTCTGCGACATCATTTAAGATTTGCTTGAAATACGGCTCGACAGTGTCATAACCCAAGAACGAAAACGAGACCGCGATAGTGAAGAGCATTGAGAAGAGAAGTGCGAGCACCAACAGGGTGAGGGGGCGGAGGGGGATAACTCCATTTGTGCCATACTTTACGAGCCCTGATCGTCTTGCAAATGTCGACGTACACGTATCTGGGTGGAGAGGGCCATGGAGGGCATTGCTTGATTTGCTAATTCTGAAGGGAAGGAGCGGTGGGGTACGAGACTGGAGGATGGGAGTCGTGCCACCCATCAGAGCTTGTGATGGAACTTGGAGACTGAAACCGTTCAAGGGAGATGGAAGAGGGGTGAACAATACACGACAAAGCTCGGCCACCGCCGCTCCATCTACGTACTTTGTGCATTCACAATCACCGCATGCTCCGTCGAGCCACTCATTGCTGCGTCGCAAATGGGCTCGTAGGACCACCGGAAGCGAATAGACATAGGTGCTTGACATGGATGCCCTGCCTGAAACCGCTGCTTCGCCAAGGTAGTGATGACATAGTCGAAGTGAGGTGGACGTAGTGCGGACATACTCTGTCGAACTTGGGAGAAAGGACAAGCAAGATCCACTTACCAAGGTCTTATCGAGAAAACTTCGCTCTCGTACACAACATGTTGAGACAGCGATCTCGACAAACCAAAGTCAGACGAAGCTCTAATTAGGGACAGTACGGGAACGAAGTAGCTCGGGAAGTGCCGCTGCAGGCGGCGCCAACCTTGCTTGGTAATCTTACAGCAGTTTGCAAAAACATTGAGAAATATGGAAAGGTCATGTGACTTGAATTTCATCTCGAAACTACAAGTCAATCCTGAAAGCCTTACTGATGGATTAATTAATTCATAACTCATTCATTTTTTGTCTGATTGCTCTGATTTTTTGAGGGATAAATGTACTTGGAAATCCATACAAAATGAGATATCAAATGTAGCATACAGATTGATGGATCAGTAGATATTTGAGTTTTTGTGTCCAGTCATGGTGGGGTACATATCTCATTCATTTTTTGTCGGATCAATTGGATTTTTTGGGAGATGGATGTGCCTGGAGATCTGTACAAAATGAGATATAAAATGCAGCATACAGATTTGTGGATCAATGAATATTCCATGTTTTATGCACAAAAAGAGCACTTCCAGCACCAGAGAGTCTGGTGCCTGGAGGAGAATATTAAGATTAGGCCCCTTTAAATGCATGCAACTTCTTATTTTGGTAGTTGCATTCAACCTTCCCACCATTACTACTACAAGTCCAATGTTGGTGAAATAGGCAACCGGTCGCTTGTCTGTGGCCAAGAGGTTGCATGCATGCAACCTCCTCAGTGCTCTACAAGTCTAACATCCATGAAATAGGCAACTGGTTGCTCCTCAAGTTGGGGTTGCATGCAACCTCTGTGCTCTACAAGTCCAACATCCATGATAATAGGCAACTGGTCGCCTATCCATGTAGGGTGGTGGGTGGGAACCATGGGAAAGTGGCAACAGGGGGGGGGTGTGGGAAAGTTCCATATATGGGAGGTTGCATGTGGGAAAATTGTCCATATATGGGAGGTTGCATGTGGGAAACTTCCTTATAAGGAGGTTGCATGCGAACTCAAGCTTGATTTCGGAAAGCATATTATTAGGTCCTATCCTTGTGCATATTGCAAAGGAGAACCAGTTGTGTAAGATACTCTTTCCCTCACACTGTTGCAATACCCATTGTTTCATCCAGCAAAGATGATAAGTAGGAAGGATTGACAAAGGCCACTGTAATTCCTTCAGTTTCCCTTCAGTATAGTATTTGATGATAATTTGCAGGTGGTCATTCATGTTGTCACTGTAGAATCCTTCATTGGCTTGGGAAATTTTGCAAAATTTGGTGCTACCTTTGTATTTTGTGGCTTCACATTATATCAGAGAATATTGTTGTTCTCAAATGATTTAGTGTAAACTGCTATTTTGATTCTCATGTACACAGTGGTGGCCTGCAGTACCCCTACTGTTATGTGTCTGCTGCTTTTAAGGGGGTATCCCATGGAACCAGACCCCTCTAATAATCTCCTCCGGGCACCAGACCCTCTGGTGCTGGAAGCGCTCTTTTCCCACAGCGCTCTTTCGGAAGCGCCTTTTGGAAGCGCTCCCCATATATGGACGGAAGCGCCTCACAGCCATGGAAGCACTCCCCATATATGGACAGAAGCGCCTCACAGCCACGGAAGCGCTCCCCATATATGGACGGAAGCGCCTCACAGCCACGGAAGCGCTCCCCATATATGGACAGAAGCGCCTCACAGCCACGGAAGCGCTCCCCATATATGGACGGAAGCGCCTCACAGCCACGGAAGCGCTCCCCATATATGGACGGAAGCGCCTCACAGCCACGGAAGCGCTCCCCATATATGGATGGAAGCACCTCACAGCCACGGAAGCGCTCCCCATATAGGGACAGAAAAGCACAGCCACAATGGAAGTGTCTCTGGCACAACTCATTGATGAGTTGTGCAGGGGTGACCAGTGACAACAGACTATGAGGCAGCACATCTCATCGATGAGTTATGCAAGCAGGCAGTGACTACCGAGTAGCAAGTAGCAGGATTACAGACCAAGCAAGCTACACACTACCAGCCACTGAGGCAGCACAATCTGTTGATGAGTTGTGCAAGGGGTGACCAGTGATGACCAACTGGCAACCACCAACCACCAACTAGCAAATGACCAAGCAGTGGTGGCCAACTTGTAAGCAGTGACACAGCTGCCAATGGAAGCAACTCTTCTGACACAACTCATCGATGAGTTGTGCAGGGGTGACCACACACTGACTAGCAAAAGTACCAACAACAAGCAACAGAGGGAGGCAGCATAATTCATCGATGAGTTGTGCAAGCAAGCAGTGACTACCAAGTAGCAAGTAGCAAGACAATGGACAGAGCAAGCTACTCACCACCAGCTACCAAGGCAACACAATCTGTTGATGAATTGTACAAGGGGTGACCAGTGATGACCAACTGCCAACTAGCAAATAACCAAGCAGTGGTGACCGACTTGTAAGCAGTGACACCGACTACCAAGTAGCAAAATGACCAAGCAGCAACCACTGACTACTGGGCACCCCAGACTGACTACAAGTAGACTGAGCAGCACCACCAACCGTTGACCACCAACCACCAGCCACCAGCCACCAAGTAAGGATGACAGCAAGAGCAGTGACTACCAATGACAAATGACCGACTAGCAAACAGCCAGCTACTGACTACCAAGGGCAACTAGCAAAACTGACAGGTGACAAACTAGCAAGGAGCCAACTACCAACTGGCAAGTACAAGCAATGTCACATAATTGGTGACAGAGGAAGCAAAGGACAGCCTATGGATGACCAGCGACCTGCTACCAAGGCTGCATAATCCATCAATGAGTTGTGCAAGCAGGTGGTAACTAGTACCAACTGGCAGCAACTACCAAAGTAACAAGACGAAGAAGGAAGCAAACTACCCACTAGCAGCTACCAAGGCAGCACAATCCATGGACGAGTTGTGCAAGGGTGACTAGTGACGACCAACTAAAGAGTAGCACAAGACAGAGGAACAACAGCAAACTTTGAACTAGCAAATGATGAGTGACTACCAACAGCAAACTATGAACTAGCAAATGATGACCGACTACCAACAAGCAAAAGACAGAGGAACAACAGAAAACTACAAACTAGCAAATGACAATGCAGCAACTACCGACTACCAACGATGGACCACAGAGTAGCAATGACGACTAGAACAGTGACTACTGACCACCAAGGATCAAGGACTGACTAGCAAGTAGACCAAGCAGCACCAGCAACCACAGAAAAGAAACTGGTTAGGAACCATGCTAGGATGATTTAAACCCAATACTAGGGTTTATCCAGTGGCTGGTGGTGGCACACACCCGCACTTGCAATGGGAGAGTGCAGCCAGGATGCCCACTTGCAACACCCAACTGGTCTGGGAGGGCGGCCAAGATGCTCCCTTGGTGACACACAACTAAATTCCCAGTGAGAGTACATGCTTGCAGTGCTGATGGAGGTGGCAGCCAGGATGCCCCCTGGTGGCACTCAACTAAAATCCAAATGTGACTTAGTGTCACACACTCAAAGTGCACTCTGAGTGGGCGTCCAAGACGCACCCTGGTGACACCCAACTACATTCTGAGTAATAGTACATGCGTGCAGTGTTGACAGAGGTGGCGGCCAGGACGCCCCTGGTGGCACCCCACTAAAATCCAAGTATGACTTGATATCACACTTTCAAAGTACAGTCAGAGAGGGCGTCCAAGACGCCCCCCAGTGACACCCAACTGAATTCCGAGTGATAGTACACACATGCAGTGTTGACAGAGTTGGCGGCCAGGACGCCCCCTGGTGGCACTCAACTAAAATCCAAGTATGACTTGACATCATACACTCAAAGTACAGTTGGAGTGGGCATCCAAGATGCCCCCCAGTGACACCCAACTGAATTCCGAGTGATAGTACACACATGCAGTGTTGACAGAGTTGGCGGCCAGGACGCCCCCTGGTGGCACTCAACTAAAATCCAAGTATGACTTGACATCATACACTCAAAGTACAGTTGGAGTGGGTGTCCAAGATGCCCCCCAGTGACACCCAACTGAATTCCGAGTGATAGTACACACATGCAGTGTTGACAGAGTTGGCGGCCAGGACGCCCCCTGGTGGCACTCAACTAAAATCCAAGTATGACTTGACATCATACACTCAAAGTACAGTTGGAGTGGGCGTCCAAGACGCCCCCTGGTGACACCCAACTAAATTCTGAGTGATAGTACACACATGCAGTGTTGACAGAGTCGGCGGCCAGGATGCCCCCTTGTGGCACTCAACTAAAATCCAAGTATGACTTGACATCATACACTCAAAGTACAGTTGGAGTGGGCGTCCAAGCCACCCCCAGGTGACACCCAACTGAATTCCGAGTGATAGTACACACATGCAGTGTTGACAGAGTTGGCGGCCGGGACGCCCCCTTGTGGCACTCAACTAAAATCCAAGTATGACTTGATATCATATACTCAAAGTACAGTCTGAGTGGGCGTCCAAGACGCCCCCCGGTGACACACAACTAAATTCTGAGTAATAGTACATGCACGCAGTGTTGATGGAGGTGGCAGCCAGGACGCCCCCTGGTGGCACCCCACTAAAATCCAAATATGACTTGGTATCATACTCTCAAAGTACAGTCAGAGAGGGCGTCCAAGACGCCCCCCAGTGACACCCAACTGAATTCCGAGTGATAGTACACACATGCCGTGTTGACAGAGTTGGCGGCCAGGACGCCCCCTGGTGGCACCCAACTAAAATACAAGTATGACTTGGTATCGCACTCAAAGTACAGTCTGTAGAGGCCGTCCAGGACGCCCCCTGGTGACACCCAACTGAATTCCGAGTGATAGTACACACATGCAGTGTTGATGGAGTTGGCATCCAGGACGCCCCCTGGTGGCACTCAAACTAAAATCAAAGTATGACATGGTATCATACACCCAAAGTACAGTCTGAGTGGGCGTCCAAGACGCTCCCTGGTGACACCCAACCAACTAAATTCTGAGTAATAGTACATGCATGCAGTGTTGACAGAGGTGGCGGCCAGGATGCCCCCTTGTGGCACCCCACTAAAATCCAAGTATGACTTGGTATCACACACTCAAAGTACAGTCTGTAGAGGCTGTCCAGGACGCCCCCCGGTGACACCCAACTGAATTCCGAGCGATAGTACACACATGCAGTGTTGACAGAGTCTGCGGCCAGGACGCCCCCTGGTGGCACTCAACTAAAATCCAAGTATGACTTGGTATCATACTCTCAAAATACAGTCTGAGCGGGCGTCCAAGACGCCCCCTGGTGACACCCAACTAAATTCCAAGTAACAAGTAATAGTACACACATGCAGTGTTGATGGGCATGGCAGCCAAGACGCCCCCTGGTGCTACCCAACTAAATTCCAAGCAGGGTTTTGGATTGCACACATGTAGTACAGGCAGGGGGGCAGCCAGGACGCCCCCTGGTGGCACCCAACTGAATTCCAAATATGGCTTAGTATAACACATTCGAGGCACACTCTGTAGAGGCTATCCAGGAGCCCCTGGTGACACTGAACGAAATTCTGAGTGATAGTACACACATGCAGTGCTGACAGAGGTGGAGGCCAAGACGCCCCCTGGTGACACCGAACCAAATTCTGAGTGAGAGTACACATGTGCAGTGCCGACATATGTGGCACCCAAGATGCCCCCTGGGTGGGGTGATCAAGATTCATATAGGATAACAGGCAAAATGCCACGCTGCATACTCACACCAGCTGGCAGCCAAGCACACTCACCTATTGCATGCTGATAAATTCCTGGTGGTGGTGAATGATCGGGAGTGAACGATGATTCCATCTTGCATCCTTGCAGAGGGCTTGCTTGATCCTTGCTGGTCACCCCTGACTAAATTCTGACTTGTGCAAGATAGATAAAAGATGGTATCACGGCGCGTGCTGACATGGTAGATCTTCTATGCAGTTCCTGATGTATATCCAAGGTTCCATGTAGTCACACGCCATCGAGCTACAAACAATATTTCCACCCCCCACACAACCATTCGATGGGAATCCTCAATGCACTCCAGGACATGATACCTCCATTTCCCATTATCCATAGCTATTGTTTCAACCACAGTTCCCCGGAGCCCACGAAAAGTGAGGCAAGTCAGAGCAGCAAATGCCACTCCCCCTCTCCTCGGTGGTGACTCGCAACAAATGTCTGAGTGGTAGTAGCTCATGACCAGCTCGAAATTGTGGCTCCTGATGATTTCACAAATCACTGTTGATGATTCCATGTTGCAACCCAACTCCCACCATCCTGTATTATCGGCTTCGACAGATAAGCCCATGTGGAACACATGGAGGGAATTCCGGGCATGCCACATGTTTCCGTGATGCTTATGCCACCACCACCAACAAAGTGGGTTTGAAGAGCAGATCGTTGCGATGCCCACTGGTGACACGTTCCCCATCTCCGATCCTGAAATATCTGCTGACATTCATTCCGGTACTGATAGCTAGTTGCATCTGGGTCTCCTTTTCATGTAACTTGGCCATGCGAGGACCTTGCACCAAATGGTGCATTTTATACTAGGTCACCACACTACCTCGCTGCCACCACCAGAATGAAATAAGAAACATGGAGATTGACTCTGACAGACATGTAGCATACGACTTTGTAGGATGAATTTATGGAATATGAGGCTTCCAAGTGGTATGCACGTCGAGAGGTTGTTTTTATTTCGGAGTAAGTCACGCCGTCAATATCTGCTGACGTTCCTTCCTGTATTGAAAACTAGTTTCATCCTTGTCTCCTTTTCAGGTAACTTGACCATGCGAGGAATTCTCACCGAAAGGCACATTTCATACTAGGTCAACCACACTACCTTGCAGCCACCACCTTCTCCGGAATTTGATACATAATATGGCACTTGACTTGGATGGACATGAAGAATACGACTGCATAGGACTGATACACAAACTATGAGGCTGCTAGGTGGTATGCACGTTGAGCCTGGCTGTGTTGACAGCTAGTCGCATCCTTCTCTCCTTTTCAGGAAACTTGGCCGTGCCAGGAATGCTCGCCACCGAGCGCATTTCATACTAGGTCCACCACAGTACCCTGCTGCGACTACCGGAATTTAATCAAAATGAAATATGGAATTTCACTCGGACAGACATGTAGAATACACCTGCATAGGACTGATTTACGGGATATCAGGCTTTATAAGTGGTATGCACGTCGACAGGATTGTTATTCCGGAGTAAGTGCAATGGTCCCGTCATTTTGAGATATCGAGAAACCTGATTTCGATGGACCGGTCTACCTGGAACGAAGTCTCCTGGACCTGTTCGAGTCCAGAGATATACTTTTCTTGCAATTCCGGTCCCATATTGAGGTTCTATAGAAGATGGGAGGTCGTGGACATTTTTTTGCGAATGTATCACATGGCCAAGTAACCCAGAGGGCAGTAAATATATTCCGATGGGTTTTGTGATTTACTGCTTTTCCCATCATGCACCTGACATATTTCTTTGATCGTGTAACCTCAGTCCCTCACCGGAATGCGATGGATATGAAGAGTAAAGAAAATCCCAAGGTCCCAAAATCCCTGGTTACTTACTGCCCTCTCACTTCACCACCTCACAACAGCACCGGAATGTGATAGAAACCTGAGAATTGGACATGGGAAAGATTTTTTTTTTTGATTCTGTATTTAGGTGCGTGAGGACATGCTGCCCTATGTTTCACTAAACTATCTAAGAACATGCTGACCAGGGTCCCCAGTGACCCGCTGCTCTCCACCAGTGCGCGAATGCCCTACTGGCAGGACTATGTCCCCCAGCAGTCCTCCGTTCCCGCAGGCCATTTTAGACGCCACACCTTATGGTGGAGAGAGCTTATTACATCCGTCGGCTGTGTTCTGATCTTTCTACAAGTTCCCTGGCTGCCCTTGTGGCAAGCGGTGCTGTAAAAGTGTCCGTGTCGCTCCGCTTTGGGTGGTCCCTTTCTGGATTGAGAGGTCTGGCGTGTTCGACTGCGTTGGCCCTGAGGCCGTGACCTGGGGTGGTGACTAGTAATCCCTTGGGACTGTTGCTTTGGAAGCAGATAGCGAGTTTGGTGCGCTTGATGTTAGCGGGGTTGTTGGGTTTCGGTTTGATAGTTTGCGATGTCTTGTGCCTTGAGTTCGAGTTTGTATCTACGTGGCGTGTCTTTCATTGTATGGGTAGGGTTGTTGGTACTTCACCGAATGGAGCTTTTAGTCTTTTCGTCGCATTGATATACTTGAGTAAGTGTGTTCTTGCATTTGCGTTGTTGAGTAGATAGGCAACTTGCATGGCCTTCCTGCCTAATGCCATGTGCAGTACATGGCACTCTCTCTCGTATCTTGGACAGCGGAAGAGGTAACGTTGCACGTCCTCCGTGGCAGCTTCGTCCCATTGTAGGCATAACGGCGTGTCGCTCTTCCCTATTCTGTGGAGATGTTGGTTGAGGGGGATGTGCCCAGTGCGCAGCTGTACATAGACTCCGGTCTGCTTTTTTCGTAGTGAGCCTGCTAGCTCCACGAACGATCTTGATGGGAAGTTGGGTTCTATGTTGGACATGTGTTTGTATCTCGGTGACTGTTTCCATTTCCTAAGCCAAAGAGACGTTAGCCTTTTGTTATACCATTGTTTAAGGGCTGAGACACTTCGTGGTAACGGAGTGCGTAATCTCGGGGGTAACTGGGGTGGCGGACTCAAGATGGCTTTGTCTTCTGCTGCTAGCTTCGCCTCCTTGTCAGCTAGTTCGTTTCCTTCCATGCATGGGAAAGATTGTAGAATGTGAGCATGTCATATGGATGTACACTATCCAAAGCATCGGAGCGTAGCATGATGTTTGGCAGTTTTTGACGTCGGGGAAAATCTTGAAAACTATTGATAATTCCTCATGTGCGCATGATTTGCTGATGATGTAGTTTTCTTCACATTCCAACATAGCATTGCCATCGTGAACAGGGCATGTCTCATGTTTTGTCTGCCAGAAATCTGCCATGGTGCCATCGGATTATGAGAATGAATTTTGTAGTGTTCATTGTGTATCATTTATCGTGCATGGGCCTGCCATTTTACGAGGAAATTCTTGCTTAAAATCATGGCGATCCATTGAGGCGGAATAGTAGAATGAATACCATGGGTGTTTTATCAAATTTCCCACATGGAAAAGGTGGTATGGCTGACTTCTGCAGTGATCAGGTATTGTTTTAAAAATGCCATCCGTCCTCACCTGCGACACTGGCCCCCCCATGAGCTGCTAGGACACTGATGCAGGCTTGGCTGTTCACCGGAAAGCTGCTCGAACCAAGGCTGATCAAGCTAAGGCAGAAAATCTCCATCCCACTCCATGTCCCAGCCAGGCCACTGCATGAGTTGTGCCATCCTCCCTCACCCGCTGCACTGGTCTCTCCAAGACCTGCGCTGTCTCATTCCATATCGCTGCCCAGCCGGTGCATGAGTTGTACTGGCTGATACTTTACTATGGATTGGCTAGCCCATGAGCTGTGCCGTGCTTCCTCGCCTGCCTCACTGGCCCCTCCATGAGCTTGAGGATGCTGGTGCATATTTGGCTTGTCACTGGGAAGCTGCTAGAACCAAGGCTGATAAAGCTAAGGCAGAAAACCTCCGTGTCACTCCATGTCATGGCTGGGCCACTGCATGAGTTGTATGTACCGTTTGATGCTTTACTATGGACGGGCCAGCCCATGAGCTGTGCCATCTGTCCTCACCTGCCACACTGGCCCCTCCATGAGCTGCGCCATCTGATTTCATATCATGGCCGGGCCAGTGCATGAGGGGTACTGTCTGATATTTTACTATGGATGGGGGAGCCCATGAGCTGTGACATCCTACCTCATTTGCTGCACTGGCCTGTCTATGAATTGTGCCATCTCACTCCATATTGCAGATCAGCCAGCCCACACCTTGCGCCAGCAGCCCTCATCTGTCTGACCAGCCAATGAATGAGTTGTACTGTCTCATTTTTTACTATGGATGGGCCAGCCCATGAGCTACGCTGTCCTTCCTCACTTCATGCACTGGCCCATCCATGAGTTGTTCCGTCTCACTCCATATCGGGGACGGGCCAGCCCATAAGTTTTGCTGGCTGAAGCCATCTCTTTAGTTGGCCTATCCATGACCTGGATATAAATTATGCGGTGTCTGCCATGTCACCGACTGGCCAGCCTACAACTTGAGGCATACTACATGTTTCTGGGATGTTTATGCCACCACCAGGACAGTGGTTTTGAAGAGCACATCGTCAAGATGCCCACTGGTGACACATAGCCCATCTCTGATCCTGAAATATCTGCTGACATTACTTCCGGTATTTACAGCTAGTTGCATCTGGGTCTCGTTTTCATGTAACTTGGCCATGTGAGGACTTCTCACCAATAGGCGAATTTCATACTAGGTCACCGCACTACCTTGCTGCTACCACTGGAACGTGATAAAGAAATATGGAACTTGACTCTGATGGACATGGAGCATGCAACTGCATAGGCCCGATGCACAGAATAAGGCGTCTCAAGGTCGCAGCAAATTTCAATGGTTCCTCCTATTTGTGTCAAGCTACTGAATATCTACATGCTTCCGGCGTTCTATGTGGATCGACATGAGTGTTAGCAATTACCTCTGTGCAGGGGAATAATCCTGTGAAAAATACGTGGGATGGTGACATCATATCCAAAGCCTTCCGTACATAGCACCTCCTCATACCCAGGCTGTCCGTCGCTGGTAATTTCTACAAATTGGAAGGAGACACAACGTTAGTATGGAAAAGCCTGGGAAGCCATGGCCTGCCGCTGGAATACTCGCACCCTCGACAGTAATGTCTGGCACGTGTGGTTCACGATTGCAATTTAAGCATGGTTCACGGACTTCTGTCACCACCTCATACTACAGAATGGTGACCCTTCCAGATGTAACGGGAGAGACCCACTGATATGGAGGAGGCTAGCAAACTTACCTCTCATGAATGAGCGCTGATTGGTCTTATCCATGGTCTTCCAGATGCCATTTAAGACACAATCCAGATTAGATAAAGAAAGACAACAATGAAAAACAGAAGAAGGGCCATGAAATTGTTTGGAATATTGCACAGTATGTCTGACATTATTGCCAGGAAAGGAATGGGAGAGCACATCAAGAGTGCAGACCGCCCTCAGGTTGGTTACTACTGGACGAACTGATGACGAACCGATGACGAACCACTGATGAACCACTGACGAACCACTGAGGTGCCCATGTCCTCGTGTACTTATACCCTCGGGCAACACAATGCGTTTGTTACTTGCTGCACATGAAGGAAGCTTCGGAATACGTTCACGATGTAACCTAAATAGAAACGAGCTTCTAAAATGAAATGTTTGAATATGAGGCTTCTAAGTAGTATGCGCGTCGACGGGTTGTTTTTATTTCGGAGTAAAGCGCATGGTGAATACTTATCTGCTGACGTTCCTTCCTGTATTGACAACTAGTTTCATACTTCTCACCTGTTAAGGTGACTTGACCATGCAAGGAATGCTTAACCAAAGGGTCATTTCATACTAGGTCAACCACACTACCTCGCCCCCACCACCGGCTCCGGAATTTAATATGGAACATGGCACTTGACTCGGATGGACATGTGGAGTGCAACTGCATAGGACCGATACACAGAATACGAGACACCTAAGTGGTATGCACATTGAGTGGTTTGTAATTCCGGAGAAAGACCCCATGCTCAATATCTGCTGATGTTCCCGGCAGTATTGACAGCTAGTCTCAGCCTTGTCTCCTTTTCAGGAGACTTGGCCATGGGAGGAATTCTCACCACTGAGCACACTCTATACTTGGTCCACCGCACTACCTTTCTGCCACTACCGGAATTTAATTAAAATGGAATATGGAATTTCACTCCGACAGACACATAGAATACACATGCATAGGACTGATTTACAGGATACCTGGTTTATAAGTGGTATGCACATTGACAGGAATGTTGTTTCGGAGTACGAGCCATGGCCCTGTCAATTTGACATATCGAGAAACCTGATTTCGATGGACCTGTCTACCTGGAACGAAGTCTCCCGGACCTGTTGGAGTCCAGAGATGTGCTTTTCTTGCAATTCCGGTCATGAGTGGAGGTGCTATTGATGACCGGATGTCATGGACATTTGTTTGCGAATCCATCACATGGCCAACTAACCCAAAGGGCAGTCAACATATTCCAACGAGTTTCTGGATTTACTGCTCTTCCCATCATGCACCTCACATATTTCATGGACCGTGTGACCCCAGTCCCTCAATGGAAGCAAATGGATCTGAAGAGTAAAGAAGATCCCAAGGTCCCAGAATATCTGGCTACTTGTGGTCCTCTAACTTTACCACATCAATGCAGCACCAGAATGGGACAGAAACCTTCGAAGTGGACATGGGAAAGAGTGTAGAATGTGACCATGTCATATGGATGTGCACAATCCGAAGCATCTGAGCATAGCATGACCTTTGGCATTTTTGTGACATCGGAGACACTGTCGAAAACCATAGATAATTGTGCATGTGTGTGTGATTTGCTGATGAAATAGCTTTCTTCACGTTCAGACATAGCATTTACATCGTGAACAGGGCATGTCTCATGTTTTGTCTGCCAGGAAAATGCCATGGCGCCATGAGATTATGACAATGAATTTTGTAATATTCAGTGCATAGCATTCATCACACATGGGCCTGACCTTTTCCAAGGAAGCCCCTGTGGCAAATCATGGTAATCCATTGAGGTGTTATAGCTGAATGAATACCACAGGTGTTTGTTCAAATTTCCCACTCCTTCCTCACCTGCCACACTGGTCCCGCCATGAGCTGCGAGGATGCTGATGCAGATTTGGCTTGTCACTGGAAAGCTGCTAGAACCAAGGCAGATCGAGCTAAGGCAAAAGGTGTTATGGCCGACTTCTGCAGTGATCAAGGATCGTTTTAAATAAGCCGTCCTTCCTCAGTGGCCACACTGGCCCCTCCATGAGCAGCTAGGATGCTGATGGAGGCTTGGCTGTTCACCGGAAAGCTGCTAGAACCAAGGCTGATCAAGCTAAGGCAGAAAATCTCTGTATCACTCCATATGGCAGCCAGACCATTGGATCAATCATACCGTCTGATGCTTTACTATGGATGGGCCGGCCCATGAGCTGTGCTGTACTTCCTCACATGCTGCACAGGCCCCTGCATGAGCTGCGAGGATGATGATGCAGAAATGGTTGGTCACTGGAAAGTTGCTACAACCAAGGCTGATCAAGCTAAGGCTGAAATCTCCATTTCACACCATATCATGGCTGGGGCACTGCATGAGTTTTACTGTCTGATGTTTTGCCATGGACAGGCCAGCCCATGAGTTGTGCTGCCCTCCCCCACCTGCTGCGCTGGCCCCTTCTTGAGCTGCAAGGATGCTGATGCAGATTTGGCTGGTCACTGGAAAGCTGCTAGAACCAAGGCTGATCAAGCTAAGGCTGAAATCTCCATTTCACACCATATCATGGCTGGGGCACTGCATGAGTTTTACTGTCTGATGTTTTGCCATGGACAGGCCAGCCCATGAGTTGTGCTGCCCTCCCCCACCTGCTGCGCTGGCCCCTTCTTGAGCTGCAAGGATGCTGATGCAGATTTTGCTGGTCACTGGAAAGTTGCTACAACCAAGGCTGATCAACCCAAGGCAGATATCTCCGTCTCACTCCATATAATGGCTGGGTTAGGTCCTCACCTGCCGCACTGGCTCCTCCATGAGCTGCGAGGATGCTGATGCAGATATGACTGGTTACTGGAAAGCTGCTACAACCAAGGTTGATCAAGCTAAGGCAGAAAATCTCCATCTCCCGCAATATTGCGGCTGGGCCTGTGCAGAAGTCGGTACATAGCACCTCCTCATACCCAGGCTGTCCGTCACTGGCAACTTCTACAGACTGGCAGGAGACGCAGCAGTAGTATGGAAAAGCCTGGGAAGCCATGTCCTACCGTTGGAATACTCGCACCCTCGACAGTAATGTCCGCAGCACGTGGTCCACGATTGTAGTTTAAGCATGGTCCACACACTTCTGTCACTGCCTCATACTGCAGAATGGTAACCCATCCAGAAGAAATGGGGGAGACCCATTGATATGGAGGAGGCAAGTGAACATACCTGTCATGAATGAGCACTGCTCCTTGGAGTTATGCATGGTCTTCCAGATGCCATTTAAGACACAATCCAAATTAGATAACGAAAGAGATAAATGAAAACAGAATAAGGTTCTTGAAATTGTTTGGAATATTGCACAGTATGTCTGACATTATTGCCAGGAAAAGAATGGGAGGAGCACATGCAGAGCGAAGACTACCCTCACGTTTCTTGGTAGTGGACGAACCGATGACGAACCAATGACGAACCACCGACGAACCACCGAGGTTCCCACGTCCTCGCTTACTTATAACCTCTGGCAACACAATTCCCCTGTTACTTGCTGCACATGAAGGAAGCTTCGGAATACGTTCAGGATGTAACCTAAGTAGAAACGAACTTCTAAAATGAAATGTTTTAATATGAGCCTTCTGAGTGGTATGAACATCGAGAACTTTTTATATATCGAATAAATATCTCCTGACGTTCCTTCTTGTATTGAGAACTAGTTTCATCGTTCTCTCCTTTTAAGGTGACTTGACCATGCGAGGAATTCTCACCGAAAGGAACATTTCATACGAGATCAACAACACTACCTTACCGCCATCACCTGCACAAGAATTTAATATGGAACATGGCAGTTGACCCGGATGGACATGTAGAATACGACTGCATTGGCCCAATACACAGAATATGAGGCTTTGAAGTGGTATGCACATTGAGAGGTTTTTTAAGTCCCATGCTCAATATCTGCTGATACGCCTTGTTGTATTGACAGCTAGTCACACCCTTCTCTTGTTTTCAGGAAACTTAGCCATGCGAGGAATTCTCACCACCTAGCACATTTCATACTAGGTCAACTACACTGCCTTGCACCACCACCTGTTCCGGAATCTAGTATGGAACATGGCACTTGACTCGTATGGACATGTGGAATACAGCTGGATAGGACCGATACATAAAATGAGGCTTCTAAGTGGTATGCACATTGGGAGGACTCTAATTCCGGAGAAGGTCCCATGCTCAATATCGGATGATGTTATTTGCTGTATTGACAGTTAGTCGCAGCCTTCTCTCCTGTTCTGGAAACCTGGCCATGTGAGGAATCCTCACCACCGGGCACATTTCATACTTGGTCCACCGCACTACCTTGCTGCCACTACCGGAATTCAATTAAAATGAAATATGGACTTTCACTCAGACGGCCATGTAGAATACACCTGCATTGGACCTATTTACGGGATACAAGGGTTGATATGTGGTATGCACGTCGACAGGATTGTTATTTCGGAGTAATGGCCACGGTCCTGTCATTTTGAGATATAGAGAAACCTGATTTCATTGGACCGGTGTACCTGGGGGGAACTGTCCCGGATGTGTTGGAGTCCGAAGATATACTTTTCTTGCAATTCCGGTCACGGATTGAGGTGATATAGATGAGCAGAGGTCATGGACACTGTTGTGCGAATTCATCACGTGGCCAAGTATGCCAAAGGGCAGTAAACATATTCCAACGAGTTTCGGGATTTACTGCTCTTCCCATCATCCACCTCACATATTTCATTGACCGTGTGACCCCAGTCCCTCAATGGAAGCAAATGGATCTGGAGAGTAAAGAAAATCCCATGGCCTCGGAATATCTGGTTATTTACAGTCCTCTCACTTCACCACCTCACCACAGCACCGCAGTGTCATAGAAACCTGGGAAGTAGAAATTGGAAAGAGTGTAGAATGTGACCATGTGGTATGGATGTACACAATCCGAAGCATCGGAGCGTGCCATGACATTTGGCATGTTGACATCGGAGAAAATGGTGAAAAGCATAGATAATCCGTCATGTGTGCATGATTTGCTGATGAAATAGTTGTCTTCACATTTCAACATAGCATTGCCATCGTGGACAGGGCATGGCTTATGTTTTGCCTGCCAGGAATCTGCGATGGCGACATGAGATTATGATCATGAATTTTGTAGTATTCATTGCGTAGCATTCATCGCACATGGGCCAGTCATTTTCTGACGAAATTCATGCTTGTCAATCATGATGATCGATTGAGGTGTTATAGCTGAAAGAATACCACAGGTGTTTTATCAAATTTCCCACTCCTTCCTCACCTGCCACACTGGCCCCTCCATGAGATGCGAGCATGATGATGCAGATTTGGCTTGTCACTGGAAAGCTGCTAGGATCAAGGCTGATAGAGCTAAGGCAAAAGGTGCCATTGCCGACTTCGGCAGTGATCAAGGATTGTTGTAAACAAGCCGTCCTTCCTCAGCAGCCACACTGGCCCCTGCCTGAGCTGCTAGGATGCTGATGCAGGCTTGGCTGTTCACCGGAAATCTGCTAGAATCAGGGCTGATCAAGTTAAGGCAGAACAGTTCCGTCTCACTCCATATCACAGCCGGACCGGTGTATGAGTTGTACCGTCTGATGGTTTGCTATGTATGGATTAGCTCATGATCAGTGTCGCCCTTCCTCATCTGCTGCACTGGCCCCTAGATGAGGTGTGAGGATGCTGATGCAGATATGTCTGGTCACTGGAAAGCTGCTAGAACCAAGGCTGATCAAGCTAAGGCAGAAATCTCCATCTCACTCCATATCATGGCCAGGTCAGTGCATGAGTTGTAATATCTGATGTCTGACTATGGACGGGCCAGTCCATGAGTTGTGCCGGCCGCCCTCACCTGCTGCACTGGCCCCTCCATGAGGTGTGAGTATGCTGATGCAGATATGGCTGGTGACTGGAACGTTGGTACAACCAAGGCTGATACACCCAAGGCGGATGACTCCGTCTCACTCCATATCACGGCTGGGCCCCTGCATGTGTTGTACCGTCTGATGTTTTACTATGGATGGGGCAGCCCATGAGTTGTTGCGGCGTCCCTCACCTGCTACACTGGCCCCTCCATGAGCTGCGAAGATGCTGATGCAGATATGGCTGGTCACTGGAAAGCTGCTAGAACTCAAACAGATTAAGGTCCATGAAATTGTGCACAATATTGCACAGTATGTCGGACATTATGGCCAGAAAGGAATGGGAGAGCACATGAAGAATGGAGACCGCCCTCAGGTTGGTTACTACTGGACGAACCGATGACGAACCACCGACGAACCACCGAGCTTCCCACGTCCTCGCGAACTTATACCCTCTGGCCACACAATTCGTTTGTTACAAGCTGCACATGAAGGAAGCTTCGGAATACGTTCGGGATGGAACCTAAATATGAACGAGCTTACAAAATGAAATGGTTTAATATGAGGCTTTTGAGTGGTATGCACATCAAGAGGTTGTTTTATATCGAAGCAAGTCACATGGTCCATGTCTGCTGACGTTCGGTCCGGTATTGAGAACTAGTTTCATACTTCTCTTCTTTTGAGGTAACTTGACCATGCGAGGAATTCTCACCGAAAGGCATATATCGTACTAGGTCAACCACACCACCTTGCCGCCATCACCTCATTGGGAATTAATATGGAACATGGCAGTTGACTCTGATGGACATGTAGAATACAACTGTATAGGACCGATACAGAGAACATGAGGCTTCTAAGTGGTATGCACATTGACAGGGTTGTAATTCCGGAGAAAGTCCCACGCTCAATATCTGCTGATGTTCCTTGCTGTATTGACAACCAGTCGCATCCTTCTCTCCTCAGGAAACTTGGCCATGCGAGGAATTCCCACCACCTAGCACGTTTCATACTTGGTCCACCGCACTACCTTGCTGCCACTACCGAATTTAATTAAAATGGAATATGGAATTTCACTCGGACAGACACAAAGAATACACCTGTGTAGGACCGATTTGCAGAATACCAGGATCATTGGGGGTATGTACATCCGCGGTGTTGTTATTCCGAAGTAAGTGCCATCTTCCTGTCACTTTGAGACATCGAGAAACCTGATTTCGATGGACAGGTATACCCGGAAGGAACTGCCCTGGGCGTGTTGGAGTCTGGACATATACTCTACTTGTAATTCCGGTCCAGGGTTTAGGTGATATTGATCACTGGAGGTCATGGTCATTTTGTTTTGCGAATTGATCGCATGGACAAGTAACCAGAAGGGAAGTAAATACATTCCAAGGAGTTTCGGGATTTACTGCCTTTCCCATACTGCACCTCACATATGTCATCCGCCGTGGGACCTCAATCCCTCCCTGGAATGCAATGGATCTGAAGAGTAAAGAAAGGCCCAAGGTCCTGGAATATCTGGTTACTTACTGTCCCCTCACTTCACCACCTCACCGCAGCACCGGAATGCGATAGAACCCTGAGAAGTGGACATGGAAAAGAGTGTAGAATGTGACCATGTCATATGGATGTACACAATCTGAAGCATCGAAGCATAGCGTGACATTTGGCAGTTGTTGACACATCGGGGAAAATCTTGAAAACCATTGATACTTCCTCATGAGTGCGTGATGCGCGGATGATGTAGTTTTCTTCACATTTCGACATAGCATTGCCATCGTGAACAGGGAATAAGTTTCGCTGGCTAAAGCCATCTCGTTAGCTGGCCTATCCATGACCTATACATCAATTCCGCGGTCTCTGCCACCACCAGGACATTGATTTTGAAGAGCACATCATCAAGACGCCCACTGGTGACACATTGCCCATCTCTGATGGTGAAATATTTGCTGACATTCCTTGGCCTCATGTTGGGTCTGCCAGGAATTTGCCATGGCGCCATCAGATTACGACAATAATTTTTGTAGTATTCAGTGGGTAGCATTCGCCACACATGGGCCTGTCATTTTCCGAGGAAATTCCTGTGGAAAATCATGGTGATCCATATGGGTGTTATAGCTGAATGAATACCACAGGTGGTTGTTCAAATTTTCCACTCCTTCCTCACCTGCCACACTGGTCCCTCCATGAGCTGCGAGGATGCTGATGCAGATTTGGCTTGTCACTGGAAAGCTCCTAGAACCAAGGCAGATCGAGCTAAGGCAAAAGGTGCTATGGCTGACTTCTGCAGTGATCAAAGAATGTTTTCAATAAGCCGTCCTTCCTCAGCGGCCACACTGGCCCCTCCTAGAGCTGCTAGGATGCTGATGCTGGCTTGCTTTTCACCGGACAGCTGCTAGATCCAAGGCTGATCAAGCTAAGGCAGAAAATCTCTGTCTCACTCCATATGGCGGCTGGGCCAATGAATGAGTTGTACCATCCGATGCTTTAATATGGATGGGCCAACCCATGAGCTGTGCCGTGCTTCCTCACCTGCCGCACTGGACCGTACATGAGCTGCGAGGATGATGATGCAGAAATGGCTGGTCACTGGAAAGTTGCTACAACCAAGGCTGATCAAGCTAAGGCAGAAATCTCCATCTCACTCCATATCATGGCTGGGGCGCTGCATGAGTTTTACTGTCTGATGTTTTACTATGGACAGGCCAGCCCGTGAGTTGTGCTGGCCTCCCCCACCTGCTGCGCTGGTGCCTTCGTGAGTTGCAAGGATGCCGATGCAGATTTGGCTGGTCGCTGGAAAGCTGCTAGAACCAAGGCTGATCAAGCTAAGGCAGAAAATTTCCGTCTCGCTCCATATCGCAGCCGTGCCAGTGCATGAGTGGCACAGTTGGATGCTTTACAATGGATGGGCCAGCCCATGATCTGGGCCGTGCTTCCGTACCCACCATACTGGCGCCTATATGAGCTGTGATGATGCTGATGCAGATTTTGCTGGTCACTGGAAAGTTGCTACAATTAAGGCTGATCAACCCAAGGCAGATATCTCCGTCTCACTCCATATAATGGCTGGGTTAGGTCCTCACCTGCCGCACTGGCTCCTCCATGAGCTGTGAGGATGCTGATGCAGATATCACTGGTCACTGGAAAGCTGCTACAACCAGGGTTGATCAAGCTAAGGCAGAAAATCTCCATCTCCCGCAATATCGCAGCTGGGCCTGTGCAGAAGTCGGTACATAGCACCTCCTCATACCCAGGCTGTCTGTCACTGGTAACTTCTACAGATTGGAAGGAGACGCAACAGTGGTATGGAAAAGCCTGGGCAGCCATGTCCTACCATTGGAATACTCGCACCCTCGACAGTAATGTCTGGCACGTGTGGTTCACGATTGCAATTTAAGCATGGTTCACGGACTTCTGTCACCACCTCATACTACAGAATGGTGACCCTTCCAGATGTAACGGGAGAGACCCACTGATATGGAGGAGGCTAGCAAACTTACCTCTCATGAATGAGCGCTGATTGGTCTTATCCATGGTCTTCCAGATGCCATTTAAGACACAATCCAGATTAGATAACAAAAGAGATAAATGAAAAACAGGATAAGGTCCCTGGAAATGTTTGGAATATTGCACAGTATGTCCGACATTAATGCCAGGGAAGGAATGGAGTGCACATGAAGAGTGCAGACTGCCCTCAGGTTGGTTACTAATACACGAACCGATGACGAACCGATGACGAACCACCGACGAACCACCGAGGTTCCCACGTCCTCGCTTACTTATAACCTCTGGCAACACAATTCGCTCGTTACTTGCTCCGCATGAAGGAAGCTTCGGAATACGCTCCGGATGTAACCTAAATGCAAATGAACTTCTAAAATGAAATGTTTTAATATGAGGCTTCTGACTGGTATGCACATCGAGAGGTTTTGTTATTTCGGAGTAAGGCGCATGGTCGATACTTATCTGCTGACGTTCCTGCCTGTATTGACAAATAGTTTCATACTTCTCTCCTTTTAAGGTGAAGTGACCATGCGAGGAATTCTTACAAAAAGGGACCCTTCATACTAGGTCAACCACACTACCTTGCCACCATCACCTGCTTGAGAATTTAATATAGAACATGGCATTTGACTCGGATGGACATATAGAATACATTTGCATGGGCCCGATACACAGAATATGAGCCTTGGAAGCAGTATACACATTGAGAGGTTATGCACTACCTTGCTGCCATTACCAGAATTTAATTAAAATGCAATATGGCATTTCACTCAGACAGACATGTAAAATACACCTGTGTAGGACCTATTTACAGGATACCAGGGTTTATAAGTGGTATGCACATCGACAGGATTGTTATTTCGGAACAGGTACCACGGACCTGGCATTTTGAGATATCGAGAAACCTGATTTCCATGAACCGGTATACCTGCGGGGAACTGTCCCGGACCTGTTGGAGTCCGCAGATATACTTTTCTTGCAATTCCGGTCACGGATTGAGGTGATATGGATCACCGGAGGTCATGGACATTTTTGTGCGAATTTATCACATGGCCAAATAACCCAATGGGCAGTAAACATATTCCAACGAGTTTCCGGATTTACTGCTCTTCCCATCATCCACATCACATATTCCGTTGGACCGTGTGACCCCAGTCCCTCAATCGATGCAAATGGATCTGAAGAGTACTGAAAGTCCCATGGTCTCGAAACATCTGGTTACTTACGGTCCTCTCACTTCACCACCTCACCGCACCACTGCACTGTGATAGAAACCTGGGATGGGGACATTGGAAAGAGTGTAGAATGGGACCATGTGGTATGGATGTACACAATCCGAAGCATCGGAGCGGACAATGACATTTGGCGTGTTTTGACATCTGAGAAAATGTTGAAAAGCATAGATAATTCTTCATGTGTGCGTGATTTGCTGATGGAATAGTTTTCTTCACATTCCGACATAGCATTGCCATCGTGAACAGGGCATGGCTCATGTTTTGTCTTCCAGGAATCTGCGATGGCGACATGAGATTATGATCATGAATTTTGTAGTATTCATTGCGTAGCATTCCTCGCACATGGGCCTGTCATTTTCTGACGAAATTCATGCTTGTCAATCATGATGATCGATTGAGGTGTTATAGCTGAAAGAATACCACAGGTGTTTTATCAAATTTCCCACTCCTTCCTCACCTGCCACACTGGCCCCTCCATGAGATGCGAGCATGATGATGAAGATTTGGCTTGTCACTGGAGAGCTGCTAGGATCAAGGCTGATAGAGCTAAGGCAAAAAAGGTGCTATGGCCGACTCTTTTTTTTATTTCCTCATTTAAGTGCGTGAGGGCGAGTGGCCCTATGTTGCACTACACTACACAGTAACGGCTGACATGGGCCCCCTGTGGCCCGCCCTCCTGTGCTGGTGCGCGAATGCCCTGCAGGCAGAACTAGGTTCTCCTGCGGTCCTCCGTTCCCGCCGGCCGTTTTAGACGCCACACCTTGAGTGGTGGAAGGGGCTTAAGACTTCGGTCTAGCAAGTTACTTCGAACTACAAGTTCCCGGAAATCCGTGAGGGCTTAGCGGTGCTGCAGAAATGGTTGGTCACTGGAAAGTTGCTACAACCAAGGCTGATCAAGCTAAGGCAGAAATCTCCATTTCACACCATATTACGGCTGGGGCACTGCATGAGTTTTACTGTCTCATGTTTTGCTATGGACAGGCCAGCCCATGAGTTGTGCTGGCCTCCCCCACCTGCTGTGCTGCCGCCTTCGTGAGTTGCAAGGATGCTGATGCAGATTTGGCTGGTCGCTGGAAATCTGCTAGAACCAAGGGCTGATCAAGCTAGGGCAGAAAATCTCTGTCTCACTCCATATTGCAGCCAGGCCAGCCTATGAGTTGTACCGTCTGATGCTTTACTACAGGTGGATTAGCCCATGATCTGTGTCATCCTTCCTCACCTGCCGCACTGGCCCCTAGATGAGGTGTGAGGATGCTGTTGCAGATATGGCTGGTCACTGGAAAGTTGCTACAACCAAGGCTACTCAAACCAAGGCAGATTTCTCCGTCTCATTCCATATCACGGCCGGGCCACTGCATGAGCTGTACCGTCTGATGTTTTACTATGGATGGGGCAGCCCATGAGTTGTTCCCGCACCCCTCACCTGCTGCACTGGCCCCTCCATGAGCTGCGAGGATGCTGATGCAGATATGGGTGGTCACTGGAAAGCTGCTGCAACCAAGGTGGATTAAGCTAAGGAAGAAAATTTCCATCTCCCTCAATATCACATCCGGGCCAGTGCATGAGTCAGTACATAGCCCCTCCTCATACCCAGGCTGTGCATCACCGGCAACTTCTACAGACTGGCAGGAGACGCAGCAGTAGTATGGAAAAGCCTGGGAAGCCATGTTCTACTGTTGGAATACTCGCACCCTCGACAGTAATGTCCACAGCGTGTGGTCCACGATTGTAGTTTGCATCGTTCACGGACTTCTGTCACCACCTCATACTGCAGAATGGAGACCCTTCCAGATGAAACGGGAGAGACCCACTGATATGGAGGAGGCTAGCAAATTTACCTCTCATGAATGAGCGCTGATTGGTCTTATCCATGGTCTTCCAGATGCCATTTAAGACACAATCCAGATTAGATAACGAAAGAGATAAATGAAAAACAGAATAAGGGCCATGAAATTGTTCGCAATATTGCACAGTATGTCCGACATTGTTGCTAGGAAAGGAATGGAAGAGCACATGAAGCATGGAGACTGCCTTCAGGTTGGTTACTACTGGACGAACCGATGACGAACCGATGACGAACCACCGACGAACCACCGAGGTTCCCACGTCCTCGCTTACTTATACCCTCTGGCAACACAATTCGTTTGTTTCTTGCTGCACATTGAGGAAGCTTCGGAATACATTCAGGATGTAACCTAAATATGAATGAGCTGGTAAAATGAAATGTTTTAATATGAGGCTTCTGAGTGGTATGCCCATCAAGCGGTTTTTTTATATCGGAGCAAGTCACATGGTCCATACCTGCTGACGGTCCTTCCTGTGTTGAGAACTAGTTTCATACCTCTCTCCTTTTAAGGTAACTTGACCATGCGAGGCATTCTCACCCAAAGGCACATCCCATACTAGATCAACCACACTACCTCGCCGCCATCACCCAATCGGGACTTTAATATGGAACATGGCACTTGACTCGGATGGACATGTAGAATGCAACTGTATAGGACCGATACACAGAATATGAGGCTTCTAAATGGTATACACATTGAGAGGTTTTTTAATTCTGGAGTAAGTCCTATGCTCAATATCTGCTGATGTTCCTTGCTGTATTGACACCTAGTCACATCCTTCTCTCTTTTTCTGGAAACTTTGCCATGGGAGGAGTTCTCACCACCGAGCACATTTCATATTTGCTCCACCGCACTACCTTTCTGCCACTACCGGAATTTAATTAAAATGCAATATGGCGTTTCACTAGGACAGACATGTAGAATACACCTGCGTAGGACCGATTTGCAGAATACCAGGCTCATAGGTGGTATGTACATCGACAGGTTTGATATTTCGGAGTAAGTGCCATGTTCCTGTCATTTTAAGATATCGAGAAACCTGATTTTGATGGACAGGTCTACCCGGAACGAACTGCCCTTCCAGGACCTGTTAGAGTCTGGACATATACTTCACTTGCAATTCCGGTCACGCATTTAGGTGATATTGATGACCTGAAGTCGTGGACATTTTGTTTCGTGAATTGACCGCATGGCCAGATAACCAGAAGGGCAGTAAATATATTCCAACGTGTTTCGGGATTTACTGCTCTTCCCATCCTGCACCTCACATATGTCATTGACCATGTGACCTCAATCCCTCACTGGAATGCAATGGATCTGAAGAGTAAAGAAAAGCCCAAGGTCCCGGAATATCTGGTTACTTACTGTCCCCTCACTTCACCACCTCCTCGCAGCACCGGAATGAGATGGAACCCTGAGAAGTGGACATGGAAAAGAGTGTAGAATATGACCATGTCATATGGATGTACACTATCCAAAGCATCGGAGCGTAGCATGACATTTGGCAGTTTTTGACATCGGGGAAAATCTTGAAAACCATTGCTAATTCTCCATGTGTGCGTGATTCGTTAATGATGTAGTTTCCTTCACATTCCGACACAGAATTTCTATCGTGAACAGGGCATGTCTCATGTTTTGTCTGCCAGGAATCTGCCATGGCGCCATCAGATTATGACAATGAATTTTGTAGTATTCATTGCGTAGCATTCATCCCACGTGGGCCTGTCATTTTCCCAGGAAATTCTTGCTGAAAATCATGGTGATCCATTGAGGTGTTATAGCTGAATGAATACCACGCGTGTTTTATCAAATTTCCCACTCCTTCCTCACCTGCCACACTGGCCCCTCCATGAGCTGCTAGGTTGCTGATGCAGGCTTGGCTGTTCACCGGTAAGCTGCTAGAACCAAGGTTGATCAAGCGATGGCAGAAAATCTCCGTCTCACTCCATGTGGCAGCCAGGCCACTGCATGAGTCGTACCATACTATGGACGGGCAAGCCCATGAGCTGTGCCGTGCTTCCGCACCTGCCACACTGGCTCCTTCGTGACCTGCGAGGATGCTCATGCAGATTTGGCTGGTCACTGGAAAGTTGCTACAACCAAGGCTGATCAAGCTAAGGCAGAAATCTCCATCTCACTCCATTTCGCGGCTGGGCCACTGCATGAGTTGTACCGTATGATGTTCTACTATGGACGGGCAAGCCAATGAGCTATGCCGTCCTTCCTCACTTGCCACACTGGCCCCTTCCTGAGCTGCGAGGATGTTGATGTAGATTTGGCTGGTAAATGGAAACCTGCTAGAACCAAGGTTGATCAAGCTAAAGCAGAAAACCTCCATATCAATTCATGTCGGGGCCGGGCCACTGTATGAGTTGTACCATCTGATGCTTTACTATGGTTGGGCCAGCCCATGAGTTGTGCTGTCGTCCTCACCCACCACACTGGCCCCTCTATGAGCTGCTCCATCTGATTCCATTTCGCGACCGGGCCAGTGCCTGAGTTGTTCTGTCTGATATTTTACTATGGACGGGCGAGCCCCTGAGCTCTGCCAACCCACCTCATTTTGTGCACTGGCCCGTCCATGAGTTGTCCCATCTCACTCCATATTGCGGACGGGCCAGCCCATACGTTGCACCGGCAGCCCTCATCTGTTTGACCAGCCCATGAATGAGTTGTACTGTCTCATTTTTTACCATGGTCAGGCCTGCCCATGAGCTGCGCTGTCCTTTCTCCCTTTCTGCACTGGCCCGTCAATGATTCGTGCCATTTCACTCCATATCGGGGACGGGCCAGCCCATAAGTTTCGCTGGCTGAAACCATCTCTTTAGCTAGCCTGTCCATGAGCTGTAGATGAATTCCGCGCTCTCTGCCATGTCACCGGCTGGCCGGCCTTATAACTTCAGACTCCCTTTCTATTAGTGTGATGCGCCCACCCACTCGTTTAGATGTTACATGAGGTCGGCGAGCCTGTTCATGTGTTATGCATATTCAGTTTACTCCTTAACAATGGGCCCACTCATATGTTACAGTCACTCCAGGTACTTGGGCCTGCTTATTTGCCATGTCAATATTAGTTCTGCGGGCCCACCGCAGGGTGTCCATGAGTGTTGGCATTTTGGCACGCGGGCTACCCATGAGTGGTGACTAATGTGACTACATGGGCTCATTCCGATGCTCATTCCCTTATAACGCACTCGTTGGAATTTCCCCTATAATTCCCGTGGGGCTGACAAGATCAATGGACACATGCCGATGAGCGATTCGGATTCGACTGTAGATTTAAAGCTCTTTCCTAGGATCCACTTTGGCCGGTTGGATCCCATAGGTCCACCGTAATTTGCACCAAGGCTCCCACATGGCATGGTTACCCAGCTCCATCCAGGACGTTTGATACCACAAATAACTCCAACTCTTGCCCATATCCTCATTCTGGACAGGTGAACGGCTGGGTTCGGGTATCGTACCCAGACGTGACGGATGCTTTCCAGCATGACCTTCCCACAGTCGAGGCCCAACGGAGTGTCACTTCAGTTGATGTCATGGAGATGCTGATTCAAGGAAGCATGATTGGTGTGTAACCGAATGTACGTCTGGTTAGCTTGAGGAGTGACTTGATGGTAGGGACGTTGGGTTAGTTGAGGACCATTCCTATGCTTTTCTGCACATGAACATGAAGGTTGATTTCCAATGTTGCTTAGGTGCCGAAGCACTGTGTGGTAACAGCCATGCTTGAAAGTCAGAGAATTGTGATTCTCAAGAAGGATTTTGTTATGGTTCAAGCGAGCATCTGGGTTTCCTGCATTGTTTTACAGAAAACCATCCGTCTGGGAGAACTCGAAAGATATTTTTCATTTGAATGCATTGGAATGGTTCAAGACACCCGAATGCATCTTGAAATTCGAGCACTTTTTTCAGCGGAGGGGCAGATGATTCTGTTGTTCTACATGTTTATAGTTTGGTCCGTGCCAGTGCAGCACCCTATCTTGAGACACCATCCCAATGGACTTACAGCAGTTTGCAACGACCTCGAGAAAAATGAAATATTCCGAAACTGCACATGAGTTTTTCCAGGAAGGGAAATGCAGGTGATCGTGGTTACAGTATGCTACTATCACCATGTACATGCCAGAATTCCGACCTTACTTCACCATATGTGGTCTTGCCCAAAATCAGAAACGCAGCCCGTAGCCTGCCCAGGCCCTAGTGGGCATGGTCCATGGCACGTTGTCCCATAGTATGATTTAGTCGTAACCTCCACTTAACCCAGCATACATGGTGGTAAAAAGTGGACAAAAAAGCTTGTCCAAAACTATCCAATACTCGTCTCATGATCACGCTCCCAGCTTCTCGTGGAAATGGTAAGAAAACCCTATCCCAACCCCAATGCTGCTTTTTTTATATTCGACTCCACCCTAGCCAAATCTCCGCCACCATCTGTTATGCTTTAAGATGTGCATATTGCTTATACACGATGCGGTTACGTGTAAAGGTTATGGAAAATTTGAAGGCAATACTTGAAGTTTAGATTGACAATCGCATGGTGGTGAGACTTGATGTGTCGTCGAAGGAAAAAATGTCAGCTAAGACTTCAAGTACTTATGGATGAATGGATGGCCACGTCCTGAATGTTAATCTAAACACGATGTATAGTCCTAGAAACAATGTACCTTTAAATATCAAGTACTGCCTTCGAATATTCAACCTGCCCGTACCTCAAGTTTCGCCGGCACCCGAACGATGGCCTATATTCAGAGTATCGACGAAGAATAATATCCTCGTTTATTCTTAAAGTTTGAAATTACAAAAAAAGATGTGTGAAACCTTGAAATAGATCTGCAGACAATACTGATCGCCCCCGACGAGCGCCCAAAACAGTGGACCGAGGTCGTTTGGGCCAGGGGGACTCAGCATACTCTGAGCGATGACACCACTTGCAAAATGCATGAACAGTGAGTGGGCGCTCGTCAGGCGACCAGTATTGTCCGCAAATTATATTTCAAGGTTGCACATATTTTTTTTTTTAATCTTAAACTTTGAGAATAAAAGAGGGATCTTATTGTTCGTCGATATTCTAAATATAGGCCATCGCCCGGATGCTGGCTAAACCTGAAGTATCGGCAAGTTTTATATTTGAAGGCAATACTTGATATTTAAAGGTGCATCGTTTCTGGGAATATACATCATATTTAGATTGATGTTCAGGACGTGGCCGCACATCCATAAGTATTTGAAGTCTTAGCTGACATTTTTTCCTTCGACGACACTTCAAGTCTCACCACCGTGCGAACGTCAATCTAAACTTCAAGTATTGCCTTCGTATTTTCCATGACATTTTCACCTAGCATACACGCTGCTAACCGCGTTGTGAATTAGCAGGCATTAACCTACTTGATTCATATTTCTCAAATAACATACTGCACATTCCCCCATGAGTGTCCTGCATCGGATTTTCTCACTGTCTTCACTACAAATGTCCAATATCATTCAACTGGACACTGAATTCCCATGATAATCATCAGTCGCCGCCAGCTTCATTTGTCTTTTTTACATAATGGGATGGTTGAAAAAGTACTAATACAGCCGAGAACGCCGTTTTCTACTACAACGTCTACTACCTCTTGCTGTATTTGGTTATTATCCTAACTCCAAGTCGCCATGCACCACTCCACGAAAGTTGTTAATATGGCTGGCGATAGCGGCACCATCAGTTACGACGTCTTCATCAGTACCGAACCCGCACCCGAGGGGATTTGTTCATCTTACGATGGTGATGTGCACATCTGGCTATCGGATACCCCCGCACAACATATGATATCTATCTTCGTGCAGTCAAAATGGGTCGTATGGAACCCTAGCCGTGCGCTGCGGGTCAGGCTCGCTGATGCCTTCGTATACCCCACTCCCTGCAAATTCACCGGGATGAAGTATGTAGCCTCAGAAACGGAATTTCTGCAGGAGTCCAAGGGTGTCCCGAAGGATGCCATCACCCTGGCTTACCTCATTGCGATCGACGCTGGGGTAAAGGGTACCGGTGGATCGACGGACTACCTGATTCCGCCCGTTTCCCGAAGCAATACAGCATTGGACAAGGGAAAGGGAAGGGAGGTAGACTTTGAGATGGCTGGTATTGAGCCACACTTTACCGTGGAGGAGGGCGATGTTAGCATGGAGCACGATCATGAGAACCTCAGAGGCACGTCTGTTTATTTATTTGGCGTGAGTGTGCAGAAACCGACTTGGACATTGCAGACTACCGCCGTTTGCTGGCACACCCACAAATCTCTTCGAATCCTGCTGCAAGCACGCTCGACTGGAGTGCTCACGGCATTTCAACTGTTACGCAGTGGACTTGCAAGAAAGTAAGTCCCATCGGTGAACTGGAAGAAGGTGAACTCACTCAGTCGTGCTCCTCATCGCGCAGGATGCAGTGGCGACGGCCTTTATGGCCAATTCACGGAAGGCATCTGAAGTGAACCACCACTACCGAATGCTGGTAGAGCTCGGATCGCATGGGAAGCCATTAAGGGAACTGCATCGAGATATCCGACAAGCCCTAGCGCAAGGTACTGCAGTGCTGGTGCACGGGTGGGGGCCTGAACAGGCTATGAAGTTCGGCTTGGAGGACATCAGAGAATATCGACCCCCGCTTTCCCAGACGATCAAGTGGCAAGGTGAAATATATGACACGTCCAAAGTGGATCCGCTGATTATACGGTAGATGCAAGTGAACGGGCGAAGCTTTTCAAGATGCCACCATCGGCACGTTCATATGTGAATCAGATCGTCGAGGGCTCCCTTCATCGCTTCGTGCTAGCTTCGGTCGATCCGAAAAGCTGCTGGAACTGCCTGGACCTTCCTTCTCTCATTCCAGACATCCCACCCTTTCTCAGGTAAGTGATCTTTGCAGTACATAGAATCGCTTTGACTATGCTGAATAACACATCGCAGAGGGATTCTAGACGATCGAATGGCTATGATGACCACCGGAACAGAGGCGTACGTCACTGCAAAGGGGCAAGCTACCAAAGGCGATTGCTCGGGTTTAAACGGTTTGCAGCTGATGCACTTCGACGCCTGGCGGTCCTGTGCATGGGATGTCATGACTCACGGGGGCTTCCTAACGTACCCTCACCATGACGCCACCGGTTTCCTCACCTATAGCTATATCCGGACAGGTGCAAAGCTCTGGGCGTACATACATCTGGACGACGTCAACGAGTTCGATAGCAATGACGTAGCTGCCAAGTGGAACGCTTACTACAAGCACCCTATGGCTACTGAGACATACGACAAAAACGTGGTCGTCGGTACGGTGCTACTCGAGAAGGGCGCCGTTCTGTGAGTCTGATTATTTTTTTCCGTCGTTGGGGACTATTGGTAGGTAAACTGACTTTTAATAGGATCCAACCACCCGGCGTGAACCATATGGTTTACACCCCAGTGCCTACCGTCATGTCAGGAGGTCACTTCCTGACATATGAGACGATGCATCTGACAGAGATGGCACTGACGCTGGACTTCGGGTTGGGAAAGGAGGACATCCAGCATGCGACGAATGCCCTGCATCCAGGAACACTTCGGAAAGTGTATCGCATGGTGATTGCCCTCCCAACGTTGGTTCTCGAGCAGCGTAAGTGGATCAAACGGGTCTCTCGCTGTGGATCTAACTTGTTCATAGCTTTGTTTCATGAGCGATGCATAATCGCACTGGCATCGATTGTATCGACAGACCCCCTATCATTTGGTGTCGACGAGTATGAGGAGGGGGTTCGCCTGAAGGCGAAGGATGCGCTTTCTGCAGAGTTGGCTGGAGAACGTGCCCGGGCCCTCCATATCATGGGTGCGGTCTTGGTGAAATGGAACATCACCGACCCCTGGAATGAGATGCGGAAGGGTCTGTGGAGGGACCCAGGTCCTCTGAAGGATATTTCGTTCTTAGGACTGTTATGATGTCTGTACCGACGGCGGCTTTTTTATACATTTTTTCTCATTTCTGCGGCTGGTTTGCAGTGGATTCGAAGATGCTCAAATATTTTTACTTGGTGTTGTCTACAGTGCAAACAGTCTACCCACCCTCCCGTATATCCGAAATTTAACGAAACCGCAGGGTGTCGTCCCGGAAAATGAAATCTGGCATCCCCAATAGAAACATCTTATACCATGAGCTTTAGTTGTGGGACTCGGTGGGAGAAGGGGAAAAAAAATCGATTGATGTGTAGCCGAAGGACTGGTCAAGCCAGCTTACACACAAACATAGACACGCAATTGGTGCTACTACTCCTGCCAAAGTACACGAGCTTGAGTCGTACATCTCATACCTTGGAACCAAGTTGTCACTCGAGTATGGTTACATGTTGTCAGTTTAACGACTGCCCTGCTGGATGTACGGACACTTGGAATTTATTCCCTGCCCTGGAAACCTGTAGAAAATTGTCTCAGTTTTACCTTAATGTTTTTGACGTTCTCGGAATTTTCTGTAGACACAAGAAATCTCCCCCTTGACGTTTCCGTCATTGTAGAAAGCGCTCAAAACAAGGACACACTCCAGAATACACTAATACTCGGAATTCAACTTCACCCGAAATGCAGTCTATGCACACATCCAGATACAAGTTTTCCAGTATGAGGCCAAAGCCTAAGGTCAGCTTCTTGTGGATGTCAAGCGCGAGGCATCAGACAAAAAGACGTGTCAACAGTTTCTTTTTCCGGCCATGAGAGGGAGTATAGGACGGGTTTACCAGATGACAAAGATAGGACATGTGGCTCAGTCGAGCCAGGAAGAATCAGACCTATACAATAATCTCTACCTCCGCTATGTCTGAAGGTAAGGAAGTGCTTCAGGCTTGAATAACGCGTAGACTGTGGTACTCTAAGGCCGATGTAAGATATGGTTGAGCTCGTCTCATCCGTGGTTCGTCTTGGTTCGTCTTTGGTTTGTGTGAGTTGGTCCAAATTATTTGACATGGGTTCAACTAAGATTTTTCTGGAACTCACCTCTGGCGCGGACTTACAGCTGTGTGCGAAAACGTTGAGAAAAGCAAAATATTTCGAGAGAGCGCGTGAGTTGTGCCGGAAAAGGAAAAGTAGTGAAATGTAATAGTAAGTACGCTACTAGCACTACTGAGTCGGACCCATACATCTACAGGACGGCCCAATAAAAGCATGTGCCTCCTACAGTTTTTGGGTTGTTTTTGAATGGCTGGAATGCTCGGAAAACAGCACGAGGTCATGAGCTCATAACGACTCGTTCAGGTTTGTAGATGTACCGATGACGTTGTATCGTAAATAGTTGCGGAACTCTGCGCCTCATTTCGCTTCGAAGCAAGTTCCCGCAACCATCTTACGAAACAGACGAACGCTCCCGAGTGTCCGAGAGATTGACGAGGTGTTGACGAGGTAAGCATGTCGAACCACAAACCAACTATGAGGTTGAGAGCAGAATTCTTAGAAAACATTTCCTCTGCCAGAGTCAAATCACCCTTTGTTATTTTTCGAGAAGGCCCTGTCAGTGGAGATGGTGGCCAATTGACAAGACAATATTCCTCTAGCACCCACTCGCGAGTCGCCAGCGATAGCAGCTGACGGATAACACACCAGGGGCAATGCATTTATCGTCCAGTTCCCAGCTGGAATCCAAAAAATGGATCGTACGGTTCTTGATGTTACAGTTCATATGGTGATAGGGCATGGACGATTTCAGTACCAGAACGACGAGGCGAGGGTCTGAGGTCAGAACTGATATGGCGATATGGCATGGAAGAGTGCTATACTAGAACGACAGTCGGACGGTAATGTTATTAGCGTACTGTTACTACTCAATTTCCTACATTTCCTTTTCCGGAACAACTCTCGCGCGCACGAAATATTTTGCTTTTCTCAACGTTTTCGCACAAAGCTGTAATGTGTCCCGATAGATGGAACTACTATTTTTTCAAAGTACGCATTCATATGAGTGGCTATATGACATTGGTCCCATAGCCCAGCATACATCGGCTACATGGATTCTTCTGATTAAATGTGGTCAACGTCTTCGAATAATGTACACCAGGCCTTCTGGAATACCGCAGTACGTGACATTTATATTCGTGGTTCATAGGTTAGAGAAAGAATTCAAGTGATGCAATGAATGTAGAATCAGAGTACGAAAAGTTGGTTACGATGTATTTAACAGAGTGTCAAATGCAAACTTATTTGGTGACATAATGTAGGCATCGCACTCTCGGGAATGGTTTCTCTGCACAGCTTGTTCGGAAATCTATGATGATAACGGAGAGATGAATGGTCCCAACTTCCCAGGTCTGAAACTGTTTGGGAGTGGTAAATGTCATCTCTGCACGTACAGACTCAGCCATTACCGTTGCTTCAGGCCGTAGAAACCCATAACAGGTTCTATAGATTCATGCACGTTCCGCTCTGCAGAACCGTCTAATGTCAGAATGTGCACCAACGGGGTGTCCCCACTCCTATTATTAGTTGGTCAGCAACGTCACTCGTGACTAGGAGGTGCGCCGTTAATCCAAGTCAGTTACATCAGCGCTGTCGCCTCTGCTACGAAATCACACGTTTACATTACATTCGGAGCAGTTAGTCTGCGTGGCAGGAGCATGATGTAACATCATTCGTGATGCGGCGTAGCCCATGCATCACCCATTTGGGGAGCACGATATCCTTTGCATGTGTAACGAAGAAAATGTCCCAATGTACAAGCGAACGAGAACAACTACTTATACGCCATCCTATGCGTCCTCCTCCTCTTCTTCCCTGAGGTGCGCGTATGCATTGCGAAGAGTTATAGGGTGATTATTCCAGACGTCTCCATTGATGGCAATTTGTGGACCTCCAGTTGCGTCTTCAGGAATGTGGTGCCAGTTTCCAGAGGAACCTTGACTCGTACACCACATCCTATCGCTATGCGCATAGGGTAACCAGGCCAGGTCACGGAACTTCTTGTAAAGTTCGTCGTACACGATTTTGGCTGATTGGTTGGGGAGAAAGTCGAGGAGGGCGACATAATCTATGTAGTACTTGCAAGAAGTGAAGTTCTGCCTCTTGACGTTAGGTACTTGACCCTTCTTTGGGAAGAAATGCTTGAATAGTGCAAACCACTCGTCTCCTCTGACACGCTTCCACTGTACTGCTTCAAATGGTAACTGGAAGCCTTTGAAGAGATCCTCGGTGGCGACGGAACGCCGGTTGTCCTTGGTAATCGTACACCAGGAGCCATCCCTAGCTCTTCTCCGGTTGGGAACGCATTCGATGATGTCGAAGAAAAGTTGTGCCCAGATATGTGAAAGGCGGCTATCCAAAGAGCGTTGGTTTTCACGTTCTTCGTCAGAGTCATCCGATGGCTGCCTGTTGGCTCGCAGTGCTACATCACGTCCCTGAAGTTGGAGAGGGTTCCTGAGCGTAGCGCCCCTCGTTTCAGCACGAAACTGGGCCCTTCCTCGTTCATCGTCTTGATAGTAATGATAAGGGCGCGTGGGGTTGACTCGACGGTTGTTGGATCGCTCTGGATTGACGCGGCGAGAATTTCGGATGACATTCATGCCAAACGCAGATTGAATGTCCAGCATGCTCCCCCGATTGTACACCAGAAGGAGGACTTCCTCATCTACTTCACACTGGATTGGGAGACGATATCCGAGGGGATCATCCACCACAATGTCGGAGAGGAAGTACATCCCCCTGTCATACATGCTGGGTTTCACTTCGGCATCGGGATCTTCTGCGTCGTCATCAGGATTGGCGAGAACTTTCTGGCAGCAGGCCTGTGAAAGGCGATCGTTCCCGAAGCGTTCTCCAGGTCGGTAATAACAACCATTCATGACCCAGATTGTAGCCGCTCCCAGAGCAAGAGAAGATGGGTGAGTGCGGAGAGTACCTGGTGCGTCTAAGAGGCTTCGTAGAACCATCCGAACTGCAGCGAGTCGATAGTATTTGAAAGTCCTATAGGAGCAGGGAGGGGGAGGTCGTCAATTGTCAGATAGCAGAAATCAATCGAAAAAAAATTCCGACTCACCACCAAGTCTTGGCCGGAATGGAAACAACGGTTAGCTCGAGCAAGCGTTCGTCGAAGAACCTATTGGCTGTAATTGCTCGACGAAGAGGCACTCTGACCTCCAAACGTGCACTGCCCGTTTGAAGGGTCCCTTGAGTGCCGGAACATTCCACGAGTGTCTCGCTCATGGTGTTCAGGTCGTCGATGATTTTTTTGTGCTTTTCCGGAATTTGCAGTTCATCTGCACGGCGGTATCGGTAGAGGCCGGGATGCCTCTGATAGTGAACATTTTTTTCCGTGCAATACGCACAGATGTAGTTGACATGATCGTTGTCTCGTATCCGCGCCGTCGTTTCAGCTCTGAATCCAGCACAATCTTTGAGCAACGCCATGTGGTCCGTCTTGAATTTCTTGGACTTCATTAGATTGGCCACGGCTTGGTGGGAGCTCTGGCTGAGGACGTTCTGCAGAAGGAGTTCGTGACCATCAGCGAACCAAGTGACCACGTGGTCTGGTTTGCCTATTTCCAAGCCAACGTCAATGAACCAGTTTTCATCGTTGATGGCGTGCAAGTCAAGATGGTCAAGCATCTCGTCCAGTGCAGATTGAGCTCCTGGGAGGTCGTCCAACCTATGGATACTTGCACCTTTTACTGCCACGGACTTCGTGGACAAAGTACGCATCACGGAAGACGACGTTCTGATCGGCCAGAAGCTGCAGAAATGAACCAGAGAACTGGTCCAATATCATCCAGGGAAGTTCCACCGTCGCAACCGCAAGCCGACCCGATTCTCCATCGTTTCTACACCTATACAGCTCTAAGGCGGCTCAGGTAGCTGATTGGCCATCGTGCCGTGGATTCCGGAAGAAGTCGCTCGATAGCAGGCCGCAAACACTCGTCATATATAACCTCGAACTCGCTTTGGGTGATTGTGGCTTGTGCATCTTGTACGTATTTTCTCGGGAAGAAAACGCGAGTGACACTTCTTTGAGCCACCTTCCCAAGCGCAAAGTTTGGAACTTTGTGTAAGGGCACCATAATCTGCTCACCCTAGGAAGGGTTTGAGCCGATTCCTCGATGACTGGAGGGGAACATTACCTGTCCATCGTATGCCAAGCCTGTGATATGAGACTCCTTCTTGAGAGTTTCGTTGAATGGTGGGACCGGAAAGATTCCCAAAGGGACTCTGAATGGCAAATTATCGCTGAAGCCAATTATGGAGTCATAGTCGCGGACGAATGTAAAGTCGTCTGGGTCGATGTCGGGCTCATCCAGAAGGGGATTAACCCTGACAATGTATTGGGTACCCCTTTGATTCTGGCGACCGGCCATAACAAATTGGACATGTTCGTTTGCACCGTCTGGCCGGGTTCCAAGTCGATGTGCGATGTTGACGAATTGAGATAGGCTCAACGGAGGAGTTAGGAGATCACGGTCGTTCGGGTACTGCATGATGAGATCCGAAAAAGTTCCAGAAACAAGGGAGGTAGCTGATAGTAGAAGGTTTTGGAGGGGGAAATGAGTGGGCAGTTCTCAGACGCAGGAGGGAAGGAGGTTATATACCGATGATTAGGTAACGTATTATGTTCAAGGTTGGGGTAATAGAGAAAAAGTCTGTGAACTATCTCGTAAGTGTCGAAGGGTGGAGAAGGAAAGTCTATTCCCATGGCTAATGGTTCTCATGGCCACCAAGGCGTCCTGGCCGCCCACCGGTGATTCCGGAATTTTTCTCTAGCATGTTTCTCATAGCCACCGTGGTGCTCTGGAGACCCAGGTGGCTGTTGAATTTTAATCATTTCATGAGGCTTCCAGACTCGGCCATTCGTCTGGTTCGTCAACGGTTCGTCAGCGGTTCGTCAACGGTTCGTCACCGGTACATCTGTCGGATGCATGTCCTCTCTCTTCTTCTGGCACATTATAGAATAGCTATTACTACTACCGACAGTCAGAGGAAATATGCAGATCACTTTTTTAACCCCCGTCCAACCTTATTCCGCGATCCCTGAGCTTCCATCTTAGAAAAACTAGTCAACAGTTCTGTCAAATCGCCAGAGGGCAGCGTGTATCCAAACGTTGCAGACTGCTGCTCCTTTCTACGTCAGTCAGGCATTTTCTGCTTGCGGACTATTTTAGTTTGAGAATGGCCGTCAATGTTCTCCCTCTGAGTAGGCGCAGCTGGAGACCTTGATCCGGGGAAGGTTCCATCGTCGCCACCTGACCGATTGACATCGTCTTCAAAACTTAATAATTTCCCCATGTCTAGGATTTCATCGAGCTCAAGAACATTTACCGTTGAGTCCAGAGTTTCGAGGGATTCAGTGGCGGCGCCTCGAGTGTTCTCGACGAATTGGCTTCCACCAGCTCTGCATGCGTTTTGGGTGGTCGTCTCACGATGGGTAGGAGTCGGAGGGGAGGGGTCGGTATGCCCGAACCGACGATCCGAGAATGTAGGTGTGAAGCCGAAAGGACGTAAACTGATTTCCTTCTTCGATGGATCCTTGGTCTGTCGTAGCCGCGGTTTTGGTTTTGAACGCGGCTGCGGCTGATCTATCTCCACCCTATTGGTATCCTTCGCTTCTTCCGCTGCTGCACCTCTCTTCTTTGCCGGGCGTCCTTCACCATCTCTCCCACTTGGACCAGATACTGACTCTTCCAACTTCCGTTTTTTTCCTGGGCGAGTGGGCGATGGTTGTTCTCGACCCTTCCCCTTAGCAGAAGGTTTATTGCAGATTGGATCCTCATCCTCAGACGCGGGAGTGTCAGGGACGTTATCAGCTGACGGGCCCATGAAGGCTTGTCCTGTAGTAAGTTGAGGGCGTGTAGTTAATGAATGGGCAATGGAATCCTTACTCAAATGTTCCCCTGTGCCAACGAATGCCTGGTGCATGATGCTCTTATCGAATGAAATATTGTTGAGGAATACGTCCGGGGTCCCACGGGCGATAAGACGGTAGACATGCACCTGCTTAGGTTGCGGTTGCCTCCATATTCGCCCAATCAGTTGTGCATCTTCTTGCGCAGACCACAAAGTATCCTGCGTAAATATCAAATCATGGATGAGGCCTAGAAACTCTTCTTGCGGTGGTACTCACGACAACTACGAGAATGTTTGCAAATGAAATGTTGAGTCCAACCATTCCGACCCCGGACAGGATGAGGACTCGTGGCCCATTCCGAGCAGCAGATTTGAATTTGAAAAGATTTTCCCTACGCCTCTGAAGGGGCATCTTGCCATGGATTTCCACGACTTTGATCCCGCACAAAGAGAGGATCTGTTACACTGGTCATGATCCTAAACAATAACCAATTCATGGCGGGAACTCACATCGATGAGTATCTGGTTGGAAGATGGGAACAGCGAAAAGACGACGATCTTGTCTGGCGCAGTGGGTCTACCACTGCATTCAGCCTCATCCTTATTTTCCTTCACATCCCACCCATCGTCCGTGCTGGTAAGTGGCCTGCGGCCATCATGTTCAAGATGCCAAGTGACGATCTTTGCAAGGATGTCCAATTTGACTGTCACCTCTGGCGAAGCTCTCCACTCATCAATCGACTGTGGCTTCACCCAAGGTTCGACGGCACGGGCTTCATTGCATTTTGGGTGCAACAGTGCTCGGCGAAGGTCTATGTAGAAATTCTGTACGTAGGAATTTTATGATTAGCATGCTTCTGAAGGTAGGTACTGACTAACCGTCGCAGTGGCATATATTCCAGACGTCGATTCTGCTAGTTCTCCAGCTATTGCATACAAATTTTCTCGTTCCCAGTCGTGAAGCTTGAGCAAGAGGATATGTTCGCGGTATGGCTCCAGTCCACTGATGGGCTTTCCCTCGTTATCAGTGGATGTCAGGCTACGACGGATGACAGTGCCCTTGAATTTGTCACGAATGGTGGCAATGGCATCCTGAACCACACCGGGGTACTCCAGATGCGAATTATTTCCGGATATCTCTTTTCCAAGCAGCGCTCCCCTGAGGATGTGGACATCGTGCCCCTCATCCATCCGTGCCTTGCGATCCTTTCGTTGTGCGGCTTTCAATGACTTTGCAATACCGGCAAGTTGCACAAGATCACCCTCACAGTCGAAACCGGCCACGCCGAGCCATCGTCCAATGTTCCACAAGTCCTGCATACCAGCGTGACTGAGTCCAAAAGATCACACGGAGCACAGAAAGAGTTTGGGCTTACGATGGGATCAGTCAGGATTGGGGTTGCTGTCATGGCGACCGTCGAAAAGCTAGCCTCACGGAGTGCACGGGCTGCGACATAGAGTCTTCCCAATTTCCGGGCGAAGTGTGCTTCGTCAATGATGGTGAGGGACCACATCCGCCCAAATACCGTAGACCCTTGCAGGGACTCGGCTGCGGTCCATTTCTTTGGACTTGCACCATCGATTGATTCCATGCGCCAGACTGCTAGAGCATCGCTTGCCAGCGCCTGTTCATATCTGTCAGCACCCTGTCTATGAAATATGCTGTGGGATATCACCGTGTGTGCCGCGAGAACAATCTTTCGTCCAGGAACATGTTTCGAGGCTTTGAAGTGGGTTGTCCAGAAGTCCATCCTTTTTTCGACTTTCCCAACATAGGGAATAACGTCGAATGATCGCCACTTGAGATACCGTTCGAGCTCCTGACTTAATTGCCCATGCAGGTTTGCAGGGCACCCAAGCAAGATGGGTCTGTCTGGGATGTTTCCAGTGTCACAGTCGTCGGTTCGGGAGCATTTAAAATCCTCTATCACAGTATGTGAGACCGAGAGAATATCAGCTAGCATGGTATCTTACTCCACTTCCCAGGGAAATGCCCGTGCCTCGCATAAAACTCCCGGAAGAATGAAAGAGTTCCAATCAACCCTACGGCTTGCATGGTCTTCCCAACACCAACTTCATCCATTAGCAACACTGGTAGACCCGAAAGAGCGCGGTCGACCATATGAACAATTCCCACCAGCTGGTGCCAGTTAATCCTCAGAGGTACCGCTTCTGGAGACGTCGACAACCATTGGGCCCCATTCTCTGTCCATGGTTGGCAACTTCCGTCGGTGTCGATCTTCTCCTGAAAGTCAGGGATCCGTTTTACGTCGCGCAGGCCCAACATGTTCCATAGGTCGTCCATCGAGTATCTCTTGTATTGTTCAACCCCTTCCTTCCAGTCTTCGACCGCCTGTGCTAAATTTATATTATTTTCTTCAAACTCCACGGTATCGTCAGCATCTTCATCGTCCAGGTCCTCGAGAAACTTGGCTATCTCAGCTTGCAGGCGCCTCGCCTGCTGCTCTGTTGCCAGTTTTGCTAGTGCATCACGCAACACCTTTGGAATACCTTCAATTGATTCTGTCAGAATTCCAACATTTTTCATAGTTAGCATAGAATACATACGCTCCTTGTTACCATCCTTGGTTGCCCCTTGTGCCGCCAGAATATCCTGTAACTGTCTCTTTCTATCCTGGAACTGTTCAATCGATGCCGTGTCCCCGTATTGTTTTAGTAATCGTATCGCAGTAGTCAGTTTGCGGATGTAAGTCCGGATTTGGCCAGCCATTGGCATGTTAGAGGAATCATCAAATGCTGGAACCAGAGTCAATATGATATTCATGGACAGACGGGTCAATGATACTTACCAGCCCACATATTATCTAACTCTGCCTTCTGCACGACCATTCGTCTGCGATCGGCATGAATCGCCTTTCTCCACTTGTGCCACAAGACATTGAGCAGAGAACGAATGAAATGCCTGACCTTGGGTAAAACGAACTGAACAGAAACTGGCTCCTGGTATCCGTTCAACCCGAAGAGAGCAAATGCGATTCCTGCATGCGCAGACTCGAGTCCACAGTCCTCCATAGGAGGTAGCTACACCGATGGTCAGACCACATTCATGAAGGTCCCTACGATCACTCACTGCTTGAGCATCAAAGCGCTTTACTTGATCTATTGGTGCAAGAGCGTTGTCTTGTAAGATATCCATCACTTTCCGTTCTAGCCTCCACTCCTTGAGCCAATGCGTGGTGACAAAGGTTCTCCACGCTTCCCGGCCAACAGAGTAAGTGTCATCACGCTTACGCATGAAACGGACACGGTCTTCTTGCTTTGTTCTGGTATCGAAGGCACGGACGAATGCTTGGACGGCGTCGAGGGTTTGTGCATCCCAACCCAGTGGATGGGGTGTCGTCTCAGTTTCGACCACCCATGGAGCGGAGGAGAGGCCAGTGATCGCCTGCCATTGTGGCCAATTCCAGGGGTCTTTTCCACCCTCAGAGAGTTGTAGGAGTGCTCCAGCGACGGTGAAGGAGGGCATTTTCTGTTGTCTGACCGGTGAATGCTGCAATGCGTCAGAGTTTCGGACTGAGAATATTGGTGAAAGGACAGTTGCTCCCCTTGATGATGTTAATTCTATGGTATATTCATGAATCTCGATCGCCGATGAGTATACATCCCATCATGCGGATTACCGGATACGTTCTAGAATAATACAGGGTCCAGAATTTAGTTTTTTCAGGGAAAAACATGTGATATGAAAACGAGATTAATTGGAAGCGAGAAAATAAGTGGGGCTACGGAACCGTTGCGGTAAGCGAACGTTAGTGGCAAGGTTTACAGTGGGTTGAAACCAGTCCGATTTGTGTGCCAACAGTCGCAGTTAGGCTCCGGAGTTGCCAAAGGTACATACGCACCAATACGCGCCACCTTGGTTGTCTTGTACTACTCTCTGAACTCTCGCTTTCTGGCCTGCAAATGTATGCGTGCTAGTTTGGATCTGGTCACAAGCATCGCATGATGGTCGTAGAATTCAATTACTGCCGCGGTGGGGTTCAAATTGAGGGTCCCGAAAAAAATCGGATAGTGTCAGCATGATTTAGAAGTAGACTCGAGTTAGATAGACGCTAACGGATGAGCGTGCCCTCTGGAGGGTGGACAGGCATTGGAATGAACTTTGGTACGTTGTGATAAATCTACAGCTCTCGCATCACTTTCGTGGTTACATCCTGCACTGTGTGTCATTCATGCTAATCGGAGAGTCAAGGGTCAAAGAGATGTGTCCCAAACCAGTGAGCAGCCGAATGAACCGGTAACCAAGTATATGATACCCTGACACTGCTTTCCAGGTCCCCTTTGATGCGGTGCCGAGTCCTCCGAAGTATATTTTCCTTCATAGACAACATGCACGCCAGTGGTGCTACAGATATGCCAAGCGTGCTCATCCATGCTTGTTCTGGATTGCCCAGAACTGATGGCGTGTAACCCTTGCGTGCATAACTTACGAGACCATGTGGTAGACATGATCAGTAGTTTATCATCACCTCCGTGCCTTTGAAATTCTGATTTGACTTGGATACGAACAACATTATGCACCAGGAAAGGGTCGCGTGGCACCCATAATAAGTTTCATCGGACTGCAACCGTTAAACTATATATTACGATATAGATGTGTACAAAAGGAGAATATACAGTCGTCCCTTTCCACCGTTGACAGCGGCCTGTATGAAACTATGAATCTGCAGTACCAAGTTAGTACGAGTAAGTAAATCAACAGAATTTGCGTTGACTATGATCACCTCAGGCTGCTTAATGGAAGTCGCAGAGGAGAATGGAACGAGTGCAGAAGATTTTTTTACAACTTTGATCATGGAATGAGTCAGAAGATTTGTACCCGAGCTACCATTTAGCGTAGTCAGCTTTCCAGTCCCCGTCCCATCCAAATAGAAAAATTTTGGCCACCAGCCGGAATAAATCCTGGAAGTCCTTGCGTCAAACAGCCTACTTGGTATGCTAAAAAGACATTTAATTTAATCCTCCTCGACATTAAGTATATGTATGCATGTAGTTTTAAATGCAATACAGTTACAGCCATTTACGTAAATGATGGTCGCCGTCGTGAATTTTAGCAACGGTAATCATTCCGACGCGACTGCCATTAGTTATGCAAATGGCCGTAGATTGCGCTGATCGCCGGTTGTATGCATTTTTCCTCGCTTTTTCATGTGAATGTGAAAGGTGATCGTGGGTCTGTTCCAACTCGGTGCCTCCATATCACACTCAGTCTCAGAGGCAGTTTGTGAAATCCCATAAGTAGAATATGATTTACATAGAAAAAAAATGAACTCCAACGTCTTCGGTAACCGCAGCAAACAGGCTACTGAAAAGATGCGGCGTTATGCAATATGCAATATTGTTGCGGACCATTAGGCCGGTGCAAACACAGACGGCAACCATACCCTTCATTGTTTGTGTAAAGTGTAATAATTAATAACACTTGGCTCGGTTGGGCCACCCGGGTGCTTATTGGAACTTGAGACACATGGATTACGATGTCAGGACTAAGAACGAGGGATTCCATTACCGGGAAGTTTCCGACATTTAAGAGGTGAACTATCAAGTGCAGCATTTACCACATACTGTGCCATAGTCTGACAGCTGCCTTGGCGACACTATACATATGAATTCGTCGTGCTACTCATCTTCACCTCTCTTTCTACTCCTCTGTGACTCTCATAACGTGGAGTGTAATGGAAGTCGGTTAGTAAGTAAGCCACCCCAGGTCTAGTCCAGGCCCGATGGCTGAGTTCCGACTCCATTTGCAAGTATCTAACTCGGTTTTCCACGTGTCTTTCAGGATACAAAGTCCACGAAAATCCCCACAACAGACAGCAATGAACACATTGACTATATTTGGGAAGTCTTCATCGAGTGGCTAGGCATGACATGTCTTGAATCTTTACTGCCAACCTTCGTAATGACATTGTATGTTCTGGGAAGGCTACAATCCTCGTAATTATTACATGACGCAATATAGAACATTAAAACCCAGGCCATCCGGCCAACGGAAAGAATTTCGTGACCTTATGGAAATCTAAAGCAGGATTCTGAGCAGTTTCAAGGGACACAGAATAGCCAACGACATTGTGTTTCCTGGGAAGGCTGCAATCCTCATAATTATTACACGGCACATTATAGAACGTTGGAAACTGAGGGATGCTGGGCAGTTGTAAAGGATATAGAATTGCGCGGTTTTCAGCACATTCAGCTGATAGGCAATCATGAACATTTTTCATGATTGTGGGACTGATTAAACTGACCTGGCGTCTTGTATCCTACTGGAGCATCCCGAGACTTTCTATGTCGAAAGCGAAGGTTTGAAATGATTTTACTTTTTCGTAGCAAGTTTCCCGAGTGATGGATTTTGCGGGCAGGAGAATTTTCGGTAACCAATGCCTACTGCTGGTGCGAATGAAGAATCCACCCAAAAGAGACTCATATTGGCCTAAGGTCCGATAAAACTGTTTTTGAGACACGACTGAAAGTGGACGTCTAGCAGATATTGGTTGGGAATTGTCCATCATTGGTCCATACAATTGCGTGAATAGTAAAACATACAGCACTGTACATTAAAACAATTACCTGGTCATAGCTCTGTCCCCGTCTGTCAAGACCGGTTCTCAACGGTCTCCGAGAGGGTCCGAGGGCAGAGGATATCTAGAGCGAAAGTCCGGGTAGTCGGAGTTTAGCGTACAACTTAGTACACTTTCTTCCTGCCGAGTCCCAGAGGTCGGAGCTATCCAGAAACTATCTGGAGTCGAGTGAGATCGATGAGTATCTTATTCGATATTCGAACTGAGGTGCTACGACGTATGTACAAGGCTTTTATAGTACAGAGAAAATCATAAAGCAATGTCCGGGGTGTAGTGACTACCGGAGCGCAGTACGGATGAGTAACAATATTAGTGAGCTTATTAGTAAGGTGAGTCGGTAGTCGCCGGATAGCCGGATGGTACGGGGATTAGTAAGACATACGGGTACGGTAGTGTAGCAAGTCACTTAGAAGCGCGAGAGAAACATACTCAGACGGTCGGACTACAGTCCGGACCTTACGCGCGCGTCACGGATGTGACAGTATCCCCCTCTTAGGGCCGAGCCCTCGAGGCACTTGTTGTGCTCAAGCGTCGCTTCGGAGTTTCGAAGTCCGCATTGTCGGAGTCCGAAACAGTTTCACGGTAAAAAGGCTCGACGGGGTTCTGTCAAAGTCCAGACGCCCATTTCCAATCTCCTAAACATTATGGCCCCTACTCAACGCCTTAAATCTTCGCTCAACCCCGCAGGCATCGCCTGGGAGTTTCTCGACGACGAGCTGCTCCAGGAGTATCCGGACGACCCACCGACTATGAAGATAGCAAAGTTCGACGAACGTCAATGCCGCCAGCGTGCTGCCTTGCAGGCAGCAGTTGAAGAAGAAGAACGCCGGCAAGCTGAGGAAGCCCAGAAAGCGAAGGAGGCCGAGGAACGTCGGAAAGCCGAGGAGCGGAGAAAGGCTGAGGAGGCTGCACAGAGGAAAGCAGCCGAGGAAAAGAAACTCCGTGAACTAGAAGCGGAGAAGAAGCGTCTTGAGGAGGAAACGCGCCGGGCGCAGCAGGCGGAGAGTTCCACGGTGCGTAACAATACTTATCGTTCTAAAATCCGTACTGACAAATTCACAACAGTCTCAGCGCGTCGCATCGGTCAGCGGGAAGTCCGCAGAGCAGGCGAAAGCTTGCTCTGCCTGCATCAAGGCCAGAGAATCGTGCGTGCCGGGCACAGGTCGCAGCAAGTCGTGCGTCCGGTGCCAAAAAACCAAGGGAAAATGCGACCTGAATCCGAAGGCTCCGGAGTCCGAGAAGCCGGCGTCGACCGTGCCGTCGCCTCGAGGTGGAGAAAAACGGAAACGGAGGAAGTCTGCCCATTTTGGGGAGCCGGCTGACGACGAAGATGTGGACGACACACCGGACGTTGAGGTCGTCTCGAAACCCCGTGCCCCCCGCGTGCAAGCTCCGCGTCAAGACGCTTTGGCGGAGGTCCTGGACCGTCGACTCGGAGAAATCGTCGACGCGATCCAGAGGAACACCGCGGCAGTGGAGACGATGTCGAAGGAGGTAAAAGACCTGTCCGGAGTTTTAGAGGAATCGTTCGAGATCCTCAAGACCGCGACAACCTCCCTCGTCAGCCGGGCGTTGGACGATGACGACACTTAGTCGTTATTTTTCTTAGTTTAGCCGTGTCTGTAGCGTACTTCGAGATTCCTGTTCCCCCCCCCTCCTCCTTTTTTTTTGAAATATATTCTCCGTTGTGTCCGTATTAGAATTGAGTGAGCGTGAGCCTTTATAGCGTACACAGAGTAGACTCCGAAAAGTCCACTTATTTCCGGGGTGGGACGGCGCTCAACGGACCATCCTTGTGGGGGTACGCTCTGTGGAAATCCGCGACTAAGTCAGGGGCATTGCTTAATTCGGTAGCTATGAGCCAGGACGTTTCTTCGTCCGTGCCTTCGTAGCCAGCCCACTTGACTAGGTACTGCAGCGGACATCGCCTACGGTAGTCCAGTTTAGAGTCCAGGATTTGCTCTATCTCGTACTCTGGTTCTCCGTCGATTTCAACGGGTGGAGGTGGAGGTTGGACACGGTTGGGGATGGTATTCGGAGTTGCCGGTTCTAATTGCGAGACGTGGAAAACGGGGTGTACGGACTTCATAGCGTCAGGTAGTCGGATAGTGAAGGATAATGATCCAACACGGGCGATAATAGGGTACGGGCCTAGGTTCTTTTCCGAGAGTTTCTTTGAAGGTCGCATGGACCTGAAGTACCTTGCTTTGACGTATACCAAATCTCCAATCCGGAAGTCCGGAGGCGGAGATCTCTTAGCATCTGCCGGACCTTGGTATCTCTGCTGAGCTTCCTTCATTTCTTCTCGTAGGAACGCATGCAGGGAGTCTAAGTCCACTGCGTAGTCTCTAGCTCGAGAAGACGTTAACTCTCTTTCCGGGTGTACGGTGACATTAGGGTGATAACCCTTATTGGCAAAGAACGGTGAAACTCCGGTTGTAGCACTCGGAGCGTTGTTGTACGCAAACTCCGCGAGTGGTAGCAACTCGGACCAGTTATCCTGTTGGTAATTACAGTAGACCCGAAGGTACTGCTCCAACGTCTGGTTAGTTCGTTCGGTTTGACCATCGCCTTCAGGGTGATATCCGGAAGTGAAATGAAGCTTCATATCCAGTGCTTTGCTCCGAGCTTACCGGGGCAGAAACGGATGACCATATTAAATTGGGAAAGGTACTCAGACCAACGCGCTTGGCGCCTGGTGAGCACTTTCGAGGTGGAGAAATACTCGAGGTTTTTGTGATCGGTAACGACGTCAATGGGATGTGCGGGGCCTTCAAGGTAATGGCGCCAGGTCCGGAAGGCTTCGTGAATCGCCAACAGCTCCTTGTCGTGTGTGTCATAGTTCAACTCCGGGGCGGTCAAAGTCCGGGAGTAGAATGCTACCGGTCGTACCTCACCATCCGGGCAAGTGACAGACAGAATGCCGGCGACAGCATAGTCCGAAGCGTCTGTTTCAACCGTGATGGGAAGTCCGGGCTTGAAGTGAGTCAGTATTGGAGCCGTGGAGAAAGCTTCTTTGAGACGATTAAAAGACCAGCGACAATCCTCGGAGAAGTTCCAAGGTGCCCCCTTCCGTGTGAGACGTGTCAGTGGGACCACGATGTCCGAGTAATTGAAAATGAAACGACGGTAGAAGTTTGCAAAGCCGAGGAAGGACTGAATGTCCTTCACCTTGCGAGGTTCAGGCCAGTCACGGACGGCCTTTACCTTGTCCTCGGACATTGACAAACCATCGGGGGATAAGAAGAAACCGAGGTATTCCACGGACTCGGAGTGGAATTCGCACTTCTCTGGTTTGGCATACAAGCCATGCCCCCGGAGTCTGCGGAGTACCTCACGAACATGTTTTTTGTGGTTTTCGATGTTATCAGAATAAATTAGGATGTCGTCTAGGTAGACAACAACGCATACATCCAATAGGTCCGCGAAGACGGAGTTGACGAAGCGTTGAAACGCTGCAGGAGCATTGGTAAGTCCGAATGGCATTACGAGCCACTCGTAAGATCCGTAACGGGTTCTGAAAGCCGTTTTCCATTCATCTCCTTCGGCGATCCGCACCAGGTGGTAAGCGTGGCGCAGGTCGATCTTAGTATATACTTTAGCCCGACTAGGCGAGTCGAGTAAGTCCGAAATGAGGGGTAACGGGTAACGGTCCTTCTTGGTGATCTTGTTGAGGCCCCTAAAGTCAACACAGAGTCGAAGTGACCCGTCCTTCTTTTTGACAAAAAGGACAGGCGCGGCATACGGGGACGATGTGGGACGAATAAAGCCGGTAGTGAGGTTTTCATCGATGAATGTCCGGAGAGCGGCAAGCTCGACGGACGAAAGCGAATAGAGGGTTCCCAACGGCGGAGTAGTTCCTTCCTCCAATTCTATCTTGAGGTCGAACTCCCGGTGAGGCGCAAGCGTAGCTGCCTTGGCCTTGCTGAACACATCAGCGAAGTCGTGATAGTCCGGGGGTACCGACGACAAGTCCGGGGTATCCTGTACGGTGGCAGCCCGGAGTTTGGTACCATCCTGAGGTCGGACCTGGAGGGAGAACTGAGTTGAGCCATCTAGCTTGCAAGCACGGACGAAGGCCGCTGCGTTGACAAGGGAGATGTTCGGTGCTCGGGTGTTGGGTGGAGAGGAGTTATCGACCGACTCGGGGAGTGTGGTGTCCGGAGAGCCCAAGGGGGCGTCTACGGAGTTTCTCGGACTTGACTCCGAGTCAGAGGGCGACGTCAGCGCTGGCAAACGAGATGTAAGGTTCTGGAATTTAATACTGCTCAGTACCCAATCAATCGACGGATTGTAGCGGGTGAGCCAGTTATGTCCGAGAACAATCTTACACTCAGAATCCAACGGAGTTACATAGAAGGTCATATCGGTGATATCTCCGGAGGGGAAACGGACTAAGAGGTTCGAGGCTTTACTGATTGATGTCGTTGTCACACCGTCGAACAGACGGAGGACGAGAGGTGGGACGGAGTAGGTTGAAAGACCGTGATTATTGACGAAAGTAGAATCTACAAAACAATGGGTAGAACCCGAATCTATTAATGCTGAAAAGTCCGGAATATTATAGGAGTCGAGGGTGACAGAAGGTTTTAGTGAATTTGGATTCGAAAGAGCGGATGCGTTGAGGCGTGCCTCCGAGGGTGCACAGTCGGTATCAACGCAACTCCCAGGCTGTGCGGAGTTCTGAGAGTTGCACTCTATTTTTTTGCCTCGGAGGAGGCAGTCGGTTTGGCTTCCGACTCAGTAACCGTGGTAGCGCGAGCCTTAGCTGCGCGGGATGTAGACTTAGGGCATTCTTTGGCCTTGTGCCCGGAGTTTCCGCAGAACATACACAGGTTCTGCTCGAAACGCCTCTTTCGCTCGGCAGGTGTCAACTTGCCGTCTTTTCCGAGCTTGTTGGATAACGTGGACGCTGCTCCGGGATTCTGATTACCTGGAGGCTTGGAGTTCGAGGTAGACGGAGTTTGCTGGTTTCCACCAGGCTGGGGGTTGGCGTTACCGGATTTCTGCTTGTCCCCCTTGTTCGAGTTGGCCTTGCCTCCGGAGTTATTTCCGGAGTTGTTGCCGGAGGACTTTGCTTGACGAGAGACTTCGTCCTTGCGCTCCCAGTAGCGCGCGTCAATCTCTTGGGCTAGCGCACGCAACCCATATAGTGTGGTGGGCTTCCCAACCCTACTAATTTCATCTTTGATGCGATCTGGGAGTCTGGTATAAAATAGATGGCGGAGAGCGCCATCTCCGTAACCTCGGACTTGTGACGCTAACCTGTTGAAGTCGACCACATATCGGTTTACATGATGCGTCTCTTTCATGTGGAGGTGGTCGAGTTGGTGCTCGGCGTCTGCGACCGGGTCGTGTGGTCCGAAAGTTGTCTGGAGGTCCGCCACAAAGTCCAGCCAGCTGTCCATCCAAAGTGGACGGTCTGCCGGATCTCCGGAGTTTAGAAGGTCTGGCTCGAACCATTCGAGGGCCATTCCTTTAAGATAGGACTGGGCGAACGTAACTTTGTTTCTGTCAAGGCGAAACGCCTTGGGACGATCCTGGAAGCATAGTTCGCATTGGACTAGGAATGTCCGGAGTTTCTTTGGGTCGGTTCCATCGAAGGTGTCCGGCTCTCGGACTTTGGCGCGTGAGGATGAAGTGTCGTCGGAGCGACGGGTTGATCGTGACAGACGGTCGACGGCCGTTGCCAAGTTCTGCAAGACCGCCAGTTGAGGGTCTAGCTGTTCTGGAGCGTCGATGAAAGGATTGCCATCGTCGTCGTCGTCATCGTCGTCATCGTCTCCGGGACCATCGTCTCTGGGACCGTCATCTCCGGGGTCGTCGCCTCCGAAGGGGTCTGGGGTTGGTCGCGCCGTGGATGAGGAACGTCTGTTCGAAGAGCCGGGTCTAGGTGTCGGGGTAGCAAGGGGTTCTCCCCTGGCGGAGAAGCTTCGAAATTGGCTGACCGACGGTGGAGGACGTCGTCGGCTTGCTAACGCGATACGTGCACTTGATTCGTGCATATCGTCAATCGCGGCTTGTTCCGAAGCTTCAACAGCCATTGAGCGGGAACGGAGTCGGGTAGTCATGGTCATGGCGTGGGGGTTTGGTGGACTGGTGCAGGGATTTGAGTTCGAATATACTGTCAAGACCAGTTCTCAACGGTCTCCGAGAGGGTCCGAGGGCAGAGGATATCTAGAGCGAAAGTCCGGGTAGTCGGAGTTTAGCGTACAACTTAGTACACTTTCTTCCTGCCGAGTCCCAGAGGTCGGAGCTATCCAGAAACTATCTGGAGTCGAGTGAGATCGATGAGTATCTTATTCGATATTCGAACTGAGGTGCTACGACGTATGTACAAGGCTTTTATAGTACAGAGAAAATCATAAAGCAATGTCCGGGGTGTAGCGACTACTGGAGTGCAGTACGGATGAGTAACAATATTAGTGAGCTTATTAGTAAGGTGAGTCGGTAGTCGCCGGATAGCCGGATGGTACGGGGATTAGTAAGACGTACGGGTACGGTAGTGTAGCAAGTCACTTAGAAGCGCGAGAGAAACATACTCAGACGGTCGGACTACGGTCCGGACCTTACGCGCGCGTCACGGATGTGACACCGTCCGTTCTCCCTTGTCCAGCATGTATTCCCACGATAGGTAATGATCCGCACCCAACTGCTCTCTCGTGCCGCTTCCTCAGAGTTGAAGCAACTGACTTCTTCCCAGTTGCCTGTTGGCGGTTTGGACATACGTTCGGGCGACCAAAAATGGAGATACCAGGCATTTGATTTTTGAATTCACATGTAGGCAGGCACGCACCGGTTCCACCAAAGCAGAAGCTCTGCACTTTCCGCTTTATCCCATTCAGTATGGCATTCCTAAAAGAATGTAAATATATTCGAGTAGAATACCTCATAGTGAAAATCCTCACCGATGAGGCGCCAGGAGGCACAGCTTGACAGAGCAAATCGTAACTTGATGTCCAGTCAGTCACCAGATACTTTTCGCAGTGGCCTACTCACCTGTACTGCAGTGTAATCAATGGAATGAGGAGCAACGGACTTCATCCCGATAAGGAGGCTACATGGCAACGGCTGCGTCTGCCACTGGGACCTTTCCGGTGCTTGAGAGGTGCTGCAGCAGTTGATACTCTGGAGTCGTCATCAGTGTCATCAGGTTCACTGTCAAAGTGGGTTGAACTCGGAGACGTGAAGATGCGTTTGAAGGCCTGTAGAAAGGTTAAGTTTGACTTTCGAATGCGAGTTGATCCCCAACCTTCACATGGAACATATTCTTGGAGAGGCCCTTTACCGGGTTTCCAGCATCATAATGCTCATCCTTGTAAAGGAAGAAAGGCCAGCAGTCGGCAGTCACAAGGTGATCAGGATGGTAATCACGGATGTTTTCTCTGTGCCTACAATTATGACCCGATGAGTATGGCATCCGCTTGCATGGGCAAACATACTTTGGATTGGACCAATCAGAGTCCACCGGAGTAGTTATGCGGTATAAACCATTTTGCAGCTATCGACTCGGACCCACTACCATGTATTACTAGCACTATTTACCATAAAGTTTTTGTTGAACCCGAGTTGGCGGAACTGAAAGTGCCTAAATGTTCCTGTGTTGCTCGAGGTTCAAGGCTGGTCGAACTTTGGTTTCCCCGTACACGGAATTACTATCCAGGCCTTGTTACTCGGTATACAGGAATAATGGTAGATAATACGATCCACTGCCTGCCACTCGTGACCACCCCCACCTGTACCAGACGGACCAGGGCGAACAGAGTGATCCTACCGTTCATCCCTCCAAGGATGACAATCCAGCCTGAGATCATCCTTCCGAGCTCGTAACTGTTCGATTCCAGGAACAGTTTGCTTGCGACTGCCAAGGAACACGATGTAGTATGTACGACAGAGGATCATTTGTCTGACATAGCGTCCATTGATGCTCTGCACCATTAGTCTTCGTATTGTGCATAGCGCAACCGATGCTGACGAAATTAATGGCAACAGGTGATAGAGCGTGTGTTTCTATATTTGTATACCACAACGGGTAGACTGCTACTAGGATGCGGTGCCCGTAGGCCCGTGGTGTGGGTTGTGGAGTATGTACTACCAAAGGGTACTAGTGGGGTAGGGCGTATAGTTAATGGTTAGCATGGGGGGAGTTGTGTACGGGTATTGTTGACGTGCATATAGTATAACGTTGGTACATAAAGAATCAAAGAAAACGAGATGACATTGCTCTGGAGCTGAAGACGGCCGCAGATGGGTTTGACTAGGGTCGGTTCTCCTCGATTTTGGGTGTCTGTTTCCAGGAGGAATTCAGAGAGGGCCTCGATTCCCTTCTCGGTTCCTAGGATATCCATTATGACGAGGTCTTCTGATGCTGAGCGTAGCATATCACATTTAGACTCAAAGGTAGGACACGTTGTGAGAATATGTTCTTGGGTTTGTAAGCGTTCGCTGCATGGGCAAGAGACAGCTTCTGAGGGGACGAAAGAGGACTAGTACTCGCCTGTGAAGGCATTCCCTGTTCTGCACCAGATAAGGCCCCCATAAATTGCCCGTTTAGATTCACAGAAATGTTTCCGGGGTTCAGGTGATGGGGGTAGGCGGTCGGCAGGAGAGAACAGACTGTTTACTTTTAAGGTATTACGCCAGTGCGTAGTCCATTCCTCAAGGAGGAGGGTCCGTGATTTGTGTCTCTCGAAGCGATGGGCGATAGAGTTCGCTTCTTTGCACGGTGCTACTTTGGGTGGGCTGCTGTGTCCATACAGAAAGAGAGAGAGCTTACCTCAAAATGCCTCGTTCCACCCAGAAAGTTTCGAACATGGGATGGAGTGCCCCGTCACAGGCTCTAAAGAGACTTGCAGCCGACATTAGGAGATTCCAGCGAACTACCTGCACTGCATTCGAGACACACGAACTACCCAGTGAGGTTGCTGCACGACATAGATGACAGCAGGCCCAGTCCAGATCAGAATTCCCAAAGCAACCTGCATCATCGCTGCTCGCCCCAAAGCCTTCAACATTCTTACTTACAAATTCCGCGCACTCGGAGATTACACAAGATCCATCTGAATGTTCGGGAACACTGACTCCTCCACAATGCAAACTGTGAGCGGACTGCAGCTGATGATGTGCCGTTATTGATTGAGGTCATGTGGTGGTCCTTAGGGCGAACTTGTGCACCGCTTGATTAAGAAATTTTACCGACGTACGAACAAAAGAGACATGGAAACAAGACTTACGAAACAAGAGAGGCAGCGGGCGCGTATCCAGAGGCAATTTGGCGATTACATGAGCTAAGAGATAATCCCCGACATTGTTTCACCAGACAAAACCGAATCATAACCGGAACTCCACCACATAATGCGTGCCTTACCATGCAACGCCTTCAACCTCGTGAGTGTTCTGAGAGGGAACCAATCTGATCCCGCAGTGAAGGTGAGACGGCAGTACAATGAGTTGATCCTCCTGTTCTTACTTTCTCCTGACACAGAACTTCGTGCCGAAGATGAAAGACCACCTCTTATCCTGACTATATGGCTACGAGTACGACGGTGATGAACACTTTTTTCAATGACAGTGAGCGTAATGATCTGCGGATTGTCGGTGGTTTGAATCGGATGGTCGAATCCACTATTATTCGAGTTAATCACACAACGTATGACACCCGTCGCGAACGGGATGTCATGCGACCATGACCTTGATGCTTCGTCATGACTCTATCGCAGGAAGACGGACCCAATGCGCACCCGTTTTCCGTATGCCCAAGTACTCCGAGCACTCCATGTTAATGTCCTTCACATTGGTCCCAATGGATGGTGTCGTTCTCCACAGGATATGGAGCTACTATGGGTCCGCTGGCTAGGAGTAGAACCCCAGTACAGCTGGGGTTTCCAAGAGGCATGGCTTCCCAAAGTCGGTTTTGTTCCAGAGGGTGACTATAATGCTTTTGGCTTTCTCCATCCCTCATTCATTATTCATGGGTGTCATCTCATCCCCTCTTTTTCCGATGGCCGGACCACGGCACTATTGCGGCAGGGGGCCTCTGTTGCAAGACATCCAACTGATGATGATCGGTGTTCACTTTATATCAACATGTGTGTTGCTCTCTACCCTCTTCTTAGCAAGTGGTTGGATTATCAAACCAGATTTGCAGACCGTGACATGTTCTGTCGTTTCTCTGCAATAGGCGTTGGTCACGAGGTGTAATATCCGATGCAAATGAATTCTGGTGCCATGACGGTGGGGATGAACTGGACTCAGATAGTGACAGCAGTTGTACTGGCACTGGCGGTTGCGGTGTAAGCGATATGATTGCAGATCAATCAACCGATGGCTGGAATACTGAGGATGGTGAGGAAGATGATGATTATGAATCTGAGGTGGGGTATGTGGATGAAAGTGAGTCTGGAGTTGATCCGGAAGACAGTAGTAGTGATGCCAGCGACAATGATGATATCAACTTTTGATGTGCTTGTTTCGCGTAAAAGTTACTAGAATGACCAGAATCTCATTACTTATGCCTTCCCCATCCAAAAAATAGAATCACAACTTAATCAGTGCGCCGCTAGCAAATGCTGCTTATGCTATGAGTGAAACGCATAATGCAGAGAGTATGTGATTGCCGTAGTGTTTGCAGCCATTATACGTACATATCAAATGGCTCAACCTTGATGTCTTTAACAACGTATACATCATATACCAGCAGTTTTGCGGCACATTGCCAAGGTATGACATCCTACCCAGCATCTTCCATCCTTCTCGGCATGTAATACCATAATGTTGTGGAGTGTGATCTTCATGGGCTGAGCTTATAATTTCCACGACAGTTGATGGACGACAGACACTACTTCGTATTGTACGTGCTATGTGGTAAGCCAGCACAGAGCAATTTAATGTGTTGGGCGTGCCTCGTAATCTATTACAAGCATATACGAAGTGGTATCGTTGCGTGACATTTCACTTTGAATCTCAAATTACCCACGGGGAATACCAGCTCGCGTGGTTCTACGTGATGTAGATATATCGAAAGAGTGGTCATGCTCACGGTTCACTGTACCGCCCGTGGTGTGCTCCCTTTGCCATGTTGACTTGTTTTCCACAGCGTCAATTTTTTTAGAAAATGATTTGCTTCATTCAATCGATCAAAGTACAATGCCTCCACGCATACTCGCCCACGAATGTGCCCATACTCTTCCACAGGGATAGTGTCGGTTTATATTGTATGTGGGACACTAACTCCCAAACTCCCATTAAAATTCCTGTGGTTCCCGCTACTGGGTTGGGCATGCGTTAATTAGTGAGAGGAGAGGCTTTTCACCTGATTTATTGACGAGCCCACCCATCGTAATGAGAACTTGGCATCCTTTAAGTGGTGTACAGACTGTCTCACCCACCAAATTAGCTTCAAGATATCCCCGGTCATCTCACCACCACTCCGGTGTCCACTGAGCAACTTGTTCCCCTTTTTTCAGCCTTCGCTTTTCACATATGTGGGAATCATGCCAAAGTAAGTCTACCTACTGACATGCAGGTACCACAAGTCGGTTCGACTTACAATATATTTGATTTTGTGGCATTCTGCGATCCTCCATTGGACTGCCACTTTCGAGGCTAGTACTTCGTCACCAGGATCGCTCTATTCACACATTTGTAGTGCTAGCTTTTTAGCCGGGCCTTGGAAATCATCCCCGAAGGTTACTATACGGGTGATGAGGGGTGCTTGGTAGTATATTAGTTCCGCAGTATGCTAGATACATCTAAAATGACATGCTTGTACCTGATGCACAACAGATCCGGTATTCCTTGGTTCGGCACTCATTGGTGCCTGGGACCTGAAACAATGCACTGATGGAACCTTCTTAGAATGAAGGTATAGAATAACGATACATAGGCTTAGAAGACTCACTTCTCACAGCACTTCATATTGCACAAGTGCGGGTGACCTTCACTGCCGCGCTACTTCCCCAGGGTCCTACTTGTCCGAAATCCAGCCCCCCTACTAGCTTATATCAAGTGGTTCACGACTTTCCACTCGCGTGAGCCCGCTAGTGATATCATATATGTACGTCATCTCGTGTTCAACTGCATGCATCTCCAGGATAGACTCAGAGAAGTAACGTTTGTAAATGCAGCAATAAGTACTAACACTTGGGAACAGATCGACTTCCCCCCAGCAGATGTGGTGGTAATAAAGATCAGAACGTCCTCGGGGACGTGCATGGTCTTCAACACCCACAATGACTACACTCATGACCGAACGGTTGACGATCTCGGACGGTTTCTGGTGCGAACATAGCGGAAGCTCGACCGAGGGAAGAGGACCATGTGGTGTGGCTGGGCGACTTCAACAGGAGCCACCCCCTGTGTGACGAATAACAGGACCGCCACCTGTTCATGGAGACAACCCTAGAGGTTGCGCAAAAGGTGGTGGACCTCGTAGCTGACTACGTACTAGTCCAGGTCCTGCCCAAGGATGTATCCACCCTACAGTCCTCAAGCACTGGCAATTGGACACACCTGGACAACGTCTTCTGTACGGAACTGCTAGCAGAGCGACTGGTATCATGCGAAACCTGTCTAGAGTACCAAGGCCCCAATACTGACCACTTCCCCATCCTGATCAGATTTGACCTCTCCTTGTACGCATCTGTCTCCCAGCCGAGCCTGAACCATAGAGAAGTAGACTGGGAAAAATTCAACCAGAGGCTCAATAAGGAGCTGGATACGATCGGCCCACCAAGAGCTCTAGCAAGTGAAGAAAAGTTCCATACCCTTGGCAGTAGTTTTTTGAGGTTCCCACTGTCTTCAGATAGGGTTTCATTGTAAGGTGAAATGTGTCTAAAAGATATCCTCCCTCGGCATCTTCCCACAAAATTCCTGATTTGCGCAGGGTGTTTTTTGAGTCTTGACCATCTGTGATGACCCTCCCAGTGTATGTTTTTGATCACACCCGGTCGTCGCCCCGAGGCTCTTGGCTGATGTGAGTGTTGCCGGGTTCGCTGTAACCTGCTGTTCGAGGTATGTCAGAGCCTATTCTGAGGCTACCCACCATGATGATTCGTCCGTCTTTGTACCATTTCCCGTGTTACACGAGAGGCTCTGACAAGTACCATACGTTACAGAACAGGCTCTGAGGACTATTATATTGTCATGGTAGTATGAAATTTCGCGAATATGTATGTTTTCCTCTATGTGATGGAACCGGTTTCGACAGGCATGAAGCCACCCAGGCCAGTTGTAGAAATATAGAAGCTGCTGTTGAAGCAGGATTTGTGTAACAATAAAGATGAAAGCATGAGGGAACGCCACATGCTACACATGGCCCTAGGAAGAAAGGCTACACAGACTGCATATCTGCTCAATTCACCGGAAGAAAGAACCCAAGTACTATGGTACACAAACGCGACGAAGAGATTGCGCGTGACATTCGGTGAGATCCCGATAAACCCACCCGTGCAGGAATAACGTGCGCTGCAGACACCTCTTCAACCCCCAAAATGCTAGCAAGTCATAGCTCTCAAGCCCTACTGCCATCCCAATCCCCTCCCCTCTGCAATGCGCTGAAAGCAAAAACCCCAACCACCACGGTCGGGGCCACCAAACTGCAACACTCCCTCCCTCTCCCCCAACGTCATCCACCCCAAGCTTACCCCTATGGCTGGTCGGCCAAATGTTAGACCTCACTGTTGGTGTAGCAGTGCGCCATTCTTGACTTTGTCTCCAGACTCGTCCCTCGTTGAGGTTCAACTGACTCAGGTACATTGGCTTGTTGTTCTGCTCCACTCCTGCTGACTAACCTCCCTCCCCCTCGACTCCTCCCCTGTCCCCTGCTGCATCGGCATTCAGAACTATGGCCAGGGTCACACGGAGTTGAGCAGCTCATAAACCCTTACAGCCCTACCTTACCCCTCGAGGTAGCCAGGAAATTGTAGGATAGAACGCCCTAGCTAGACAGACGTCCTAAGCCCACTTCACCACACAAGGTGTGGCGTCTCAAACGGCCGGCGAGAACGGACGACTGCGGGAGCCCATAGGTCTTCCCGCAGGGCATTCGCACACCGGTGAAGCAGGCTGGGCCACAGGGGGCCCAAGTTGACTATTACACATTAGAGTAGTGCAACATAGGGCTCAACGCCCTCATGCACTTAAATTCAGAAGAAAAAAAGGAGAAGGACAGGAGGATGCTTCAGGAGTCTGGCAGCCAATGTGGGTTTGATGTGTGACCAGTTCTTTGTGAATCCGTATATTGCCTGCCATACTTCTTATGCTGTGAAGCTCAGATGTAGGAACTGTATCTGACGGTAGTGAAAGGTGGCAGTAGCCAATCCGATGTGCCAGTATGATCGCAATGTGATTGACAGACATCTGAAGCACTCTAAGCCACCAAGGTGTGGTGTCTGAATTAGCTGGCAGGGAAGGAGGACTTCTGGGAGGCAATAGCTAGGCAATATTCTCGTCGGCAAGGCATACCAGAGAGATATGCAACGGAGGCCCCCAAGCCAGCATATTCGTAAATAGTCAACGTAGTGCAACGTAGAACACCAAGTCCTCGTGCACTTAATTGGGAACTTAAGATAAACTAAAAAGAAGACATCTTGCCTCGTGTCGACTGAGCCCAATCAAAATGTCACCCTGCTTGGCAAGAGCTTGTACCGCACCCACATGTGCCGTGGGAACCGTCGTACGATGGAAAAAGTTTCCTTTGTCACTCGTGGGTGACACATCATGCATCATGCTCCATAGCTGTTGCTCAGCAGCCAGTGCCGTGCCATTCCATACATCAAGAGGTAGCGGACAGCATATCATTCCCATGAGTAAGTCAACAAGGAATACATGAAATAGAATCAGTTTATGCGGATGTGCTAATCCACCACTCCATGTTTGTGTGTCCAAGACAGCCAAGTTATCAACCTCTTCTGTGTGCACTGCACTTATTTCATAGATAATATATTACACTGGTGCCCTCTTTGGTATACGTATGGTTTGGTGCTCTGATGACAAGCATTCACAACCCATTGCAGGTCCTTCAAATCGGTCACAGTCATATTTTCAGAGGGTACTATCCTATATGTGATGAAATGACATATACATACGCTTTCGGAGTGGGCTGCATGCAGGAGTGAGGTCCTGTGGACAAAATAACATTGGTACGTCCAGGAAAGACATACTTCTCGTGTGGACGTCCAGCAACAACACATATAGAAATGGGGCAGCCACAGCCGCGCACAGTTAGAAAAATGACAAATAGAGTGCAGGTAAAAGAGAATTCTTGTGTGAAAGATTACCAGGCGAGGTTGGCGCCACCAGTAGCGGCACTTAACTGCCGAGTATGTATTCACATGCTTAATTTAGCAAGTAGGTCGTGCCACTCGGATTTCAAGTGCCGACACTCAAGTATTCAAGCGCTTCGTTGTGTTCGTGGCAGTAGCCCTACGGCGCACACGAATTGCATGAGGTTTGATCAGTGTCCACTCACGATCCAAATACTCTGACTTCTCCTCCAAAACCATTGACGATTTGTTCGACGACGTCGACTTCTGTGCTGGCATCCTGTCCGATCAACATAGCGCAGGACCTAGTGTAATACTGGTCCAAACGTCCAAACCCACCTCATGGTGGCTGACAAAGCAATGAAGCCTGGGAATCCTGTGGAAGATGCCGTGCGAGCTGTTGTTTCAAATGGAGAGGATGCTTTGTACCCTGGAAGGGGGGACGTAGCAATCAATGTTGATAGACGTGACACGTACATCTAGGATGCATGGCGACAAATTTCTTTATCACACTGGTATGTCCAGGGTGCGTGGTGAGTCATGACTGTTTTCTTTACCACATGCCTAAGCTTCAACCAAACTCCGACTGGAATGCCACATCGATAACTCAGCGCCGAAGCGGAGCGCTTGTCTTTGGCTTCCTCAGTAGCTCATGGCCTACTGAGGGTAAGTGCTTACCCGGCTTCCTAGTATACTATATACTGACGTACTCTAGTGCCATACAGGTACAATAATATATTCGAGTAGCTCAGGTTATCTAGTTCTCATTGTCAGATCCTCGCTGAACCAGCTGAATGCCACGTACACCATTGAGAGGTTTCGATATTTGCTGCCATACCTGCACCGCGGGGGGTTGCATCAGCAAAACCACTGGAACTCCACTATGGCGAAGGGAAGGCGGTTCTTGTGCACGACACGTGGGGAGGCCACGTGTGCATCCAAAATGCAATAGCAAATGTCCAGGGCATGCATACCTGGGAGGGGGAAATAGTGCTCGGCCTATGGTTAGTGCAAAACCTGAGGACCTGGTGAAGTATGTACCAGAAATTCATCGAAATGGCTTCATGAGTGACGATGCTCTCACGTACGAGCTGAACATGCCCAAGAACCACTTTCTCAGGGAATATGGCATGGAGTTGCAGCCATTGGACTCTATAGATGTCGGTATGCAACACTCGCCTTCAACTTCGCGCTCACAGTCAATGAAACTGACAAGCTTCCCCACCGCAGACACCAGCTCTATGGCCTCAAGGTCACATTCACCATCAGTGCAAGCAGGAATACTTTACGTCCCAGGCACTGGCCCCATCGCCACAACCTCGCGCTCACCGTCATTGCAAGTGGAAAATTTCCAACTCTCGAGTTCTGGCTCTATTCCTTCTACTCCTGGATCAGACCTCGCGGATGCAGAAGATGACCTGATTGATGAGCCCCAGGAAACTGAGCACCTTCCGTACCAGAGCCTCTGGATTTGATCCTCCAAGTCAACAAGCGAATTCTCACAACTATCAAGCACCGTCAAGGGCTACGGTCCTGAGGCAACATCTCAGCATGGGAACCGGTTCAAGTTATTGTATGTCCCTGATCCTTCCCGACGGAGCTCGTCATCGTCCAAATCCCAACGAAACCTAGGCTATGCTCTGCGTACAATAACTGCCAATACATATAAGATATTGGATCAGGCAGTACCTGGATATGTCTTCAGGAGACCTGGCGGCCGATCCAAGGAAGGTCACGTGAAGGTTTACATTTCCGAATGGGTTCGCATCCTTCCGATTGGCATTGAGTAACTTACTGATTGTTGACAGCTGTGGATCATAGTCCGACTATCGACAGTTCTGGATGGGTCAATGTTCCAGGTTACCTACATGTCGTGGGAGAAATTCCGAGATGGGATCCTGACCGTCGATAAGGGCATCGTCACAGAGCTTTCTCAGCACGATTGCTTGCTGGGGGGGATCGACTATACCATCGATTACAGGTCAGCAGAGGAATTTCTCGTGTAATGGCTTGCACCTCATGTTCACAGATCTTCTGCCACTTATGGCTGGAAGGACTCATCGGAGGTGGACCGGTTTGCTGCCAACCTCGAGATGATTCGAAAAGTCATCATTTGGCCCCCCTCCCGAGAGCTAGAGCGTGCTGGGTGGAAGTTTCCCATCATTGATAACCTTTCTGCGATTGCCGCGAGTCTGGTCCCCGCCTGCGCGCCCATGACACGTAGGCTTGGTGCCTCGGAACCCATCCCTCATGACATGGTACTCAAGAGGTCACATAGTGACTGTTCTGCACATGTGATCATGCCTGATGCCTCAAATAAGAGGTCATGGCCTTATCTGATTTCCCAGGCTCCTGCAGGGGAGATATGGATGGCACAACAGTATATGCCCTTTCTGCCCAAGTTTGGGGAGTGGAGGGTCTTCATTGTAGGCGGGAAGATAATACAGGTCGTACATACATATCGCGTCGGTAACGGTGACTGGCTTGGCTGCCCAGTCAAGGCATATTGGTCACTGGATGAATTATGGTAAGTATGGGTGTTGACCCACCGCTGAATCAACATGCTCAATGTCATATGCAGGGCTAAAATACAGAACCAGAGTACCACCGCAGCCGATGTTGTCAATCCCGACCAGGGGACAAGTACTCAAAGGGATCGTGCAAAAGAGGAGTTCGAGAGTTTCACACTGGAAACATGGAAGCAACTAGTACTTGCTGAGAAGGTGTCAGCAAGTGGTGGCATCTCGATCTCCATATTTTGCAGACTTGATGTCGGGCTAGGCGTGAAAGATGGCTGCCTAATGTACTTTGTCAACGAGGTTGAACGGAGCCTCACCACCAGCCTTTGGATGAACTCTATGCCTGATGGAGCCCATGGCGTGTTTGCTGACACCTTCGCCACTACACTATATGACTGGCTCTCAGGTACGAAGGACCCGATACACCTGTAGACTCCTTTTTTCTCCATACTTAAGTTAATGAGGGCTTGACAGTCCAATTTTGCAACTAGACTGGCATATACTACGTACCATTCCTGGAAACTGGCTTCCTGCGATACCGCTGCTTGGTCCTGTACTACTAATCCCCTACCACTTGTCTGTGGCCCACCCAGATTTTGGCATTTTTGTTCTACAGCATTCATTTCTCAACTCTCGCCGTTCATATTTCATAAACTACGGTTTACACATCCAGCTTGAACAAATGAAATTTATCTTGCTTGCAAGGTGCAAGGTTTCTGTCCAACCATAGTTGCGTGGGAACCATCCTCCATCTGATTGACCTTCCTTCCTGGGCGAGCACACGCTGGCACCTCACGCCACTGTTCGCAACAGTGGCAGCTGGCGGCAAATACAGTGTAGGGAACACATATAAGTCCATAGATAGGCCTAGTGTGGAAGTCGAATCGAAGTGGTAGTTTGGCTCGAGCGAAGTCGCTAAGCGAGGCGTTGAGTGGGTATTTGTACCGTCGAACTATACCAAACTGACGTAGAATTCGAATCGAAGCAAACTTACTTCGAGTTGAGCTTGGTTCGATGGCAACACTAGACAGGCCACGCCGGTGTTCTCATCAGTGGTAGCCGGATAGGATGCATGATGTCGTGTGTCAGCGACGGCGGAGGTTCCTCCAGATGTGGGATGATGTCAACAATAAGGCCCCGCATACTAGTCGCGATGTTCAGAGCAGTTTCGACGTTCTGAGAAACTATGACTCTCATGCCAACAGAAAGTTCTATAGTGTTGGGCAGACCACCCTTGCGGTGGCGGCTTTGCAGTTCCCCTCCACCCATACACAGTGCAAAGACGTAGCGTTCCTTGATTAACAAAGGCGCGCCATTGATTGTGTCATGCACGGTACACAGAAAGACCACCCCTCCAGTAAGGCGTGCATGCTTGTGCAAGGCCACCTCATTCCAATGTTGGCATACCGCATGCCATGGTGCAAAGATACATGCATCAGACCAGGGAGTCTCGTGAAATCTGGTAACATGGCAGTGGGATTCGTGAGCACAACTTGCTGACGGAACATAGCAATGTGTTCTTCCTGCAAATATCCTATTTTTGAGATGGTTGAGGAGGTCCAACTAAGTGTTTTCCATCACCTGCATCTGTTCTCTCAGAATGACAATGGTTTTGAATTCTTCATAGATCTCACGTCCTAGTTGAGAGAGTCCGCTCACTCTGGAGTCCAACCGGTACATAGAGGGCCTTCATAATCATGGACATCTCATCAATTATAAAGTACTCGTAATCCTGCCAGAATCGCTGGGGTTTCGCTTTTGTCAGCGCAATGACCCCTCAGTCGTCTCCGCATCCATGTAACCGTCACGACGGAGCGAGTTGTCTTCCCATCAATTAGAGATGCAATGGCCCCAGTGTGTGCCGCCTTGAGCAGTAAATGACGAGCACCCCTACAAGTGAAGCACTCAGTGAATCATCTCAGATTTCCCAGTTCCACCTATGCCATGCAGCCACTTCAGTCACCCCCTCTCGAGGACCTATTAGGTTGACATATTTCTACAGATGTTTATACCTAATAGGTATCAACTTCTTGGGTATTCCCACATGCCACTGGCATAGGCAGGGCCTGGAGATTTCCCAGGAGCTCACATGCCAAGGGTGGGAAAGTCCATTTGCCCCATCACCATACAGGGTGCCTGGGGTCCCAAAGGGACTTTCCCCACCAACCCTCACAATTTAGGGATTTCCCAGGTTAAAATAGCCCACTTCCAAGGGAGAATTTGGGAATTTCCCAGGTGAAAATAGACCACTTCCAAGGGAGGTTTGGGGATTTCCCAGGGTAAAATAGACCACTTCCAAGGAAAGTTTGGGGATTTCCCAGGTGAAAATAGACCACTTCCAAGGGAGGTTTGGGGATTTCCCAGGGTAAAATAGACCACTTCCAAGGGAAGTTTGGGGATTTCCCAGGGTAAAATAGACCACTTCCAAGGGAGGTTTGGGGATTTCCCAGGTGAAAATAGACCACTTCCAAGGGAGGTTTGGGGATTTCCCAGGGTAAAATAGACCACTTCCAAGGGAAGTTTGGGGATTTCCCAGGGTAGAATAGACCACTTCCAAGGGAAGGTGTGGGGATTTCCCAGGGTAAAATGGACCACTTCCAAGGGGGGATTTGGAGATTTCCCAGGGTAAAATAGACCACTTCCATGGGTATTTTTGGGTATTGTCCAGGGTAAATAGACTGCTGCCGAGGGTGTGGGATTCCCTAAATTTGAGATCAGGCATTCTCCAGAGGTGAAATTGGGAATTCCCCATGATGGTGGGGATTCTGCACATGGCAGATTGGGAATTCCCCATGGTGGTGGAGATTCTCCCAAGGTGGTGGGGATTCCTTAAATGCAAGATTGGGAATTCCCCCAGGGTGGTGGGAATTCCCTAAATGCAAAGTTGGCCATTCCCCCAGGGTGGTGGGAATTCCCTAAATGCAAAGTTGGCCATTCCCCCAGGGTGGTGGGAATTCCCTAAATGCAAAGTTGGCCATTCCCCCAGGGTGGTGGGAATTCCCTAAATGCAAAGTTGGCCATTCCCCCAGGGTGGTGGGAATTCCCTAAATGCAAAGTTGGCCATTCCCCCAGGGTGGTGGGAATTCCCTAAATGCAAAGTTGGCCATTCCCCCAGGGTGGTGGGAATTCCCTAAATGCAAGGTTGGGAATTCCCCCACAGTGGTGGAAATTCCCTAAATGCAAGGTTGGGAATTCCCCCACAGTGGTGGGAATTCCCTAAATGCAAGGTTGGGAATTCCCCCATGGTAGTGGGAATTCCCTAAGTGCAAGGTTGGGAATTCCCCCATGGTGGTGGGAATTCCCTAAATGCAAGATTGGGAATTCCCCCATGGTGGTGGGAATTCCCTAAATGCAAGATTGGGAATTCCCCCAGGGTGGTGGGAATTCCCCAAATGCAAGATTGGGAATTCCCTAAATGCAAGATTGGGAATTCCCTAAATGCAAGATTGGGAATTCCCTAAATGCAAGATTGGGAATTCCCTAAATGCAAGATTGGGAATTCCCCAAGGGTGGTGGGAATTCCCTAAATGCAAGATTGGGAATTCCCCCAGGGTGGTGGGAATTCCCTAAATGCAAGATTGGGAATTCCCCCAGGGTGGTGGGAATTCCCTAAATGCAAGGTTGGGAATCCCCCCATGGTGGTGGGAATTCCCTAAATGCAAGGTTGGGAATTCCCCCAGGGTGGTGGGAATTCCCTAAATGCAAGATTGGGCATTCCCCCAGGGTGGTGGGAATTCCCTAAATGCAAGGTTGGGAATTCCCCCATGCAAGATTGGGAATTCCCCCAGGGTGGTGGGAATTCCCTAAATGCAAGGTTGGGAATTCCCTAAATGCAAGGTTGGGAATTCCCCCATGCAAGATTGGGAATTCCCCCAGGGTGGTGGGAATTCCCTAAATGCAAGGTTGGGAATTCCCCCATGCAAGATTGGGAATTCCCCCAGGGTGGTGGGAATTCCCTAAATGCAAGGTTGGGAATTCCCTAAATGCAAGGTTGGGAATTCCCCCATGCAAGATTGGGAATTCCCCCAGGGTGGTGGGAATTCCCTAAATGCAAGGTTGGGAATTCCCCCATGCAAGATTGGGAATTCCCCCAGGGTGGTGGGAATTCCCTAAATGCAAGGTTGGGAATTCCCCCATGCAAGATTGGGAATTCCCCCATGCAAGATTGGGAATTCCCCCAGGGTGGTGGGAATTCCCTAAATGCAAGGTTGGGAATTCCCCCATGCAAGATTGGGCATTCCCCCAGGGTGGTGGGAATTCCCTAAATGCAAGGTTGGGAATTCCCCCATGCAAGATTGGGAATTCCCCCAGGGTGGTGGGAATTCCCCAAATGCAGGATTGGGAATTCCCCCAGGGTGGTGGGAATTCCCTCAATGCAAGATTGGGAATTCCCTCCATGCAGGATTGGGAATTCCCCCATGCAAGATTGGGAATTCCCCATGATGGTTGGGATTCCCCAAATGCAAGGTTGGGAATTCCCCCAGGGTGGTGGGAACACTTCAGTCAACCACCTATGGGGACCTATTAGGTCTATATATTCTTATAGATGTGTTGGCCTCATAGGTGTCAACTGGTTGGGAATTTCCTGCCTCTAGAGATTCTCCACCTCATGGCTGGGGAATCTCCAGACCTGCCATGCAATAGATGCTGGAGAAAGTGGGGGAAATACATTTTGGTTGTCAATATATTGCAGTGGCTGGGGTCCAAATATGATTTTTTCCCCAATATTACCTGCATTTTCTGGGCATTCCCCAGGCTGAATTGACCAACTTCCCAGTCCAATCCAAAAAGTGACCTGCACATAGTATTTTCCCAGCCCAGCTTCTGAGGGTTTGGGGCCAGGGAAGCCTCAGGCCAGGCCATGAAGCCCTACAAGCCCAACATGAGGGATTGGCTTCACCCAAAAGCTGGGGATGTTGGCTTGGGCATGGCTTACCAGTACAAAAATGATATTTAATACAAAGTATTTCTACACAAGTTGCACTCAGTGTGCACTGGGAAAAACTATAAGAAACTCTGGGGCATGATATAGAGCACCTAGGAGAGTTGGACTAATGAAGAATCAGAGAAAAAACAGCACACCCAGTTCCAATATAATCCAAATTTCATCATACAGGACCTTTCACCAGAAAAAGGGAAATACCTCTAGACATGCCAGTGCAATAGTGACAAAAAATATATCAGCTGGAAGGTATATTCAAGTAGAATCACCTTGTAGAAAACCAGGAGGTTAGGTGCAATGGTGAAGAATCTGAAAATGAAATGCTGAGGATGGGTGAGAGAACTGAAGGGGTGAGGTCTTCCAAAGGGGCCTCTATAGCCTGGAAGAGAGAACTGTCCAAGGAAGGACATCTGAGGCAGTCTGAGATCTGTCTGAACACAGCAGAAGGCAACTCAAGGCCTTCTCTACCTTGAACTCAAACTCATAACTCAGAACTTCACTATTATTTTGTGTAAGTAGTTACAGTGGAGAGTAAGTGCACATGGGCTTACTTAAGCCACATCATGTGTCTCCCCTCGAAGCTAAGTAAAGTCTAAAGTAAATGAACAAAAATAAAAGTAAAAGAAAGTAAAAGCAGTAAAGTAGAAGTAAAAGTAAAAACTATAAAATAAAATAAATATCTTAGTGGGGAGTACTCACTCCCTACATCCCCAGGTCACTTGAGAATTCAACCATCCTCGGTTGCAAACTGAGAGTAGGAGCTCGAAGGTGCCCATGGGGAAAGGTAGCAGACAGGCTCGCCGACGGACGATGGCTGTGCGAAACTTCATGAGACTCGAGAAGATGGCAAAGGGGAGTGTAGGGAAGGTGTAGGAAAAGAAACTGAATGAATATGCGCACCCCATCCCGAGATATCAGCACAACCAGCTCGAGACACCACTGCACATGAAATTCCAGATTTCTCAACAAGGGCTGTACGAACCGTGACACGAGGTATACCATTCGAAAGCACTGGTCGAGTAGTACTATATCCCAAAAAAGCGAAAGGTGAGGCGAAGAACTGAGGGAGATACGATGTAGACAGTGTGTAGGCCAGCATAAGGGGTGGGAAGAGGAGGCTGCTGCGCAACAACCGCTGAGGCAATCGATACGAAACTGCAGGTAACAGTAGAGGACACCTAGGAAGAGATGGTGAAAAAGGAACCAGACCGATTGACCTGCCCAGTCCCGAGATATCCGCCAGGTCGCCTCATACCTCCTCCATACACAGAAACTCTCATATCTCCACAACCGTCGAGTGCGTAGGAATGAGAAAAATATCACCAGGTATCCATAAGCAATTAGTAGCACCATGGCAAAAAGCGAGAGGCGCGATGCCAAAATGAGTGAGATGTGCGATCCCAACCTCGTCACCCTGCTCAGACACGAAAACCCAAATAACACTGCAACGGCGAACGCGCGTGCTACATCTCGAATATCTTCTGGTAGATGTCGTCTAGGGAATCCACTTCTGAAAGAAGCGAATGATTCGGCGCGGAATTGCATGGGTTACAGCCTAAGCAGGGTAGGGGCTAAGAGGGCAGCATGGCATCGGTGAGGAACCGCTAGGTGGAAATCTATGAAACTCCGGGAGGTGATAGGAACGCTCGAGGAGAGTTGGGAGAATGAGGAATTGTGGGAAAAGGCGCACCCGTTCCCGAGATATTAGCAAAACTGTCTCATACCCCTCTGCACACTAGGAAAACCCATATCTCTACAACCGCTGAGCGCGAAGCCATAAGAAAGGCATCACCAGGTAGCCAGTAACAGGTAGAACCACCATGCGAGAAAGCGAGAGGCTTGACGCGAAAATGGCCGAGATACGCGAACCCGACCTCGCCACCCTGTCCAAATACAAAAACTCGAATAAGTTTTGAACCGCAAAAGCGCGCGCGACGTCTTATATATCTTCTGGTAGATACCGTCTAGTATGTTCGCGTCTGAGAAAAGCGAGCGATTCGGGAGAGAACTGCGCGAGTTAGGATATAAATGGGGTAGGGGATGGGAGGATGGCATCGCGTTGATGGGGAACTGCAAAGTGGAATTCTATGAAACTTCAGGAGGTGATAGCGAAGTGCGAGGAGAGTTGGGAGAACGCGGAAACAAGGAAAACGGCGCACCCAATCAAGAGATATTCCAGATTTTGTCCTACAGTGCCTTTCTCCAAAGAATGGGAGATACCTCTGGATGCGCTGAGCCAATTATGACAAAATATATACCATTTGAAAGGTATCGTCGAGTACATCCAGAATCCCGGTTTGCGAGAGGGACGGATGAGTGGTTGCTGAGATATCGAGTCGGCAAGGTGGGGGATGACAGAGGTGTGCAGCGGCCTAACACTCGGTAAGGGGAAGCTCAAAGAATGATACATATATTCATGAAAAAAAGAATAAACACAATAAAAAGATCCCAATGGGTCAAAGCAGCCCCCTGTCTACTCAGTACAGCCTGAACGAAGGCTGAGGTGTGCAGCTGCAGCTGTGCGACCTTCTCGGAATCTCGAGTGTGTTGACGCGCGCATCACCAAAATTGCCAAACTCCGCTATTCCCCGATAAGGAATATAGTTCAGGGGGCTGTGCCACTGACATGCCGTGAGTGTGTACACTCGACTAGTAGTCAGGGGTGGCCCGCAGCCTGGGCCTTCCCCACATTGTGGCTGTGTCATGCCTTAATTGCCCCCATCCTCCTACTCCGCTTTTTTGATTATGTAAGCAAAAAAGCGGTCTCCCGGGCTTCATCTCTGCCTCACCACACTTCCTCCTTGCATTGTAGCATGCTATAATGTATCTTAATAGATCTGGGGCATTTTACCCCTTAGATAGACACACAATTCTCATCCAATTTAGGCCATCAAATGAGGGTCAAAATACATAGGGGAAAAATGCGAAATCCGCTCCCAATTCTGCAGTTTTTGATATATCACCATAGGAATTTCAGGCCATGCCCCCCTGACATATCTCTACAATCTATCAAAATAACAAATCCCCACAGGCATCCCTTCTTGGGTTATGATCAGTTCTCTCCCTCCCCCTGCTGACTTATATCCTTCACTCTGGTGTGAATTCTGATAGTTGGGAAGCATGGGGGGCGCATAGGACAATATATCTGTAAAGTTATATGGGGGGTTTGGATGACAGATATGATGTGGGTCCGCTTTTTCACCTTTTTCTTCAGACGGGTACCACACATTATCCACATTATTAACATATCTTAAAATTTCATGGGAGGTTTCCTGTTATATATATCTACCCACATACAACGTTCCAAGTCCATCCAAAGAGTATTGAAAGTGCTAGAAGGAAGCCGAGTTTCTTGGACCGTGGGAAAGTGGCCGAAGAGTTTAGGAGACTTGCAAAACATATCAAAAAGTCATCATAACACATCACAGAAGATGCTAATGATGAAAATAGGATTATATCCAGAAAGCGCCATGTATTCTACAGTCTCTATGACCATTGAAATAGCCTATATCTGTCCATAATATGTCGAGGCAAAAACCATGCCATCAGTGTGCTTCAATCTTGCAGACACCCAATGCCAGACACCTCATCAGTATTTCGCACTTTTGCCACTTTGGGCCACGATATAAGATGTTAAAGCTTAGAAATATATTCATATACAGGCAAATATGAATTTCCCAAACTATAAAGTCAATAGAGCAGCTCTGTGATGTGTTATGATGACTTTTTGATATGTTTTGCAAGTCTCCTAAACTCTTCGGGCACTTTCCCACGGTCCAAGAAACTCGGCTTCCTTCTAGCACTTTCAATACTTTTTGGATGGACTTGGAACGTTGTATGTGGGTAGATATATATAACAGGAAACCTCCCATGAAATTTTAAGATATGTTAATAATGTGGATAATGTGTGGTACCCGTCTGAAGAAAAAGGTGAAAAAGCGGACCCACATCATATCTGTCATCCAAACCCCCCATATAACTTTACAGATATATTGTCCTATGCGCCCCCCATGCTTCCCAACTATCAGAATTCACACCAGAGTGAAGGATATAAGTCAGCAGGGGGAGGGAGAGAACTGATCATAACCCAAGAAGGGATGCCTGTGGGGATTTGTTATTTTGATAGATTGTAGAGATATGTCAGGGGGGCATGGCCTGAAATTCCTATGGTGATATATCAAAAACTGCAGAATTGGGAGCAGATTTCGCATTTTTCCCCTATGTATTTTGACCCTCATTTCATGGCCTAAATTGGATCAGAATTGTGTGTCTATATAAGGGGTAAAATGCCCCAGATCTATTAAGATACAATATAGCATGCTACAATGCAAGGAGGAAGTGTGGTGAGGCAGAGATGAAGCCCGGGAGACCGCTTTTTTGCTTACATAATCAAAAAAGCGGAGTAGGAGGATGGGGGCAATTAAGGCATGACACAGCCACAATGTGGGGAAGGCCCAGGCTGCGGGCCACCCCTGACTACTAGTCGAGTGTACACACTCACGGCATGTCAGTGGCACAGCCCCCTGAACTATATTCCTTATCGGGGAATAGCGGAGTTTGGCAATTTTGGTGATGCACGCGTCAACCCACTCGAGATTCCGAGAAGGTCGCGCAGCTGCAGCTGCACACCTCAGCCTTCGTGCAGGCTGTACTGAGTAGACAGGGGGCTGCTTTAACCCATTGGGATCTTTTTATTGTGTTTATTCTTTTTTTCATCAATATATGTATCATTCTTCGAGCTTCCCCTTACCGAGTGCTAGGCCGCTGCACACCTCTGTCATCCCCCACCTAGCCGACTCGATATCTCGACAACCACTCATCCGTCCCTCTCGCAAACCGGGATTCTGGATGTACTCGACGATACCTTTCAAATGGTATATATTTTGTCATAATTGGCTCAGCGCATCCAGAGGTATCTCCCATTCTTTGGAGAAAGGCACTGTAGGACGAAATCTGGAATATCTCTTGATTGGGTGCGCCGTTTTCCTTGTTTCCGCGTTCTCCCAACTCTCCTCGCACTTCGCTATCACCTCCTGAAGTTTCATAGAATTCCACTTTGCAGTTCCCCATCAACGCGATGCCATCCTCCCATCCCCTACCCCATTTATATCCTAACTCGCGCAGTTCTCACCCGAATCGCTTGCTTTTCTCAGACGCGAACATACTAGACGGTATCTACCAGAAGATATATAAGACGTCGCGCGCGCTTTTGCGGTTCAAAACTTATTCGAGTTTTTGTATTTGGACAGGGTGGCGAGGTCGGGTTCGCGTATCTCGGCCATTTTCGCGTCAAGCCTCTCGCTTTCTCGCATGGTGGTTCTACCTGTTACTGGCTACCTGGTGATGCCTTTCTCATGGCTTCGCGCTCAGTGGTTGTAGAGATATGGGTTTTCCTAGTGTGCAGAGGGGTATGAGACAGTTTTGCTAATATCTCGGGAACGGGTGCGCCTTTTCCCACAATTCCTCATTCTCCCAACTCTCCTCGAGCGTTCCTATCACCTCCCGGAGTTTCATAGATTTCCACCTAGTGGTTCCTCACCGACGCCATGCTGCCCTCTTAGCCCCTACCCTGCGTAGGCTGTAACCCATGCAATTCCACGCCGAATCGTTCGCTTCTTTCAGAAGTGGATTCCCTAGACGACATCTACCAGAAGATATTCGAGATGTAGCACGCGCATTCGCCGTTGCGGTGTTATTTGGATTTTCGTGTCTGAGCAGGGTGACGAGGTTGGGATCGCACATCTCACTCATTTTGGCATCGCGCCTCTCGCTTTTTGGAATGGTGCTACTAATTGCTTATGGATACCTGGTGATACCTTTCTCATTCCTACGCACTTGACGGTTGTGGAGATATGAGAGTTTCTGTGTATGGAGGAGGTATGAGGCGACCTGGCGGATATCTCGGGACTGGGCAGGTCAATCGGTCTGGTTCCTTTTTCACCATCTCTTCCTAGGTGTCCTCTACTGTTACCTGCAGTTTCGTATCAATTGCCTCAGCGGTTGTTGCGCAGCAGCCTCCTCTTCCCACCCCTTATGCTGGCCTACACACTGTCTACATCGTATCTCCCTCAGTTCTTCGCCTCGCCTTTCGCTTTTCTGGGATATAGTACTACTCGATCAGTGCTTTCGAATGGTATACCTCGTGTCATGGTTCGTACAGCCCTTGTTGAGAAATCTGGAATTTCATGTGCAGTGGTGTCTCGAGCTTGTTTTGCTGATATCTCGGGATGGGGTGCGCATATTCATTCAGTTTCTTTTCCTACACCTTCCCTACACTCCCCTTTGCCATCTTCTCGAGTCTCATGAAGTTTCGCACAGCCATCGTCCTTCGGCGAGCCTGTCTGCTACCTTTCCCCATGGGCACCTTCGAACTCGTACTCTCAGTTTGCAACCGAGGATGGTTGAATTCTCAAGTGACCTGGGGATGTAGGGAGTGAGTACTCCCCACTAAGATATTTATTTTATTTTATAGTTTTTACTTTTACTTCTACTTTACTGCTTTTACTTTCTTTTACTTTTATTTTTGTTCATTTACTTTAGACTTTACTTAGCTTCGAGGGGAGACACATGATGTGGCTTAAGTAAGCCCATGTGCACTTACTCTCCACTGTAACTACTTACACAAAATAATAGTGAAGTTCTGAGTTATGAGTTTGAGTTCAAGGTAGAGAAGGCCTTGAGTTGCCTTCTGCTGTGTTCAGACAGATCTCAGACTGCCTCAGATGTCCTTCCTCAGACAGTTCTCTCTTCCAGGCTATAGAGGCCCCTTTGGAAGACCTCACCCCTTCAGTTCTCTCACCCATCCTCAACATTTCATTTTCAGATTCTTCACCATTGCACCTAACCTCCTGGTTTTCTACAAAGTGATTCAACTTGAATATACCTTCCAGCTGATATATTCTTTGTCACTATTGCACTGGCATGTCTAGAGGTATGTCCCTTTTTCTGGTGAAAGGTCCTGTATGATGAAATTTGGATTATATTGGGACTGGGTGTGCTGTTTGTTCTCTAATTCTTCATTAGTCCAACTCTCCTAGATGCTCTATATCATGCCCCAGAGTTTCTTATAGTTTTTCCCAGTGCACACTGAGTGCAACTTGTGTAGAAATACTTTGTACTAAATATCATTTTCGTACTGGTAAGCCATGCCCAAGCCAACATCCCCAGCTTTTGGGTGAAGCCAATCCCTCATGTTGGGCTTGTAGGGCTTCATGGCCTGGCCTGAGGCTTCCCTGGCCCCAAGCCCTCAGAAGCTGGGCTGGGAAAATACTATGTGCAGGTCACATTTTGGATTGGACTGGGAAGTTGGTCAATTCAGCCTGGGGAATACACAGAAAATGCAGGAAATATTGGGGAAAAAATCATATTTGGACTCCAGCCACTCCAATATATTGACACCCAAAATGTATTTCCCCCACTTTCTCCAGCATCTATTGCATGGCAGGTCTGAAGATTCCCCAGCCATGAGGTGGAGAATCTCCAGAGGCAGGAAATTCCCAACCAGTTGACACCTATTAGGCCAACACATCTATAAGAAAATATGGACCTAATAGGTCCCCATAGGTGGTTGACTGAAGTGTTCCCACCACCCTGGGGGAATTCCTGAATCCCAACCATCATGGGGAATTCCCAATCTTGCATGGGGGAATTCCCAATCTTGCATGGAGGGAATTCCAAATCTTGCATTGAGGGAATTCCCACCACCCTGGGGGAATTCCCAATCCTGCATTTGGGGAATTCCCACCACCCTGGGGGAATTCCCAATCTTGCATGGGGGAATTCCCAACCTTGCATTTAGGGAATTCCCACCACCCTGGGGCAATTCCCAACCTTGCATGGGGGAAATCCCAACCTTGCATTTAGGGAATTCCCAACCTTGCATGGGGGAATTCCCAACCTTGCATTTAGGGAATTCCCAACCTTGCGTGGGGGAATTCCCAACCTTGCATTTAGGGAATTCCCAACCTTGCGTGGGGGAATTCCCAACCTTGCATTTAGGGAATTCCCAACCTTGCATTTAGGGAATTCCCACCACCCTGGGGGAAATCCCAATCTTGCATTTGGGGAATTCCCACCACCCTGGGGGAATTCCCAATCTTGCATTTGGGGAATTCCCACCACCCTGGGGGAATTCCCAATATTGCATTTGGGGAATTCCCACCACCCTGGGGGAATTCCCAATCTTGCATTTGGGGAATTCCCAATCTTGCATTTGGGGAATTCCCACCACCATGGGGGAATTCCCAACCTTGCACTTCGGGAATTCCCACCACCATGGGGGAATTCCCAACCTTGCATTTAGGGAATTCCCACCACCATGAGGGAATTCCCAACCTTGCATTTAGGGAATTCCCACCACCATGGGGGAATTCCCAACCTTGCACTTAGGGAATTCCCATCACCGTGGGGGAATTCCCAACCTTGCACTTAGGGAATTCCCATCACCATGGGGGAATTCCCAACCTTGCACTTAGGGAATTCCCATCACCATGGGGGCATTCCCAACCTTGCATTTAGGGAATTCCCACCACCCTGGGGGAATTCCCAATCTTGCATTTAGGGAATTCCCACCACCCTGGGGGAATTCCCAACTTTGCATTTAGGGAATTCCCACCACCCTGGGGGAATGGCCAACTTTGCATTTAGGGAATTCCCACCACCCTGGGGGAATTCCCAATCTTGCATTTAAGGAATCCCCACCACCTTGGGAGAATCTCCACCACTATGGGGAATTCCCAATCTGCCGTGTGCAGAATCCCCACCATCATGGGGAATTCCCAATTTCACCTTTGGAGAATGCCTGATCTCAAATTTAGGGAATCCCCACCACCAGGGGGAATTCCCAAAGGAATCCCACACCCTTGGCAGCAGTCCATTTACCCTGGACAATACCCAAAAATACCCATGGAAGTGGTCTATTTTACCCTGGGAAATCTCCAAATCCCCCCTTGGAAGTGGTCCATTTTACCCTGGGAAATCCCCACACCTTCCCTTGGAAGTGGTCTATTTTACCCTGGGAAATCCCCAAACTTCCCTTGGAAGTGGTCTATTTTCACCTGGGAAATCCCCAAACTTCCCTTGGAAGTGGTCTATTTTACCCTGGGAAATCCCCAAACCTCCCTTGGAAGTGGTCTATTTTACCCTGGGAAATCCCCAAACTTCTCTTGGAAGTGGTCTATTTTCACCTGGGAAATCCCCAAACTTCCCTTGGAAGTGGTCTATTTTACCCTGGGAAATCCCCAAACCTCCCTTGGAAGTGGTCTATTTTCACCTGGGAAATCCCCAAATTCTCCCTTGGAAGTGGGCTATTTTAACCTGGGAAATCCCTAAGTTGTGAGGGTTGGTGGGGAAAGTCCCTTTGGGACCCCAGGCACCCTGTATGGTGATGGGGCAAATGGACTTTCCCCCCCTTGGCATGTGAGCTCCTGGGAAATCTCCAAGCCCTGCCTATGCCAGTGGCATGTGGGAATACCCAAGAAGTTGATACCTATTAGGTATAAACATCTGTAGAAATATGTCAACCTAATAGGTCCTCGAGAGGGGGTGACTGAAGTGATGCAGCACCGTACACAACGGAGGCAGACGGCGACATGCTAAAACCTGGTGGAGGTGTGATGTAACAATGCCATGTGCGTGTTTTTGACCATCATTAAGCACCGAAGGATTGGCGGCTGTCAGCACGACCTCTGACATCTCTACTGAGTGATTCTTTCCTAGACCCGTTTTTAGCTCTTTCAAGTAACATGTCAGATTTTTTGAGATTTTAAGATGGGCAATTTAATGGCAAATGAAATGTGGATTCTGTACTTAAAATATAATTTGACATTTAGGAAATGTCAAAATTTCACATTATGTACCAAATGGTATGCGAACACTTGAATTATACTTCAAATTTTATGCAATGTTCACATATAATCTGGTACACAATGCCCGCACATGCTCTTCGGAAGTTCTGTCCGTGTTCCTTCCGTGCTGGCTAATCTCTACGTGACTGCTCCTCATCCTTGCCCTGACTATACATGCCTCCCTCGAACCCAGGGTTGCAGACCCAGATAAACACCTGCGTTTTCACTCAAGAATTTCCTGTCCTTCATCTAGCACTGCATCCCCAAAGGATTTACATCTTCATTTAGTGCAGTAGCATAGTACTAATTGTTCCTCACCAAGCCTATGCTTGAATGCGCTTTGATTTTACCTCATGCGTTTTGCTACCAAAAAACGGGAAGTACAGGCAATGAAACTACTGAAAGTGCCAAAAAAAAGTGGCCTAACGTGTGACAGTTAAACTCAAAAATGTTAGACCCCTTTCCACTGTGTTAGCTTTGAATCTTGGTTTACACTGGTTTACGAGTACAAATAGGACTTAGCCAAGCTGGGATTATTTGCTCCCCAAGTTCATGGAAACTTGTAGTTTCGTCACATCACCCTATTGTCTTTTGCAGGGGCCTCCCCCTCTATGCCTTCTCTGTAGTACCTGGTAGACAACAACTTGAAGTCCTTAACAGCTGGCACCGAGTATAAGTTCAGAGAGACTCTTTCGATCAATTCAAGCATTCATTCTGTGAATGGACCCCTAGTACTGACCTTGTGATCAGGGCTGGTGTTGGTCATGGTGGTCATAATATTGTGTACACTATGTAAGTCCAGCAAGCTAGAAGTTCAACACGGATCCTCTGGATTTCAGGCTTCCGTGAAAATCCTCCTCGATGCAAAGCACACTCGAAAGTTGGTTCAGAAACAATGACGCCATATGCATCCTCAAGTTCCTGTTGTAGTTCTGTTGTATATATGTCGGTGTGCATTCAATACAACCTTCGAGATACTGGATTATCTGAAGTAAGTCACTATTGGCCTCAAGAAAGTTAGACATACTGGAATATCCAATGCGTTCAGCTCTCTTTTCCGGTCTTACTGGAGAGGAGTAAACTTGACTAAACCCGTCTTCCACCGCCATTCCATTATTCACCTAATAGTTCTCGTACTTATCCCTGTGACATGCGCAATCGTACCAGGCTTCATATGAGCAGACATTGTGACAATCTGCTCTGTCACTGCTTGTGGTATGTGGCGACGATTTCCATAGGGCGTTGTAGTTGACGATAAATGCTGAACATTACGCACCATCGATTTCCATGAACCTGGTCGTACCCCTACATACTATTTTGTCACTAGACCCTGATGCAACCTTTTTCCCGTCCCAGGGGCATGCGCACATCCCTCCGTGTTGCGCGCAGGATAGTACATTGTATGAATACGAGTGTATCCAACTCAAACAGAACGAAATCGGTAGTGAACGGTTTATATCGGTCTGAGTAAGGCGAGACGGGGTTGCAGCAATAAAACGTATCGAATCGGATGAGGCCATTCATCGTCATATCCTACATAGAGACAAAAAGATCTGCTCGTATGTACAGAAATCCGTTGTCTGCCTCTGCTGGCCTGACTCATGCGAAGAATCTGCTGCGACCAGGTCTCATCTGTTCACATCGGAGATTCTCATTACCCGATCTCGTCTGATTGGAACCGAAGTTACCGCACACAGGACTGGGAGTCAACCTCCCCTCAGACCCGTCCAGCCGTGTAACCAATTGGGTTTCTCCGTTATCTGATTGCTGACCACTGTGTTGTGTCGAAACGGCATTGGCCGAGCTATAAAGGGAAAGTTTTAGCGGTCTGAGTTTCTATGCGGACGTAGAAAGACTAGTATCATCTCTCAAGATCGCACGTTGACGGTCTGTATGTTTGTCGTTTCCGGAGTGCTAAAACGTTCTGATATGTGCTGCGACTCTTTGCAGGTTGATCAGCAATATGACAGATTTATACTTTCCCATGCACCCACCTGCCCCTGCCGAACTGCGCCTCATCACGGTCATTAGGTACAAGGCCCTCCCTCCTGCAGGGGGAAAGTTCACCGTAAACGCCATCAACACCGACTTGAATGTCCCTGTGTCTGACCCTTTCGACGTTCCGGGCGACTACTACGAGCATGTGAGGCGATTCCTGTGGCGCCATCAGGTGTTCATGGGAGTGGAAAAGCGAAAAGACGAGTTGTCCCTGGCTGTGGGCCTGTCCACACGCGCTCAATGTTACATTTCCTACATGGATGCGATGATCGAAAGTCTCTTTACCAAAGCGAGAAGGTCCGGGGGGGGTGACTGGCGGTCAAATCTGTTTGATCTCTACCTGGTGGTCGACCATCTCGTCCAAGGACATGAGTATAACGTGGGTTGGCTGTGGAGGATGGAGAATCCTGATCGAATTCTGGAAACAGTTGATGTCAACACGCTAGGTAAGTTTCATTGAGTCTACGCTCTTTAGTCCACCTCGTGAACTTGAGTAGACTGGAAAACGTTTTATGCCGCCGCGGACAAGAAAAACCCGGTCTGGACCGGCTCATCATATCAATTTGATATCGCCAATGTGGCAGAGGGCGGCTGGCAGGACCTTGCGGACGCAACTGCAAACTATCTAGGATTGACCAACCCAAAGGTCAAGTATCAGTGATGTCGTCCATTTCTACCACTCGGCCATGTCGCTTTCTGTGATGTAGCAAAGAACTTGTACTATCCAATTTGATGCTGCCTTCGCTAAACTCAGGAGTTGCCGTTGCAGGCGTAGAAATATTGCTTGCTCGCCAGTGTGGGGTATATCACTGGACCGTGAGGCCTAGTTCCGATCACAAGAATCAGTCTAGTGGCAAGGATGACAAGGGAATCAGGAAGGGTCTCGCTGGCTCGCATGAAGTCGAGAGATGAATGCTTAATGATAGCACAGGTCAGTGTGCTGAGCGAGAGACAACAGTGAAACGGCTCATCTGTGCCTCCTGAATATAGCAGTAATGAAACTGGGGAAATTCTGCGCTCACATCACATACAGTTTGCGTCGATCTGTGAATGAGATAGTACTATAACTGATCATATTTTTCGGAGAGATATGCATTTACATAGTACTATAGTCGTAGTTTACATATGTCACAACGACAGGATCATATCATAGTGAAGGGGAGAATAGCTACAATACATAGATGACGATGAATGGCCGCCCAGCCATTAGACATACCACCCGAACAGTAGAGCTGGTAGGTAATTTGGTTGCGTGGTGTGAGCTCTGATTAAAATGTACCGGCCACCCTTTAGGACGGTTACTCTTTAAGCAGTTTAGATTTCCCTGACATGGTCACTCTAACTGTCTGCACATTTGACCTGTGTTCCATACTGTATTGTGCCGAACAAGTCCCGGGCGAATGCATCCTTCGTATCTAACTCAGCCACCTGGGTACCCCTACTCCTTAAGCTGTGAGTTTCTCTGATTCCCTGCAGCGGTTCTTACTTAGGGTGGGGCTCTGCTAGTGGTGCGACTGATCTGCTGGACAAATTTGCAGTTCACTTGTTAGGTTGGAGTTTGGCGAAATTCCATGGTTTGGATCCGAAGGCATGAGTTTAAGTGGAATAACATTGAGACTTGTCGGCCGCACTACGAACCTGAATTGCTGTCCATAAAATGCAGTGGCTTCCAGGACTCTTCACAAGTGTTAGGTCGATGTGAACCCTGCGTCAAAAATTCGACAGAAAACTCCACTGCGGCATCGAATACTTGTCTATAGTAAGACTACCGGAGTAATGCGCTAACTACAAGGGATCCGCCATCGCTTTCACACCCCCGCCACCTGTTACCTGCAAGGGCTTTCAACAGAGACTATCGAGTCCTGGGCATGCTTGCGCCATCGTGCTCGATGATTACCTCGACCTCCTATCCGCTTGTACTCTGAATAGAAACCACAGACGTGTTTTCCTCTGCGAAAGTATTCCAAGCTTGAGATAGCTGAGTGATTCGAGTCGTAAGGTGCTTTCGAAAATGTGGAACTTCGTCGTCCACCCAAAGAGCCTGGCACTCAAGGGTGGTCATACTCATTTCTGCCTGTGGATATGTTGGTGCTCAAACATAAATCACCACGAAATGTCATGGAGGGCATACAGTCATCATGCTGCAAAAATCCTCCGGGTTACTCAAAAATAATTTGCTTAGGTGGAGAAGATATATTCCACAATCCCATGAATTGGGTTGAAGTGGCACCTACCCGCCCCCGTATATTAGCAGGAGTGTTCTGCCATCTTAGACCGCTAGTTTCACCTGGATTTTTTTGCCGATGGCTTCGCGCACCTGGCCAATGTTCTTCCTTGCCTTCGCTTCTTTGCCAAGGTAGGCCATCAAAGTTTCGATGACCTTCGGGTGGCTATGGCCAAGCGAATCGAGAGTGAAGATGTAAGCTCTGCACCACCGTTGAGCACGAGCCCATATGAAGATCAGTATGGTACTGCTTACTGGGACGAGCACTTCATCTTCCCCTTCAGCTGGGCGGTCGTTGATGGCGGCTCCGCCAGTGGTGGTTGTAATACGTGATGGGGTTCGTATATAATTGCGAGGTACCAGTGACAGCTGGGCATTGTTATCTCATGTCAAGGGTGGGAAGAAGGATATCTCACTTTTCATTGATAGGCACGATGAGGTATCTTTTCGCAAAGATGTCCACCTTTGATGTCCACGAGCTTACGCATCTGTATCCGCACTCAACGCTGTGTGGTTTCAGAATCTTCAATGCAAACCTGTGTTGCTCACTTACCTCCCTGAGCTGAGTTTGCTGTAGAAAAAGGGACTGAAAATATGTACCAGGTCTGCAAGTAGCCGATCCTTCCCACGGAGTTCGTTCAGCCATAGTCTATGTTATCTTATCAGTTTCATGAATGACTTTGATCTAGAATGATATCGTACGTCAGCCCGAACTCAATTAGAGTGTCGTTTAACCATTGCTGTGGTTCAAGCCGCTTCAGGTCGCAGTGCCAGATGTCGATTGCGCCGGACCCACTCCGAGGGTACCTGAGGATCCTTCAAAGCAGCATGTTAATGATGAATTGTATGGAGAGAAACGACACATACACTCCATCGCTTTCCAGGAACTGTGGGGATGTCTGTGGAGGTAGAATTGACTTGGGACTTTGAACCGTAGGTTGACTTGATGGGCTAAGGAATTGGTGTCGACTATTCTTACCATGTCGTGGTTGCCTACATGCAGATGAGAGACGAATCTGGAAGGTAAGGTGCACTGCGTACAAGGTGCAAGCCGAAGTCTGCCTTCTCACAGCCTTTGGACTCGGTGCTGACGAGCTCTCTATGGACGAGTGATAAACTCAACCTTAACATTGAAAGGAGGGAGTAGAATTCTTGCCATTTTCATTAGCACACAGTTGAACTTGGATTTCACTTATCACCTCAAGGAGACTGGCTGGCGTGTAGCCCAAGTCAGAGCTGGAGGACATTGCAGTAACTTCCTCTGGGATGGCGGCTTTCAAAGCATTGGTAAGGTCCCGGTCAAGGCACAGAAATGTCGCGCCGTACAAGAAGACGGGACCCTTGGTGCCAATTTTGCAACTGTTTTACTTCTCCTTCCTGAAAATTGTGAGTAAGGAATAGCTTCAAATTCGCACAGGTACCTTTCCACTCCATATTTTTAGAACCAAGCAATGATGCAGCAGCATCTGCAATCGCCTGCCAGTCCGTTTCCGGCACGTTAGTAACAATGAAGTTATATTTTGACCCGGACCAGAGTGGGTTTTCCGCGTCACATTGTTTGTAAAAGCTCGACCAGTCTGGGTACAGGCATGCAAAGACTGACAACCAGCATTTTTTGGCACCCACCAAGCGATTCAACGTCAACACACTCTAGAATAATATCGGGGTGTTCCAGCCTCCATTTGTCGCCAACATCGTATTGATGCCGGCCGATCAAATTCTCCACAACCAGATAGAGATCGAAGAGCGAGGAACGGACCATGCGCTTATGATCGTCTTGCTCACGAGCTGGAGCCAGAAGGCTTTCTATCATCGCATCCATATAAACGATGTAACGTTGGAAGAGGGTGCGCAATCCGGGGGTGATATGAATGGTTTTGTGTCGAGAATACACTTCCATCAGTGCTTGGTGACGCCATAGGAAGCGCCGGAGGTGTTCGTAGTAGTAGCAAGGTAGTTCTATCTGTTCCCCGTCCATTTCACGCAACTCTGTGTTGTATGTTTGAACTGTGAAGTGGTCGCCACGTGGGGGGTTTGCCATGTATCTGACCAGCAGGATTAGCCGGATCTCATGCTGAGATGGTGCGTTGGTGGGGAAGAAGACGTCGGTCATTTGGAGGGTGGTTTCCGTGGATGAAGAGGAGTAAAACTAGTTACAGCTGTGTGCGAAAACACGGAGAAGCGCAAAATATTGCACGCATGCAAAAGTTGTTCCGGAAAAGGAAATGCAGGAAATTAGGTAGTGCAGTACGCTAATAGCACTACCATTTCGTCATAGTTGCCTCGTCGTTTTTCCAGTGAATGGCCCAGGCTGTGAGCGTGTCAGCAATAACCAAGGAGAAGAAGAAGAAGCATTCCATCACCATTATGGCATGCTTCGAATTCTCTTCACCACCAGTTGAAGACGATGTCGAAAAGCAGCATGCCCTCCAACAACACTCAGTAGTTCTGTACCTTCCAACGGAAACCTTGCAGTGTAGACGTGTGTGAAGTTCATCAGGGCTCGGAGACAGATAAAGTATACCTTACGGTTTACTCTGATGATCAGGAACATGGCTACATTCCCCTCTGTGACGTAGAGATGGTTGATGAACCTTTGAGCCAAAGCTGCATATGTGGTAAGATAGACTTTCAGTCAGGTGTGTTTACTTTACAGCTAATACATTTTCTGAACAGTTGATCGCCCCATCCGTATCAGTATGGATCCGTGCGAAAAAGAGAGGGGAGCGTGGTACCGGAATGGAGAAGCAAGGATCGAACGTTACATAGTTCCAGTAGACTGTACTACAGTTTCCTACTTTTCCTTTCCTGGGAATAAGTCGTGCGTGCTCTCAAAACATTTTGCTTTTCTCAATAGGGAGTCTCAAGTTATAGGCCGGCCAGTCGGTGACGTGGCAGAGAGCGTGGAATTCATCTACAACTCATGGAGAGGCCGTCTAAAGAGATGACTTCAGCCAGTGAAACTTATGGGCTGGCCCGTCCCCGATATGGAGTGAGACGGGGCAACTCATGGATGGGCCAGTGCATCGAGTGAGGAAGGACAGAGCAGCTCATGGGCTGGCCCGTCCATGGTAAAAAATGAGACAGTACAACTCATTCATTGGCCAGTCAAACAGATGAGGGCTGCCGGTGCAACGGATGGGTTGGCCCGTCCGCAATATGGAGTGAGATGGCACAACTCATGGATGAGCCAGTGCAGCAAATGAGGTGGGATGGCACAGCTCATGGGCTCACCTGTCCATAGTAAAATATCAGAAAGGACAACTCATGCACTGGCCATTCCGCGATATGGAGTGAGACGGCACAGCTCATGGGCCAGCCAGTCCATAGTAAAACATCAGACAGTACAACTCATGCACTGGCCGGGCGGCGATATGGAATGAGACGGCGCAGCTCATGGAGAGGCCAGTGCAGCAGGTGAGGGAGGATGGCACAACTCGTCCAGGTGCACCAGGCCAGTCTCGACATCGATTTCTATGGGCTTTAAGTGGGTCTTGAACGAGTGAAAAACCGTGACAATCAAGTGGACGGCTTTGGGAGCATTCTTCTTGCAGAAGATAGGACTTCCCCTTGTTGGGGCTATCCTTACTCATCCAAGCCGGACTGGTGGGTGTTGTGCAAAGTACCTCCGGGAAAACTTTGGGACGACCGGAGAAGAAAAATGAGCTCTAAATGTTCCTTGAGGGAAGGAATGGTAGCGTTTGCCTACATTGGATAAATGAATGGAGTATGGGGTGGTTGACGAACAGGTGTGTTTGGGTGGTACGATATTCCTGCAGGGGGATGGTGGTGGTAGTGGTTCGAGAGGCATCATTAAAGGTATAAATTGATATGAACACACATACCTAGAATCCGAAGTCAATCTTTTGAGCTAATAGGGCCCCTTCAGTCGCTGAAATCAGCCCCCAAATTCGGCCAACTACTTCAGTGTCATTGTATTCCCATGTACTCCCAATCAACTACATGACCATGTTGCCTTTGTACTGAACCCCTCCCAGGAACCCGAGTCTCAGCTGCTCTTACGGTAATAACAACCTTTTATTTGGTGTGTGTGACGAATTCCGCAGTCCTCGGGAAAGAAAGTTGGTCACCGCCACCTACAGTATTTCCCGACGCCAAAGCGCGACTAGTTCTGGCTCACCGTTTTAATTTATCTCCCATACCCACATCAGTCGCAATGAGAAATATTTCACATGCTTCGTCCAGCCCGACCAAGTTGGCTAATCTGTATGACAACATAGATCTTGCCTTTGGCTGCATTTTCCCCTTAGCAGCCCCTAGACGCCGACATCACCTGTGTTTTGCGACCAGACTTCGCAGAATCCCGTTCTGGATACATCGCAGACATAAAAGTTATGAAGCCGTTCACCACTTCTCCCTTTCACTAACCGGTGCTCATCCGTTGTTTGCTGTGGCATAGGGCCATATACTGCAAAATACTGGGCAGAAATGCCTTCAACTAGTTCGAGGACAAGGGCATTGAAAAAAGCGTCCCCTGCAGTGCAGTATGTATACTTGGACTCAGTTCTCAACCGCATTGAAAGGCGTCTCAAGGTCGCTGCAAAGTTCAACGGTTCCTCCTGTTCATGTCAAGCTACTGGATATCTACATGCTTCAGGTGTTCTATGTGGATTGACATAAGTATTAGCATCTACCTCTTTGCAGGGGAATAATCCTGTGAAAAATATGTGGGATAGTGACATCTTATCCAAATCCTTCGGTACATAGCACCTCCTCATACACAGGCTGTGCGTCACCGGTAACTTCTCCAGATCGGAAGGAGACACAAGAGGAGTATGGAAAAGCCTGGGAAGCCATGTCCTACCGTTGGAATACTCGCGCCCTCAGTAGCAGTGTCTGCAGCGTGTGGTTCACGATTGCAGTTTAAGCCTGGTTCACAGACTTCTATCACCACCTCATACTCCACAATGGTGACCCTTCTGGAGGAAACGGGACCCACTGATATGGAGGAGGCTAGCGAACATACCTGTCATGAATGAGGGCTGATTGGTCTTATCCATGGTCTTCCAGATGCCATTTAAGACACAATCCAGATTAGATAAAGAAAGAGATAAATGAAAAACAGAATAAGGTCCATGAAATTGTTCGCAATATTGCACAGTATATCTGACATTATCGTCAGGAAAGGAATGGGAGAGCACACGAAGAGCGGAGACCGCCCTCACGTTTCTTACTACCGGACGAACCGAAGACGAACCAATCACGAACCACCGACGAACCACCGAGGTTTCCCACGTCCTCGCTTACTTATACCCTCTGGCAACACAACTCACTTGTTACTTGCTGCATATACAGGAACCTTCGGAATACATTCAGGATGTAACCTAGATACAAACGAACTTCTAAAATGAAATGTTTCCTTAGTGGGACCATTTTCAGGAGAATGCAACCTTACATCCTATCTTCTATTATTGTTGAAAATTCCCTTCGCCGGTGAACGAAACCTACACTGCCATATTGCACAAGCAGGTAAACAAGTTACATTTGATGGCCTTAATATATTATGCCTCCAGAAGCAAATCATTTCCAAGGATAATAATGTCGTTCCACATTATTTTGATCGGTGGCCACTGAAACCAACATAAGCAGGCTAAAAAACAGTATAGACTGTTATGCTTAGGGGGTTGATATATACCATCTGAGCTATGATTTCTGTAGTTACAACTAATTGGATGCATGACAATGGGCAGTAGTTTATGCTACATTATTCTGGGAAAATGACGTCTGGAAGACAATCATGGGACCAGCCCAGTCAGTACTCACTCGTGAAAGGTACATATGTTCACTAACCTCCTCCATACCAGCGGGTCTCTTCTGTTTCTTCTGGGAGGGTCACCATCCTGGGGTAAGGGTTGTTGTAGAAGTCTGCAAACAAGGCTTTACAATCATTGATCACACGCTGCAGACATCTACTGTCAATGGCGGGAGCGCTCCAACGGTATGACATGCCTTCCCAGGCTTGTCCGAACCGCTGCTGTGCTTCCCTCCAATCTACAGAGGTCACTGGTGATGCACAGATGGTATATGGAGGTTACATACTGAATGATTTGGATAAGATGTCACCACCCCGCAAATTTGTCTTAGGGTTCTTCCTCTGCCAGCATATCAATGCTGATGGTTCATGTCTGCCCACATAGAACTCCTCAAGCATGTAGATATCCAATAGCCTGATGCGATGAGGAGGGTTGAACTTTGCAACGGCCTTGAGAGGCCTCTTGATCCAGTCGAGAACTGAGTCCAGGTATATGGCGTTGCAGAGGACTCCTTCTGCGACCTCCTCCTCGAAGGAGTTCAAAATATCCCCCCCCAATATTTTACAGTATATGGTCCTACGCCATAGCAAACGACGGATGAGCTCCCAGTAGTGAATGGACGCTGTCGTGAACAGCTTCGAAGAAGCGACATCCTTGATTTCCACGAGATCTCCAGAAAGGAATGCTTGGAGGTCGCGTCGCAAAAAGCGGGTGACGTCAGCATCAGAGGGGACGCTGACAGGAAAAAGGCAACTGGAGGGGAGATGTATGTGGTCATACATATTGCGCAAGGGCCTGGAGGAAGCAGGTAAACTTTTGCTCGTCATTGCAACTCATAGAGGCATGGGAGATGAATCATGATCGTAACTGCCGGAAGAAGTGGCGCCTTGGCATCGGCAAATGCCGCAAGTGGCAGTGACAACCCTTCAGCTTGACCGAGGACATGAACGAAAGTTCATCACGCGCAGCAGATGAAACGCTGTTACTAGCAACTCCCGGAGTACATTATGGCCAGACACCCGTAAACGGAAGAGTGGTCTAATAAGCGCAGCAGCCAGGTGCAACTTGGGGAACAACTGTAAATAGAAGTCAGGAAACAAGTTTCTTGTCAGCATGTAGTGGGAGCATATTAACCTCCATATAACTTTGCCCATGCAGCATCCACTAATTCATACGGGAAGCACATCGATGAGTGACATGCAAAGGGAAGAATGATAATACATCACTTCACAAGTTCCCTCCTTCATCCAATCAACTACAGATACGCTGTGGGTATGTGTCTGCGGGTATGCAAGGTGTCGTACGGTGTCAAGTGTGCGTATCATTTGTTGTAACGAGTGTCGGCAATGGGATCTTATAAATGACTGGGACTATCTGCATCCGAAAGAAATTTGGCCCTCAGCCCATCTAGGACTTCAGGGCCTAAACTTCGACCAAACTCCGACTGGAACGCCAAATCGATAAGTGGCGAAGCGGAGCACTTGTCTTTGGCTTCCTCAGTAGCTCACGGCCTACTGAGGGTAAGCACTTACCTGGCTTCCTAGTATACTATATACTGATACACTCTAGTACCATACAGGTACAATAATATATTCGAGTAGCTCAGGTTGTCCAGTTCTCATTGTCAGATCCTCGCTGAAACAGCTGTATGCCACGTACACCATTGAGAGGTTTCGATATTTGTTGCCATACCTGCACCGGGGGGGTTGCATCAGCAAAACCACTGGAACTCCACTATGGCGAAGGGAAGGCGGTTCTTGCACACAACAGGTGGGGAGGCCACGTGTGCATCCAAAATGCAATAGTAAATGTCCAGGGCATGCATACCTGGGAGGGGGAAATAGTGTTCGGCCTATGGTTAGTGCAAAATCTGAGGACCCGGTGAAGTACGTAGTTCATCACCTCCCACCACTTTCGTCCATCCACGTATGCTTCGAGGGGTTGGTATCCATTTCTGTGATCCACTCGAATACCAATCAATCAGAGATCATCCAATGGGAAACTCCATATTACACACTTACTGGCATCGCTCTTCATATTCGGTGAACTTGGGGCATCCTGTCTGCCATTTTGTGCCGTTGACTGTCTCTCCCAACTCGGCCATCATGCATATAATTCTCTGATACAACCATATCACACTCACCAGTGGTTTTTCACGCAGGAGGAGACGTGGAGGTTCTTAAGAGGTCCTTGCACCCCTTGACATTCCCACTTCACTCGGGTGGGGTGTGGGACACGAGAAGTATGGCACCTCCATATTCTAAATGGTTTTCGGCTTTCCATTTAGACCACCCAGGCGCCCAGCTATATCTTGCATTGGGCATACTGCACAGTAAAGTACACCCGCATGCAGTTGGGCGACATGCTGATCCGCCATGAGAGATGATGTCAATGACAAAGAAAAAATACGTTTGGAACAAATCACTTACACTTGTTTCCGGCATCTGACCACATTTGACAGTACTTATTCAGCATCCAGTTACATCAGTGCATGTGACACCTACATTGAACATTCCGTAGGTTGTGTGGGGATCGAGAGCATTCGAGAGGAATGTTCTCTGTTTGATGTTCCCTGCAGTTGTTGCGACGGGGCGCTATCCGTAGGATTGAAACGATCTAATTTATAATACGAATACTTTAGATATACAGGGAAAAAAGGACCTTCGCCTGAACTACGGAGCCTCTTGTGGCCTGTGTTCCCCAAAATGACAAGTATTCCTGAAATGGCTAAGCGGCTATAACACGAGATACACCAACATAAGATACTTAGGGAGTACTACAATACAATGAATTTATGATGAATGCGGCCGGATGACGGAAGAGTTACTCCGCATGCAATCTCGGGAGCAGGAAGTAGAGAGGTACAAAGCAGAGAAAATCCTTTCGTGATAGGTACTAAAGGTAGGATGGGTAAAAGAGTGCTGGAATTTCATAGAATCGATAGAGCATGAAGTCAAGAAAAGGATGGCCCCACCATCCTCCATTGGTTTGCGAGCTTTGAACTCCTGAGAGAACAGTTCAAAGCCACAGAGCAGTCAGTCCAGAAAACAAGTGAATCTTATGAGTCTGTTGCACATATGGCCAGCTCGGCCCAGGGATACAGACCGGGCACAGAACAACACAACTCCACAGTATCCTGCTTGTCCTTGCTCGAAATACTTAGCGGCCTGAGGGCTCCGTCAATCCAATGAATACCCATCACTCAGGGATAATCCAATGAGAAATTCCGGATTGCACACTTTACCGGCGACGCTCTTCATTATATTCGACGAACCTGAACTGGGGACGGAACTGCACGGCTCGCCTGCACGCACCGCTTGAATATGTAGCAGTAGTAAAGCTGGTGAAATGCTACACATACAGTTCGCATCGTTTTTTGGCATGAGACGCACAACTTATGATGTTTTTCGGAGAGACGTGGGCTTACAGAGTACTGTACTCGCAGATTACATATATCAGGGCTCCTGGATTACATGGTAGTCAAGCGGAGAATAGCTACAATACATAGACGAATGGTTGCATAGCGATATGGCATCAACCAGGGACTCTTCCCCCCCCACACAGCACCTCGGGAAACTTTTATTACTGCCATTGGTACATTCATCATTCAGTACGTATATAACTCACTTACCACCTTTGCATCCCTCCATTGTATGTCGCCCTCTCAACGGCAACAATGGAGCCTACTAAACATCTATGGCTCGTCAAAAAGGGCCGATTCCTCTCGAATGATCTCGATCGTTACAGCAGTGATCTTGGGGTGTTCAATGTGGGTGTCACATGCAGGATATAACTGGATATTGAATGAGTCCCGTGATATGCGGTCAGATGCTGCGATCGGGTGTAGGTGTATTTGTTTTGAATTTATCTCTTGATTCGTGGTAGACAACGTTCCTCATAGCGCCTCGTCAAGTCCCCGACTGCGTGCAGGTGTTTTCTTAAATATCTGTATTTAAGTGCATGTGCGCGCCGTGCCCTGTATTGCACCATATTCAACATGTAACGGCTGACTTGGGTCCCTATGGCCTGCCCTAATCCACAGGTACGCCAATGCCCTACGGGCAGAACCTTAGTTCTCCCGCTGTCCTCCATTTCGGCAGCCATTTCTGACGCCTCACCCTGTGGAGGGCTTACTGTCCTTTTGAAGTAACTTGGCCACGTGAGCAATTTGTAGAAAGACATTCTCTGGTTGACTATAGCCCCTCAATGTGAGACCAGAATTGCAAGAAAAGTATATCTCTGAAACTCCGACAAGTCCAGGGGGATGTTTTCCAGGTAGACCGGTCCATCGAAATCGGATATTTTAGTATCTCAAAATGCCGGAACCGTGGGACTTACCCCGAAATGAAAAAAAAAACCCTCAATAGGCATAGCACTTAGAAACACCAGATTCTGTAAATCAGTTCTATGCAGTTGTATTCTGCATGTCTGTCCGAGTCAAATGCTATCTTGTTTATTAAATTCCGGTGGTGGTATTGAGGCAGTGTGGTAGACTGAGTATGGAGTTTGTTCGCAAGTGGGAATTTCTCATGCGGCCACGTTACCTGAAAATGACAGTAACATTAGGGAGTCTCAAGTTATAGGCCAGCCAGTCTGTGACATGGCAGAGAGCGCGGAATTCATCTACAGCTCATGGAGAGGCCGGCTAAAGAGATGGCTTCAGCCAGCGAAACTTATGGGCTGGCCCGTCCCCAATATGGAGTGAGACGGCACGACTCATGGACGGGCCAGTGCATCAAGTGAGGAAGGAGAGCGCAGCTCGTGGCTGGCCCGTCCACGGTAAAAAGTGAGACAGTCCATTTCCAAGGAAAACGTATGTGAAATTGTCCTAGTGAGCCTTAATCCCCATATCCAGCAACTCGTCGGTCATTTCTTCAACGGAAAGGTGTCGCCTACAGTGCAACCAGTCCAGATAACCCTTCTGTTTAGTGACACTTCAGAGAAGACGTCGGACATCCTACTTCTCAACGTCACTCTTTTGTCGCTCGGTGTTGAGAGTCCCACCAAAAAAGTCTGGGATCTTCTCCATGTGCTTGGATAACTACCAAGCCCATCCACGTTGCGATCACCAATGAAGTGGTATCTTGAACATCTTTGTTTCCGAAAAGGTCACCGGAAAGCCCATCCATACCACGTATGGTCTCAGGGCTCGAGAGATACAAGAGTATGGTTCCCTGGTTTCTGGAATCTACTATCACTTCTCTCAGATCGAACCGTACGTGTACAGCATCAGCGGCGAGAACCTCTCCGGATAGATTGATGCTAAGTTGCCATCAACAAGTTCAGCGAGCTCACTGGTCACAAGAAAGGTTTCCTCTGGTGCTACTCCCAAGGTTGACTCGGGAGGTTTGGCTAAGGCAATATGAACAATCACACAGAAATCCCTTTGTGTTAGATCAGTTACTCTGTTTCTTCTGTCGCTAAACTAAGACGTCAAATGCTGGTATCGTTGCTCATGTACAACGAGAGTTCAGTAATCATGAGAACGCCACCAGGCGAGAGCCTTGTGTGCGCGGACTTAGTAATTTCGTTCCCTTTCCTGGGGACGTTACTGTCCTATTCGGGTAACTTGATCATGGGGAAAAAATAATGCCTTTGATCTTTGAGCAGGTATAGTACCTGAATAAATCACTGGAATCGCAAAAAAAAAAATCTTTGGACACAGACAGGCCCAGCGGAAGTGCTCTGGTTGTGCCGGAAAAGTAAGACTCAGTATTTAGTATCTCAAATTCCCAGGACGTCGGGATTTTCTGATTTCAAAAACATGAAATTTACATACTACGCTCAAAAACTTCAGATTCCGTACATCAGGCAATCCGAGTGATACCCATACAGGCCACGCAGAACCCGGAAGCACAGAGGGAAGCATGAACGACAGCTGAAAGCAGCCGTCGAACAGCCAGTCTGCAGGCTCGGGAGAACCCCACACGGCAATGCCCTAGACCACCCAGTGTTGACTGGAGTGGATATTGATGCACTGTGCATACAGACCCCGGCTAGGCCTTTGAGGAGCCACTGGCCGCGGAAAAAAGTATTCCGAGACTTACACGATGCGAAGGAGTGGTGAAAGGCCCCTACTCCTGTTGACGTTGCAGAAGTATCCATTAACGAAGATGGTCCAGAGACGATAACCCACCGAAGGTATGGTACCGAAATCGAAGGAAGTCAGCCTCGCCAAGCTTCTCGAAAGTGCCGGGGTAGTGATCCCCAAGCAACAAGTCATCATCGATTCCTTGAAGTGACCGAAAAAGCACGAGTCCGTGAGGTTGGGACCATCATGCATTAGGACTCAAGGTTGATCAGATACAACAAGTAGATGCCGTGGTCATTGACACGTGAGACATAAATGACTACTACACTGGCAGGGGTCCATACCAAGTCTGATATGACGATGAGCAGTTGGAAAGTGTCTCTTTGATGTTCTTACTGAGATGTTGAGATGCAGAGGGAAGTTACTATAAACACGAAGCAGGGTACCGAAGCTGTAGAACGATCAGGAGTGTTACATTGAAAGAAAATCGTGTACTAAACCGCCTTCCCACCGCCATCAACATGACATAACTCACACTCCCACCCCACCCACCCCAGTGAAAAGCACAGCGGATCTACTGAAGAGATTAGCAGAAGACGTCATCACTGAGGCAGCCACAAGACAGCGCCGACACACAAGGAATGGAACGGTGCCAAATATACTAACCTCTGGTAGCATATAGTTGTACATGTCCAAGTACATATGCTAACGATATCTGAAAGACATGCCCGAGGGCCAGAGGTCAAAATATATATGCATATTTCTCAGTGTACATCAGCGAAGGCATAAAAGACTACATACATGTAGATCGTGCCAGTAGTCATAGCTTCACGTACTAGCATACGTAGTGGTGCGTCTAAAACGGATGGTGGAAAGGGCGGACGGTTGGGGAGCTCAAGCTCTGCCACTCAGGGCATTCAGACACCGATAGAGCCAGGGTTGGCCACAGGAGGCCCAACTCCTAGTTTTGTGTATACACTAGTACAGTGCCAACATAGGACTTCTAGGTCCTCGCACACTTAAATACAGAGTTAAATAAAGAAAACGCATGTAGTCCCTTTCAGATTCGTTTGCCAAAGGTGATTGTGGTCTCATCCGATGTTTTTCAGTAGCGAATTTTCGGGAAAAAATGGCACAAACTTTGTAGCGCAAGTGTGGGGCTTTCCATAGTTTCGGGACAAACATTATGATTCCTACCCAAAGACAATTGGGAGTCATATAACATAAGAATGTTTACCCCTAAAACCCTCTCACAATATATTATTTTCAATTGTCTTTGGATAGGTATCCTGATATTTGTCCTAAAATTGATATTCGATAAAACTTTTAAGTCCCCTCGGAATGAGTACTGATAATTTGACGCACCAAAAAAATATTGTTCTCCATTTCGAATATTCTTCAAATCTTGTGGTAACAAAGAAACGGCCGACTTTGATAGTAGATAGATAGATAAGACGGATTCACGCATACTTAGAGCCCGTCTGGTTTCAAGTCCCATTGTACTTCACATGTCCTCGACACTACATGACCGCTGCAAAAAACTTCCATAGTCATAGTCAGTGGTGCGGACGCCTGCACAGCTACGGCAGACAGCGATCGTTCCAACACTCGCTCAAGGTTTGACACCGCCCTTGTTGGTTCAACGTTATCAGTTGTGATCTTTCATTGGTGGTGGTGCGCGCGAACGTCCTCCCTTTGCTATTCTTGTATCGCGACCGACCTAATTTATGTAATACCCTCTCAATTACTGCGCGAGACTTACAAGCACCTGTGGGCTCACAATAAATGCCAGGCAATGATGGATGAAAGAAAAACAATGAAAGCTGCTCTTTACAAAAGGCTTCTACGTAATAACTCTCTCCGCTCACGCATTGCAACGAACAGACCATATAGCTGCAGGGGAGTCAACACGTGCCCTAGTTCTTGTCTCATCATACGTTCCTGCTCATCGGCCTTCCAGGAGAAGAAACCTTTTAACGTGTTGTCATCGATCAACCCCAAGGCAACGAAGTGTGGATGGAAATCGGCGAGATTGGACTTTGCAGAGGACAAGAAGTCGAGTTCGGGGTCAGTGGAGGCCCGAACGACTGAACAAGGGCGGGATGCTGGGGGAGGGGAGGCGCTCCTGGTATTGGAGTCGGTTTGGCTATCTGCGCCATCTTCGGAGTCATTGGTCTCCATACAGGGTTTTTTGACAGCTACCAGACGGTTTCTTAACAGATACTCCTTTCGCATCTTCACCTGTTCCTTTGGCTGGTTAATTAAAGGTAATCATCAGTGCCGTGGAAGTCACATACCTCACAGTGAGCCCGCGTTCCTCGGAAATTTCGTTTAAATGGGGCCCCGGTATTTTTCGCCTGCATCAGAAAGCTCAGATACGCAGCAGCGAGACATAGATCTCGACTCACGTCAGCGTACCGGACCCAAATAGGATCGGGACACCTGTTGGGGCTCTCCCCTTTGCGTCAGAAACGACGCTTGAGATAGGCCGCGTTTTGAATCCTGTGCAACAGGTATAGTTCTAAATAGGCCATCACTGGCTACGAGTCTTCATATTCATTGGAAAAGTCTGGCCGGTGCTGGTGGAACTGGTGTGGGTTAGTGTGATGAAAAGCAGCATGTGAGAATGCCTCACCATTGTCATAAATTTCTGAACTCGATCCGGGTCTTGCTGTTCTGGTCTCAATCCACAGTTGAGGTGTCTCTTTGCTGCAAATCTGGTCAGAGACTGACAGTCCACACCATCGAGGGAAACGATGCGATTATCAGGGAAACGATAAGAGTGTGCATTGGGTTCTCACGGTAAATTCCCTGAACCGTGCTGGCGTCATGCGCATCTCTCCACGCAACATAGTCGGATTACATATTTGATGATGGGGCATGAGTGAAGTGCGTTTCTCGTTCATGACTGCTTTGCAAATGGTGCAGGGCAGAGCATTACCACGAAGTTATACTGTAGGTACTGGGAAGTCCCACTTCACTTACGGCGCTTGCCAGAGACCCGATGCGTTCATAACGGTGGATTTCAGTAATGAGATTTCACTCATTCAAAGTAAACTACACAGAGCGCGCATCCACCAATAGACAAGGATTATGCTACTTCGGGGACTCGGAAGTGCCCCTGGTAGCCGCGATAACTTTACTTGCCCGCGGTCAATTCAATTAGATGGCGCATTCCAACTGAGGTCATTTTCGAAAGCGGTAGCGCAATGCATACACTCGATGGTGAGCTGCTGAGGACGCGATTGTATATTTTCATCTTCGCGAATCAACTGGCACATATCTGTCTATGGGCGGCGTCAAACCTTGAGCGAGTGTTGGAACGGTCGCTGTCTGCCGTAGCTGTGCAGGCGTCCGCACCACTGACTATGACTATGGAAGTTTTTTTCAGCGGTCATATAGTGTCGAGGACATGTGAAGTACATTGGGACTTGAAACCTGACTGGCTCTAAGTATGCGTGAATCCGTCTTTCTTAGTCCAGTGGTAGATTAGCCTCGGTAAGTCTTGGATCCAAAAGGAATCCACCGACTTACCAGGGTTCAGACTGTGATTGCGCTCGCTGGCTAAAACCACCCCTTCAGCGGTTCAGAAATGACGGGCTTTATTCTGCGAACTCTATATCACTGTCTGCTGGCAGGTAGTGGTGCACGCTTGGTGGCACAAAAATTTAATCCGAGGTAATGCCGACCGTCAGGCATTTGCAACGGGATGCCTCGCAGCATCTCATTTGGCACATGTCGACTGTATGATGACCTCTGTGATTCCCAGTTGTACAGTGTGTGGGTTCCTTCTCACCAACCAGCTGAACTTTCATTTGACAGTTCCAGCATGGAGGACGAAGCTTGCACATGAACGTGTGTCTTCATGGAAAATACCTGTATAGTAGCGACTCCGCACAGAACTAATTCCTGCCATGTCCAGACATCCTGTTGCAGTCGTGTTCGTGAAACTGTCGGCTCAAGATCACGTGTTTTGGCTTCAATGCGATCTGGTAGCGAGGATAGTCCTCCTTGAACCTCTGCTATGACCTGGAGACGCTAAGTCATGGTTAGAGCTGTCCAAATCGGCGTGGTTCGTTTACAGGATCCGCTAGTTGTCTGTGATGTGTCTCCACTGGAGTGGGTGACTCAGGTACATCTTTTAGCTCGCACTTCTGCCACTCGCGTTGACTGGCCTCGTCTCCAGCTGGCGGACTCATTTTTAGTCGTTCCAGACATGCTTTTACCATCAGCCCTCCCATTTCCCCTCACCTGCTGCACTCTTTCGGAGACCCAACCACCAATGTAGACGCTCTTTGGTCTCCTTCCCATCCGACGAACACCACCGCAAATCCACCCTTCGCTCTCCGACCTCACACTTCTTCCATCCTATCGATTACTTGCCCGGGCCCTGAACGATCTACAGCCAAAGGTCCCTCTCTCTCGGATGTCAACCCTCAAATTACCTAAGCCCTTAAAGCGGAGACGGGTTGTGCGTCCTCAGGTTCTGAGTGCGGATGAGATGTTTAATCAACGATCAAAGGCACGTACCCGTTCCATCTCCAAACCACTTTGCGTACTACGTCTGTCGTGCCGTCTTTGTCGCACAACTGACCACCTTTAAAATTCCATTTTGGGAGTGATCGGTGTAATGGCCATGATATGATCGTGTTCGCTATCCTTCTACTGGTAAGGCTCGCAGGGGCTGTGTTCCAATATTTTTTCTGCTTTGCTTAGTACCTCCGCGGCTTTTCTCTCCCTAGGGAGGAGGATGTTGTGTAAGATAGCTATGACTGGTTACAGATATAATGAGGGAATAAGAATGGGCACGATGTTTTACTTCGATTGCCTGACTGTTGTTTCTTCCGAGATCCCTTACCGGCTATGTTACATACTGACTACTTGACTCTTCTTCCTTTTTTTTTCTTGTACCTCGTCTCCGAGTTGGCAAGGTGTATACGTATGTTTATACCCGAGTTACTTTGTGCTTGGTCAGCCAATTTAATCCCATCCCAAGTGCCCCATATCATTGTGTTTATGAGACTACGATCCAGTATATGTCGTCACCATTTGTTTCTCAACTAGAGACCTCCGTTAATAGCCACGGTTCCACGCGGAAACCACCAGTTCACGGCATCCGCGATGTCTGTATCTGATCCTTTGTATGGGAAAAATTATTAAGAAACACACGATATATAAGAACCATCGGAATTTAAGTGATAACAGGCACTTCCATGTGTTTTTATATTTGCCTCCCCTGAGGGCCAGCACATACTTCACTGTCACTTTTGGCCCTTGGTTCTATTCATTCTTATTTTCCATGGCACAACTAAGTAATAAGACGGCCAGCCCCAGGCTCTATGTCAGTAATGGCATTATCGCATGCGAGTTATCAGTAAGCCGTGACTCCATGTGACTACTATGGGTGCACGGAAGCACATGGGTTTCAACTCCCGAAAACGTGTTGGCGCCACAGTTAACATGAGTCAACGCAAGAAGATACGTGCAGGGGGTATTTCTGACTGTATGGATTCAGGTGGTAAAGTTCAGGTTCCCCGTCCTCCGCCCATCTGGGCTCAGGTGTGCTATTTCGCCAAGATAAATGGTAGTGGTCGTCCTGACCCTAGAAAGTCACGCCAGGAAGTATGTGAATCTTTGAAGTACTTCCGCAGCTACCATAGTGGGGTATACTTCAATGGAACCATTGCCAAGGGTTATCTTTTGAGCGCTTTCGCTGCCAGGTATATTTTTGTCGAGGGTCTTGAGTAATTGCACGCTCATACTTCTAGTCGTGATCTTTTCCATCATGGCGGAAAACTCATCATCTCCCATGGGTAGGTATTCATCTTCTACAACTTTATGCGAGCTGACTTATATTTAAATAAGAGGTGGGAGGTGCGAAAAACCTCTGGATTCACCGGCGGGCCATCACTTGCGGTCTGCTCAACGACAAACTCCGTCTGTTCGTGCACTGCTACGAAACTACGTGGAAAAGCGGCCACTTGTCCTCCTCGCCGATGACAACTACGTCCTTTTCCCATACGACCTTGGCGCATCTGGGTACACGTATGTGGTTCTTGGAATATTCTGGATATCTCATGCTTGGGGTGCGTTCTTGTCACCAGCCAGCGTTGCTAATTTAATACTGGTCTCCAGCCGAGTATGTGCCAGACCCCACCGATGCAAGTTTGGTCGTTCGCTGGAAGTTTTCTTTCCAGTGGTGCGAGGATCAGGGTTCTCCATGGTGGCTTAGTAACGAAGAAGACATTGCTTCGTTCCTAGATCTTTCTTTTGGCGAACCTCATCCTCATTTCTGTTGTACAAGATGTTCTCAGGAGAGCCCTGTCGTGTACGACGGAAGTGAAATGTGTTTGAATCCCGGCTGCACCGACTTTTGGAAAACCAATGGGAAGGAACCCGAGGTCCTCAACTACGCTGAAAAGTTCCTCAGGTTGCAACCGAGAACTTTCGATTCCCTACCCACCCTGATTCCAACCAGGGGTACTCAGCCGACAACGTCCCATCCCCACTCTCGCGGCTGGCATTGCATTTCTTGTGGCCGACTCTCCTGCAGGTATGGATTTCCTATTCGCATATCAAATTCCTTGTTTAGTATCCAACAGAACAAAATGGGAATGTTTGGAATGTTCTCATTGTCAGGTAAGTGTTCGAATTCGCATCGTAGTGCATAAAGAGCTCAATGGACTCAGGCTCACCAATTTATCGATTGGACGCCAAAGAAAGCCAGTCAGTTTCACCACATCCGTATAACCGGGGCGCAGGTCACCATTTCCAAAAATTCTGGTATGGGTTGAGGACCTCGGCTCCACCTTGTCGTTAACTTTCTCCGATAGGTATCAGTCAATTCCTTCCGGAATTAGTCAATTTGCCCAGAGGAAATGGGTGTGTAGGAGTGCAGACATTCACTCTACCATACAACATGTAGGTGATTCATATGTGGCTTTCGAAATGGGAAGTCCGACCGCTTGTGTGCAGAGGAAAGGTACACCTCATACCTGGCACGTCGATGGCAAACGAAGATGCCAACAGGATATTCGAAAGCTATCAACGGCAGGCAACTAGTGGTGAGTTGGAACTTCGACGATACCCCCTCAGAAAGGTAGAGCTTTGTCTGTTTGACGACGTAATTTGAGTTCACGCCTCTCAGCATAAAGGTCAGCCCTTTCAAATGGATAATATACCTCGTTGATGTCTCGTATAGCGCGTGGAACACTTCTATGTAATTATTTCTCCCAAAATTGTGAGCCTCTCGAGTTAAAGCGATTATTCCGAAGTCATTTAACGCATCAATCAGCCGGGGAGCCATATAACGTATTTGTACCGCTGGTCAGACACTTTGCGCTGCTGACCACCCCATACAGTATGTAGGAGGGGCTACACGCTCTGTTCCACTTGCCAACGCACCGAATTGCGTTAGAGAGGCCCTGGATTTGATCACGGAGAGAGCGCAGATGGTGGTAAGCCAGGAGGTACAGTTCAATGAGGTCCTCACCGCGGCCTACCTTGAAAGCCAGAAGATGTCTGTGCGTACATCTACTACTCACAGAGCCGAGTAAAAACCCTTGCCGTGTAGTTCCATAGCGATGATGAGAAGGGTCTTGGGTCTGTGGTGGCTACCCTTTCATTAGGTTCCCCTGCGACGATGCGTTTCCGTCCCCGTGCTAATGCAGCAGAAAAGAAAAAGCGGAAGGAGACTCACTTGACACTCGTCCTTCGCCATGTAGGTATACAAATTTTCTGGAGAACCGCGCTCAACCATACACTTTCCCAGGGAGATGTCGTTGTCATGGAAGGGTCGAAAATTCAGGTCCACTACGAGTAAGTGTTTCGCAGAGTACGAGCTTTCGTTAAACAACATTGAATTTGTAGGCATAGTGTCATTCCCACTCACTTTCGCATTGCTGCAACCGCCCGTTGGATTAACCCCGCCTGATACTATGATCGACTGTTTATGTCAGATCTATTCACTTGATATTTTTGTATACCAACTTTCACGCAATCCAACTGGCGAGGCCAAGTTCATCCGTTAGTTCCAATGTAGTCTGCCTCATTGTTCCATTTCGGTAACTTGGGCTTGTGGAAAAATTGCAAAAACAACCCACATGCTCTCTGGGCCGGCCGTTGCACCCTATTTTCTTTTAAGTACGTGTAATGAAATTGTGATAAAACACCTGGGATCTTCGGTCAGCTATAAAACCTCTACACATTGTCGGAATTTCCAGAACAATGTCTATTGAGATGCCACAGGCACAAGCAGGTGAACTGGTCAAACGAAATAAAATATTTCATAATATCAAAATATCAGAGTCCACTCGAAGAATATAGCACGTAGACAGCTTCGGATTTGGTCGTTCAGTCCACCAAGGAAGAATTCTACACACTATTCTGAGTCAAATGATATATTATATACAAACTTTAATGATGCTGCTGAGGCTGTGTCATCGACCGATCGTATGGTGTCTTTAGGCGAGAATTTCACCTGTAGCCAAGTAACCTGAAAGGGACAGTAAGCAATGGAATAGGCGGATGGCGCTGACTGTGTAGGGTGTTGAGAGGGTCACAAGAGATCATGCTTTTGGCATCGTTCCTTCTGCTTGGAGTACGTCAATCTGCATGGTCAATCCAGACACTTTTATGCCAAAATGACAATCTCTGGTTACAGCTACAGTAATGTCGTCCAATTTCCATCACGAGGCCTCCGTAATGAGCTCCGGACCACTTCGGGCTCGCCTAGCGTCGCCCACCTACGACCACGAGGTTTCGGAAAAAGTCCGACGACTACACGGTGCCTCTCTAATATTGTCCACTTTCTACCACGACGATCCTGAAGAGAAAAGACAGAATTTTCCTGCTTTCCTAGCATCTCCCATCTGCCACCACGAAACCCCTGGGGAGAGCCTCTCGAACATCCCTTCGAACCCGAATCATCCTTCGGGCATCTACTTGGTGGATAATCGGCTCTTAACGACTCCATCTCCTTGACCTTTTTCTTTGAGGGGGATCGACAATCTTGATCAGCTGCAGTCGATTCTACCAGGTCTACCCCATTCGATACCTCGAGCCAGTTCCTCTTCCTCCCTATGGCAGCCTCTTTATCGGGCATTTCCCTCACCATCCTGTCCATCATCATCTGTGCAAAGGTTTGGACGTCACCCTGGACCCACGCATCGAACACACCTTCCCACTCCCGGCTGGGGACCGGGAAATGGAGATTTAGAAAAATCGACTTGATCGGCTGCAATTCCACCATTGATGAGTCCAAATTGACAGGAAAAGGGAGAGTCCCCCTCGCATGCGAATGATGGGATCGTACGGCCTTGGAGAATTGGCGCACTATCCGTCTTGTCCCTGGCACCTGCAGGCTTGTACCCACCACTAGAAGCACGTCAGCCCCACTGCGACTCTTTCCCCGACCCAAAAGATCTTTCATAACCACCTCTCCGACTGCCTCTCCATCCTTGTGTGACTCGTTGTAAAGCACCACGCTTGGGCGGAGTTTTCCTATGCCGCGTGTCCGTTTTCCAGCTAACTGCCGCGCACTTTCCGATTGGGTACACTCGGGGCAGTAAGGAAGGGTTCCCAACGTCAATGAATCGATGTAACATTCGAGTGGACATGTGTGCATACATCTCTGACAGTACAATGTTTGGATTGTGCCATGAAGAGGTATACAGCGAGGTACTTTGAGTGTAGGGGACCGCCGGCGAGATTTGGGGTGCAATGTTAAGGGCTGGTGAGACATGAACATCGGTGTAGACGGAGGTGTGGCGTCCAGTTGGTGGGCCCCAGCTACAGATGTCATCATGCTGCATCGGGGTCTATACCGTTTATCTTCAGCCTCAGGTATTCCAAATGAAAGACCCGATTTGTGCTCTATCGCATCAATGTTCTGAGTATAAACCCGCAAGAGAGAGCCACGTTCGTCAAGCCACTGAAGTAGCTCGTGAAAAGGAGTGGACCTTGCCCTCTGCGACAACTCGGATAATTGGGCGATCATTTGACAAAATAATGATGTTGTGTGTGCTGACTGTAGAAAGGGAGTCATCACCGACATCAGAATTGTTTCTCCCCATCACAACACGATAATATATACACATGTACACGACATGGTACCCCGGCGGATGCGATTCGTGGAAAAGAGGATAAAACGTATTTTAAACACTCACGTTGAATACAGACACATCAAAGAGATCCCTGCCCGAAGTCAGCCCTTCCTTCTGGTTGTCTTTCTTCAAAATTCGAAAGAGACCCTCTTGAGATCTGAAGTCTGGAATCCCAGCCTGCACGGATATGCCAGCACCTGGGATATTACACATTGGTGGGAAAAGTATATGAGTGCACTGGGAGAAGATATAGTCTGATATCGACGTACCACATACAACAACAAGTCTCTTTGCACTGAGGATAGATCCTATGACGTCCTGCAGACGGCCTCGTGGATTGTCGACGTGGACCAAGAAGGATGACGTCGACTGTGGAGGCCGGATATCGTCCAGCGGAAGAAATATGGTTGACATCGCTCGGTATCAGGATAAACACAGGTATTCCATCAGAAGCACGCTAAAACTCTCTTGCGGTGCAATGCTTGACTTCCGGCCATTATAATTGCGAAGTGTCCAGCACAAATGCCAGTACCGTGGGAAATTTAGGTAGGCCGACGCCAGTTGGCGTCCAGGACGCCCTCTGTGACTGTGCACCGTTTCTGTGCTTTGCGAAATTATTATGTCCTTTGAGATCAAAATCGTGTGGCACAGAGTGGGTTGATTTGCATGTTTTGTTGAGATGACGTTTCTGACCTGCAATAGATCATATACTTCCAAGTGTGGTCTTGAGGTCATCAATCAAGAATCTATAAAGAGGTTGTGGGCTATGTATCCTTAGTACACGGTCCTACCTTCGGAATTGGCTTTCGTGCAGAAAAGATTTCGTGTACGGAAGTACCATGAACAACTTGCCGCTACATAGATATGGATGACCGTCCAACGGAGTGATACTACCGTTGCTACTATACAAGTAAAGCCATCTCCGAAGGAAGATTCCATGGTCCATACAGTAGACAGTCGAGGGCCCCAGCCAAATCCCTAGACCTCACCACCGGCAAGCAGCTACCGGAAGCGTTCGTACCGAAACACTAATTCCCCACTATGTATCTTGAGCTGAATGGGTATGATATTCTTGGGTTCTACGAGAATAATGCGTGAGTGGTGACTCCTTGGAAGCACGTGGCAGGTGAAACAGCAGATGTCCACATCTACTAGAGGCAGGGTGCTATGAACACCTCCAAAGGAAAGGGTACCACACACCTTTTGTGCGTTTTGCAAGCTACCGTTCCAGACATATTCTTTCTAGCTCCCCACAATCTCGATGCCTGATGTGTCAAAAATGATCATCATCCAAATTGGACGAGGCGCCCGCAGATGGCCTGTCAGGTCTGCACGGGAGATGAGGTAGGAAATTTACCACTTTCACAGTGGTAAGAAGTATCAAGGATTGCAGTGGCAGTTTTTTGGAGGGTGCTCCCCGAAGGCCAAGTTTACATGTAAACTCAGCCCGATTATGACAATCCCGCTGCAGACCAACGAGCCCTTGGTCCCTTTGGGCCCACACTTCAAGGTCGGAGTTTCCTGCCCGTCGATCTCTTCTCTTAATAGGAAACCCAATCATAAGGCGGCCCGAACTTGCACTTGGCTCTGCATTTTTCATAATGAGTCGATGAGACACGAAGATGTGAGTATCATTTCACTGCATGGACCATAGGGTCTGTCTTCATTTGCCTGCCCTGAAGTCTGACAATTACTCGTAGCATATTTCAGGACACGATAGAATATGAGTCTCCTTCGCGACCACTATGCAACCCATGGTCGACCCACACATGTAACAGGTACACCTTCCCCCTACTCGCACCAATACAGGTAGCTCACCCACCGTACCCGGTAACCAGAAAAGCTCGCACACTCACTGCACCCACAGGGTCCACCCAAGTAATCCTAGCCTATGCTATTCTCTACCTCCGCGATGCCTGAAGGCAGGGAAGTGCTTCAGGCCTAAATAACGCAAAGACTGGAGTCTTCTAATGCCGATGGGAGATATGGATGAGCTCTTCTCGTCCGTGGTTCGTCTTGGTTCGTCTTGGTTCGTCTTGGTTCGTCTTTGGTTCGTGTGAGTTGGTCCAAATTATTTTCCATGGGTTCACCTAAGATTTTTCTGGAGCTCATCTCTGGAGCTGGCTTCAGCAATTATCCCCTCTAATCCATCTATATAGGCCTCTCATTGAGAATGGAACACACAACATGCTGTTATCCGGCAGTCACACCTGTGACGTTAGTGTAAGTCCTTCTAATATAAAATACAACAGCGCTTCTGATACATAAATAGGAAGCAGGTACGACGAAAGCCAACAGTCGAACGGGGTCCTGCCCCTTCGGAAATTGTGAACTCGCGCGTAAACATGGCAGACGTCACGAGATGACGACGTTCGGCTATCTTCGACTCGTGGGAGTTTTGGCACGTGTTTGGCTGTTGGACGGATAGTCCATCGCGAATGAAATGCGCTCTTTGATTTCCGCAACGACCTATCCAGCCTCTTGTTCTTGCTTTCATATTCGGCCAATAATGGCAACGTTCTCAGAGTTCCTTTCTGGACAGAAAGACACTAAACAGGAGGAATTGATTGAGAAATGGTCGGGTACACTCAGTGAAATCGACCATTGCGTAACGTCTGCACCGGCAGAGTCGAAACCGAATGACGTGTTGGAGAGATGGCTTCACAAGTGGAAGATGCTATCGGTTAGTACACATTTTCTTTGCAAATTTGACTGCTGACGCTGAGCAGGCTAACATGACTGAACTGTTCGCGGAGTGCCGTCGAGCGGGGGTTCCGGTGCCGGATCTGGCCCCGGGAGACAGAACCAATTACAATCGCTGCAAGGAGCTGCAAATCAAACTGGAAGGGGTCATTTCCAGTCGGAAGGGTGGGGAAGGTGCAGATGAAAGCAACGACCGTCAAGCAGGTGTCCGGAGTCTGGAGCCAAAGAGCAAACGCAAGGCCGCTCGCAAGCCTGTAGGCCATATACTCTCATCCGGAATTTTTCGTTCACTGGTTTACAGGAGGATGGTGTGCCTAGTACTCAGGAACACGCTGAGTCGGCTAAGGTTGCTGGCGGAAAACTGGATATCAAAGTATCCACCTTCTCTTCTGTCTTTCGCACACTTTGATAGGCGGGATTCCACCAGGAGACTGAAAATGCAAGGGAGGGGTGCCTCCAGTGTGCAAGTGAGAAGTCACCATGCGAAGGTGTCAAGGGGAAGTCTTGCCCTCAATGTGCTTCGAAGAAGAGGAGCTGCAGTCTTTCCGGAAGAGTTGGAAGAAAGGTGGGTTTTGCAACAACAGCGTTGAACGGATATATTTAACAAACCTGCAGAGAATGACTATGATAGACGCTGACCAACACTTATCCAAGAAACGTTCGAGCTCTCCGCAACCGTTGGATGCCATGCCTTCCGACTTGGTGCAGACACGCGTGAAGAGGCTTAGAGTGAAACCTCCACAAAAGCCCGAGCATTCTCAGGGTCCCTCTGACGACAGTGAACCCCCTTCCATACCTCCAATCGCAATACAGGAGAAATGTCCAGCTGAATCCCAACCAACATTGATACCACCCCATCCAGAACAGCCAAGTTCCGAAAACATCGTGGGGAACCCACCGATTCCACCAGCTGCGGTCTTGGAAAGCACTTCATCCCTTCGCTCACCACCCACCGTCTCTCATGCAGCTCGTGTGGCTCAAGCAGAGGCCCGAATTCGGAAGGTCAACGCAGAACTTCTGAACCTCCAGCGTGTCACCACCGACCTCTTCTCACATGTGGCAGAGTTGGACGCAGACCTGCGGGAGATTTGGAATGCAGGGGAAGTGGACCGCAATAACGATCGTACATTATAAATCAACGTGTTACTTCATACATCATCCTACGGCGATCGTTACATTACTTGTCCTACTGAGCATGGACGTACCGCATGAACATAGAGCCAAACGGCCAATGACGGGATTCTTCACCGTAACATTGTTGAAGGTTTCTTTAGTGTGGAAAATCTCACCTGCCTCGCTGAAGGCCATGCCATGCCAGCCAAGTCAGCCACCTCCGAAACCTCCATAGATGGAAAAGCGACCCCTCTCGGACTGAAAAATTTTCATGCTAATGTCTTGCGTTTGGCAACTAGATGGGGATTAATACCGCTACTCGTATGCTTCTCGCTCCCTACCAGCATGCACTGTGTCTCCAAGTCCGTCGCCCTCACTGGCTCTCCCATAGACCTGGTCTATGACATCTACATAGGCTATGAGCCTGCCAATGACCTGATGGGTATTTCTTTTTTTGCCGGTGATGTCTATGTTCGGTATGCCCTTGATGGGGCCGACCACGTCATTTCGGTTCATGGTAAGGCGGGGTGGATTTTATGGGACCCAACACGGCCGCTTGCAGTATCACTTTTGGACCGGACCGTCTATCCCACCCCCTCAAAGTCCCAAGGCCTTCTTTACTCAGCCAGTGAGGAAGACTTCCATCAGGCATCCCGTGGCTCTCCCACACATGTTGGCATACTTGCTGACTTGATCGCTAAGGATTCTGGATATCTCCCTGCACGACTGCTGAGGCACCCTGAGAATGAGCCTTCGACGTCCAGGTTACGCAGTCGTGTGGGCACGGTGATCACCACCAAAGCCGGTACCAGTCGCAGAAAGCCACCAACCAAAAAGAAGTCAATCGGTGGAATTTTGTCTTCTGGGGGGGTGGCTAAATCATCCACTCCCACAACTGAGACGGCTGCTGATGCTGATTTGGAGGCCCTGAACGCAAGAGAATCGCCCCTTGTACCCAACAACACGTGTGAGAGTGATGGCACTCATGGCGATGTCGTGATGGATGAACTGAAACCGACTGAGTGGGACACAGGAATGGTGGATATAGATGACAATAGAGCGGATGAGGAGGAAGGCAAGTCTGTTGTGTTTTATCGCTTATGCCCTGGCGAGATCGAGCCAATATATAGAATGCTGGGTCAGCCCATCCGTTCAGCCCGGACAGCTCCCATGGGGTGCTCACCGCATCATTACGCGCATGCCGTGGACTTGTAATAAGGTAAGTCACATATAAGCAACAATTTGTCACTCACCGGTATAATGGAGTACCGTGAAGGATGCAGAGGTGACCAGGTTCATGTCAATGGCCCCGGAAGCATCGTCCATTACCCGGCCGTTTCCAATGCTAGTCGAACTTTCCGCTGAAATGGAGTACGTTGACTGCAAGATTCGTAAGGCCCTGGCGCAGGGTTCAGCAGTATTGGTGCATGGTTGGAAACCTCATCAAGCCATGAAGTTTTGCACCGAAGATGTTGAGACCTACAGGTTGCCCATCCACCAGACCGTGACATGGCAAGGTGAGCTTTACCATGCACGTCACATTTTCTCATCACCAAGTAAGCCATTCCAGACGCTCATTTGCGTGCGTCCCTCTTTTCCAAGAACCCATCCGAGCGGGACTACACTACACAGCTTTGCACTGGTACCTTGGCTCACTTTGTGGCTGAGGCAGACAATGAAGACTCCTGTCTAAACTGTCCTGACCTCCCGGTCCTCATTCCAGAAGTTCCCGAATTTGTCAGGTAAGCAAGCGCTATGCCTCAGTGGGGAGATGCTGAATCAAAATTAAGGATGATTGTTGACGACCAACTGGCATTGACGGCCATAGCAAACAAGTCATTTGAACCTTACGGTTCTCCGTCACGCCCACACCTTTTTGCACCTCAGTTCATGCACTTTGATACGTGGCGGTCCTGTGCATGGGATACCTTCACGCATGCTGGGTTTTTGACCTATCCTCACCATGATTCCAGTGGGCTTGCCACATACATGTACATCCGTGCAGGTACACAAGTATGGGGTTGCATCCACCTAGACGAAGTCAACGAGTCAGACCGGGTAGATATCTTTGAAAAGTGGGACAAGTATTATGAGCATCCAATGGCCACCGAGACGTATCATCAGAATGTAAAGGTTGGGACTGTGGTCCTGAAGGAAGGGAGTGTCCTGTAAGCGTCGTTACCATTATACTTTCCAAAAACACAATTACCTGATTGACGTACGATAGGATCCAACCCCCTGGCATGAACCATATGGTATATGCGCCGGTACCGACCATCATGTGTGGTGGTCACTTTCTTTCATACGACACCATGCATCTCACGGAGGTGGCCTTGTCGTTTGACCTGGGCCTGGACAGGAATGGTCAGATCCGAGAGAAGGCATCTGACCCAGTACTTCCAGGCCTACAGCGCAAGGTATACCTGATGGCTATTTCCCTGCCAGAGTTAGTACTCTCACGACGTAAGTGTGCTCTCGTGCCAATATTGGTCGCTCTGCCCTCAAACTGTACATAGCACTGTTCTACCAAAGATCGATCATAGCCATGGCAGCCATCGTCTTTCTTCATCCGAGGTGCTTTGTGGTCCAGGACAAGAATCAAATCTTACCTCCTCCCATGGATGCCATAGAATCAGAGATTAATGCAGAGCGAGATACAGCCCACAAGATCATGACCAATGTTGTCTGCGATAGGTGGGGAATTTTGAACCCCAGGGAAGAACTTCGGAAGGATATATGGAGGGATCCAGGTCCTTTGGTTGACCTTACATTCATCGCTGAAAAGTGAACAGCATTGTCCAACGGATGTAATAAGCTAGCTGATATTTGTCATGATACTGCTACTAATGCGCGTGATGGACGACTCGGGAAACGCCACCGGTGGGCGGCCATCAATCTTGCTTGCAATCTTGTCTGATTACAAGTTCTTTCTTTTATATTTTGAACGCAGTATTAATGTTCGGATGAATGTGACATCCGTTTTTATGTTATGGTATGAAAGCTATGGTGACAGAAAATGTTCAAGTTGACCCAGACCTTCATATAACTAACGTTGCTCGCAGAACAGTGATTGGGTGCATATATCATCCTGATGAGGCGAGGCCTACCAATCCTGACTCTTCTCCAGTGTCACTTACTGTAATGTTTTCCACGTTATTCATCCTCGACAAGATGGATCGAACTTAGACCCAAAATCAACAGATCCGGAAGACCCCATAGCACCAAGAGAACTCTCCAAAAGAAACCTTCAAATGAACATCCTATGTAAAATGTTGTAGTGCTGCTCCATGCCGCGTCGTCAATTCCCAATGACTCCCGCATATGCTTTTATGGATTACAGATCACGAGGTCAAACAACACCGTGTGTTATAGTCATCATCATCACTCCTTCGTCAGGCAGTCTTAATCTCTTCAACTCATATGTAGCATTATCCAGAAGTGGAGGTAGTTCTTCTACGTGCTTACTACGAGATTCCAATGATAAGCTACTACCAAAGTCACACTGTAAAGACATCCGCAAAACGCATAATTTGCTCTCTAGTTGCTATAGTGTTACATAGCTCAGGAAGCTCATGTAGTTCTATAGCTTGTCCTAGGTAGTGTCACAGCTGTGCTGCCATTGGCCTTCGCATAGCACAATCCCTACTACATAGCGCCGTAGTAGCCATAGCACCCCCCACAATATTGAACTACCGGTTCGGCTTGCTCGCAGCCCACTCGAATTTGCATGATGCAACTCGCACTCAGGTACTTGTTGTGGCTGCACATGTGCACATGTGGCGTTGCAGCGGAACACCAAAAGAATTGAAGTATCGCCCAAGGTGCTCTTGCATAATGATATATCAAGAGCGTAAGGACGAAACAGTTATTGCCTGACGCGGCATGCCTAAACGTATCACACAATTATCTCTGGAGTTTCCAGCCTCCTTGAAACGCGACGGGCTGCGTTGTAATGGAGTTTCGCAGGCGAAGCGTGGGACATGGCACAAGGATAGACTTATCGTGCAAGCTAAGTTGCTGTAAGGGAATTGGCGATGGTAGAGATTGCATCATTGAGGTTTAGTAACATAAAGGTCTGTGAATGAATGCGGCGTCAAAAGAGGACCACCAATGAAGGACTTGGTGGCTGGCTCGCTGTAGGTGTCAAATTTGATAGAAAACTGCAGAATTTCAGATTTGATCAGATCGTCCAACATTCGTGCACGCTTACGTGGTAACAAAGTAAGTATGCCCTCTCCGAAAATGAGTTTTACCGGCTTCTAGCGACCACTCGAGGGATATGCGACCTTCTGACCTGCCAGACACACATAGTACAAGGAAGTCGAACGCCATAGTTTATATAGAGCTGATGGCTGGGATTTGATTAGTGTTTGATGTAATTACGCAAGCACCATTCAACCACTTCGCCAAGGAGGATTCCCGACAAGATGGTGACGAAAGATATGTATATCAGCGTGGGAGTTGCATACCATGAAGCAGAAAAAGGACCAATGTCCCAGCATAACTTCCACTAGTAGACATACGATGACTCTGCTCTCGGACCCAACCATGATGCTAGCCTGGCATGCGTAAAGGTACGCACGACTAAACTGGTATGGACTCACATTCGAAGAGAAAGAATAACACTCGCCAGTCCGATAGCAGGATTCCTGCGCACTTGGTTGAAGGCATAAAGCGCTTGACAGTCGACTGGCTCAGTGATGTCGAGGCTAGTAAGGCTGCTAGGTATTGACATGTGTTTCAATGTTTAGTGAAAACAACCTACCTGCCAATAAGGGCGAAAAGTAAACAATGGCACCCAGAAAAATAGAATACCTGACACTGGTGAATGTGAATTATGCGGTAGATGTTAGCCAGTGAGTTCCACAGGAGGCAATTGAAATCGTTCTCACCCAGATATGAATCGCCTGTCGGACTCCAAGGAAATGACCACTTTCCATCTGATATAACCATAAATGCGAGTAGTGTTTTGCTCGGCCCGGCCTTGAGCCCTAGGCCGGGCCGAGCCGAGCCCTCTAAGGCCGGGCCCAGGCCGAGCCCTGAGGTCGGCTTGAGGGGGCTCAGGGCCCGGCCTGGGGTTTGGCAAAGCCCGAGCCGAGCCCTCTAAAGCCGGGCCGAGCCTTCAAGCAGGGCTTCGGTGGCTGTGCAAGAAATTACCAAATTTGGTATTATAATTCCCACACTGGATGTTGCTTCCTTGCTTGCTTCGAGCTCCTATGTGTGACATCTCCCAAATTATTGGGCAGAATCTCTCATAAGTCTAACTGTAATGTACTTCTGCTTTTATTTGCTAACATTTAGTGATCTCGTACTTGTATAGCATTAGTATTCAATGTATTCTATCTTGTTGTTAATCTGTAGTTATCTTTTCCTGCTCTGACCAGTAAGCCGGGGCTCAGGCCGTCAGGCCCCGGCTTGGAGCCGGGCCGAGCCCTCATAGACGGCTTCTGGGGGCTCGGGGCCCGGCCTGGCATTTCCCCAGGCCCCGAGCCCTCAAAAGCCGGGCCCAAGCCCCAGGCTTCAGGCTGAGCCAGGCCCAAAGAACACTAAATGTGAGATGAACAAGGTTATCAATGGTGCCCAGTACACACCAAAAAGAGTATGTGCAAACTGGCTGAAAATGACTATAAAACAGCTTAACATTCTTTAGGAGGGAGGATATGGATGTCACTGATCACTGTCAGTCAGGATTTCAGCAGATGACTTCGCTGATGGAGGTTTGCGATATGCAACTTATTCTGAGATGAATGAAGATATTTCCCCTGTAGTCCATGCTTAGGTCTTCCAACGTGTATGAACTTTGACCCTATAGCAAGATATGTGGCTAGGCCTCACCAAGGGTGATCAGGCTGGAGCAGAAAGCCCTGCTGCTATTGAGCTTCACTGCCCCACCTCCACCTCTTGAGAATGGAGAGAGGTATGGGTAAAACTGGGTGCAGATGAATAAGAAACAGATGATCCCAATGAGGATGATTTATGGTTATCAGGTATACTGATGAGGCATGGTAGTATGAGTCATGAATCTGGAGTGGATATGGGCCCTGAGAGGCTTGAACCTGATGACTGCAATCAAGGGGACTGTACCAACTGCCACCCCTCACGTACTGTACCTGATCCCCGAAGTTGGCATGTTCATCTTCCCAAGGGTTGTGTACAAAGCTAGGACACTGATTAGGGAAAGCTTGTGCAGCATGGTACAGAGCTGCATATGGATCCCCTTCATAATGTACCCCAGGATGATGGATTGGGTAATAGTCATAGATGTGTTGCAGAGGGGGGCCTTCATCTAGCATGGTCATCATGATAAATTGCTACCAGTACCAGTAATACAGTGGCTCCCTTACCTGTTGGTTGTTGGCTGCCCATATCCCACCTACTATCTGTGGCACACAGAGTATCTTCCATCCTGATGAGACTTGCATCTCTGTGAAGTTGACCCTCTTCTGCCACAAGAAGGTCTGCAGATGGAGCAGAGAGGGCCATAGATGCCACATCACCACCCAGTCTCCACATTCTATGGCACAGATTGAAAGCCTTCTTGGCATCTGGTGCCTGAGCTGAGTCACCCCTAGTAAGTGGACATGGCTTTGGTCACTTGCTTGCCACTGTAGAAGTACATGGGTGATTGGAGGACTGGGATGCTTCATCAAAGGGAAGCACAAGGTGCAGCCAGTGAGGCAAGGGAGAATACAAACATGGAGGTGCAGGATGAACTTGGCTACTATCAGAGGTATGCATGACTGATGGACTGCCCTTAGGTAGTTCATGGGGCAGGTGAGAGGGAGGTGGCATTCATGGGTTGCTGGGAACACATTCCGAAAACTGGTGCTCAGCACTGAGTACAGGAGACTCATGCAGAGCATCCACAGATGGAGGGTTCGCACTACAGTTATCATCTGTGCTCATCTGGATATTAGGTAGTATTACCATGTCCACTTTCATTAGTTGAGGGTTGGAGACTTGTAGAAACAGCACATGGGCTGGTCTGGTTGGCTTTGGACACATCTTGACCTGGCTGAGAGTGAGGTGATATGTCAGTACCTTTGTTGGCAGTGATGTGTTGACTGTTCCCCTTATCCTTTGAGGATGAGGTGGCAGCATGGAATGGAGGGGACTCAACAGGCATCAAGCTGATGGTTAGCCTTTTTGGAGTGCATGCAGTGTTGTCAACAGTAGTCCTGCTTCCATGCAACACCTGCCTTCCATCCACCAATGCATCACCATCATCCCCCACAGCTATATCATTGCTGATACTTGAACTCTTACCCTTACCTTTGGATGACAAGGTTCTGGCTGTTAGCTAGTTTTTTTGAAGCATGCCCCATGTCATCAAAGGTGCACTTGCACTTGCATGATGGCGACTGCCTTTCATCCTCTAACACACTGTCTTCAGCTATATCATCACTAATATTTGAACTCTTACCTTCACCTCTGGACAACAAGGTTATGGGAGTGATGGAACAGGGCTTGACAAGATTTGGGCTGCCAGCTAGTCTTTTCGAAGCATGCCCAGCATTGTTGAAAGTGCACTTGCACTTGTGTGATGACTGCCCTTCACCCTCTAACACACCTGTCTTCATTCAGTGTGGTGTCCTCAGCATCACTACTCTTGTTTATGCTTGCTTTTTCACTGGGATGATACTCCAAACCACCAATGTTGGTGCTGTCATTGTTGTTGTTGTCAGACTTGACAACCCATGTGGCAGCTCTCTTTAATCTTGAGGACTGCACAATCATGACCTGGGGTTGATGCTGGGTAGACTTCCTGACAACCAGGGGGGTCTCTTCAACTTTGTCTGAATCACATGAAGATGGAGCACGATGTTTGGCTTTAGTTTGAGGGGTTGGGATAGGTATGATCTCATCTGAGTCCAGAATGCTAATGACTTCTACATCTTGTGTAGATTTGCTAGGTGTTTTTTTCTTCAAGCATGTGGCAGTGGCACTAGACTTCCATGCTGCACCATGGTGGTCACACTTGAGATTAGCATACATCCTCTTGGCAAAGGCATGCTTTGAGTCAGGCTCTGGGGGGGGGGGGGGGGGCAGCAAGGATTACCAGACTCCAAGAGTAATAGAGTGCATCTGTAAAGTGGTTGTTGTCAATCAATTTTGCTGTTACACAACAAACAACCTACCATGTGCATCCAGCTTCACCCTGAAGTGCAGTCCATGTTTAGATTTATCAGTAAGAGTGGCAGTGAGAATCCCACATTCCACAAGGGTGAGATCTGAGATGCCTTTTGATCCATTCTTTGGCCATGGTTGCCATTCCTCACTGGGGAATAGGACATTGTCAGGGAAATTATAGCAAACAATCAAGCACTTCACCAAGCTCTTTGGTAGGTTCTTCCAAGGAAACAGTCTGCCAGATGCCCAATTACATCTACATTCCACTTGCAAAAGCAATGAGTTTGCAATAGAACATGACAATATAGAGGACATACAAAGTGCTTGCACCAGTAAAGTCCACAACCACCCATGATCACCCTGCTCCTCTGAATCCACAGCACTCTGCTCAACAGTACTCATTGTCTCACCATCCTTGTGCAAAGAGGATCCCTGAAATCACTTCTGGCTCTCATCTTTCATTTTGGACAGCCCACATTATCAGCATCCCCTGCCAACAAGGGATGGTGAGAACACTTGTCACCCCCATCTTCCATTTCACAAGCATTTTGGGGTTACCTGCTACCATCAAACACCTCCACTATGATGGCAAGAGATGACTTGCTGCTGTATTACATGTTGGAGGTGAAAGAACCAAACAACAACTACAGACATACTAGATATGTGCCTTGAAGTGGCCCACCATCTCGTCTTCATCTACATGATGTTATTCTAAAAAGAACTGCAGAAGAGATCATCAGTCAGTTCTGCAGAGGTCACAATGCACTTACATTCTCAGCTCTGGAGGTAGTGTGCATGTATCCAATACCACCATCTTGATTGACGATGCTCCCTGCTAGTGAGAATGCCCCTTCAAATGCATGGCATTTTGCAATGGAGTTGAACTAGACAATTGTCAGACTGCTGTCACATGTGGGTTGTAGCAATCTCTGACTCACCAGCTGCACAAAATGCTTTGATGTACTGTGGAACAGCTGCTGATGTTGGGCAACAGTTTTGTCAGCATTCACCAAAACCATGGTATCCTTGTATGTTGCCAATATTTGCTTGTATGTATCTGGATATTTTTTGCAGAAAAGCTTGTAACATCTTGACATCTTCTCTGCTGTGATATACTCAGTATGTCATGCAATAATGAAGCCAAAATACATACATGGTGTTCCAGCAACATCACTGCCATCTGGCAGTCTTTGCAGTTCCTGAGCTTTGTTTGCAGTAAAATACTGCTGATAGGCATTCCACTCATTTGCAGAGTTGGAATGCACATAATGCTGAGTGAAGCATTGGATGACTTGCTGGATGGGCATCCTCACATGGCCACTGAGGGTGTTGAACTCATTGTTGATGCACTCAAACCCTTCCTCTAGTATAGTTGCCACAGATGCTGGCATTCTGCCCACCACAAAGGAGGGCTTGTCAGCAGCTGTGGGCTGATCTTTTCCATCATCCTTCATGATGAGTGGCAGACCTGGCTGTACAGATTCCCCATGGTTGGATGGTGAGGGGGTTTTGGGGCATTCAAAGTTAATGTCAAGGTCAAAGTCTGTGTTGGCAGAATCTCCATATGAGATTGTACTATTGGGCCAAACAGTAAGACTTCCATCAGATACAACCTTTTGACAAGGGGTATCCTCATCTGACTCATGGCTTCCACAACCTGGCAGGCTACATCAGAGTGCAACCATGAGGGAACATTGGTATTCCCTACCTTCATTGATGGCAGTCTTTTCATGTTCATTACATACAGTGGTTACTGACTTGGACTGTGGCACCTCTTCTACTTCATTCTGTCCTTTCTTCTTTGCTAAAAACAGTGCAATGACAATGTAAGAAGGGGGTAATTCAGATGCTGCTGAGGCTTACCACTACGTGAGGAGGCAGAGCTCTCTACAATGAGCTGCATAGGTATTGTACATTGGCAAAGTGCTTGTGCTTTCAAGCCAGGATTTGACAGGTCTGGGAATCATTGTTAGCCAGCATATCAATGTTATAAGAGAAGATACACACCATGTGATTCAATTTTGTGCAGAGGGAAGGGTGAATCACCATGGGAACCTTGAGATCCCCCAAACAGGAGGCTTGGACATTGCATGTCTGTGCTGGTGTGATGAACAAGTGGTTGGGTGGGTATCACTTGGAAAATGTCTTCATTGTCATTGAGTGCTCCATTGGACTGGGTCTGGTCAAGCAGATGCTCACAACATGCTTGTGCCTCCATGGACAAGCCCAGAGTCATGCACAGTAGCTCTTGCATGGGTGCAAAATTGAGTGAGAGTGAGCTGGGGAGGGGGTGATGGTAGCTGGTGACCACCACCAATCTGCTCTTCTACAGCATCTTCAAAATTCAGAATGTTGGCACCATCTGAGAAACTTTGAAGAGGGCTTCCAGTTGAGGGAAGAGCATTCTGAGCCATTTGGGAGAATATTATATGGGTGAGGCAGGAAAAGAGGGTAATATCTTACCAGTATCAGTCACACCCTATTTGTATGGGAGGCAGATGAAAAATAAATAAATAAAATAAAAAGAATGAAAGCCTCTTGATGGCAAGGTTGATTTATGAACCCCCCCCCCTCCCAAAAAAAAAGTTTACTGGGAGGGTTTCCATTAGAATCTATCTGAAAGAGAAGCCACACAGAATCCTTCCAAACCAAAAATGAGATCAATGAAATGTTACACATATCTGGAAGCTGCAAGAGGACACACAAATGCTCATTGAAAGTTGTGACATAAGAACTCTATCTGGAAGAAGAGTCACTCAAAATACTTTGAAAAGAAAAAATGAGATCAAAGTGATACTATGCATACCTGGTTGCCATGAGAGTACATTGGGCCAATGGCTTGCACAAAGTTTGAAACAGCATAATGAGATGCAATCAAGCAACCTTTCTCTTCAATGAGTCCATCCAGATGAAAGGCCACTAAGATTCCACACTTGATGCCTATGGCAATGGGGAGAGTACCAGATCTGGATAAAGGCAATGATCATCATAGTGTTAATCTTTGTCAACAGTAATGTAGCTCCAAGTCAAAACATCTTACCAATGTAATAAGTCTAGTAGGGCAGATCACATGGAAACCAATAGATTTCTTAATCTTATGAAGTGGCAAGGGAGGGCCAGGATGGTTGGCACTCAGGATGCCCAGTCATGGTTAGTGGATACAATGAACTGCAATGTGAGCAGTTTGAGTGTTACAGTATGGTAATGCAATGTTTGATGAGCAAAGAAAGCTATATATGTCAGTAAAACATATGCCAGGATGTAGAAACCATGTGGCTCACTGCCCACAATGGAGTGACGGTGACCTCAAGTTAGTACTTCCATAATTAGAATAGCCTGATTGCTACTGTATTCCAGCCACATAATTAGCTCACAACCATGAGTTATGCATTTCCTTGGAATTCAAAAGTCATATATGTATTTTAAGCTAATAACATGATAACATTCTGCTATTCCTTAAAATTGCTTTCACAGATTCATACCAGTACTTAAGCTAAGTTCCCTGAAAATTGTACATGAGCTACAGGTATATGAGATCACCCAAGTATGTTGCCTCTGCTAAGGTCATACCCAAAGCAGCAAGCTGCATTGCAAATGACTCTTTAGAGTTGTTGCAGTAATAAATTTGAATGATAGTCATTATATCTGAAGGTAGATAGCCATGTGCAAGGACATACTGTGCACCATCTTCACCCAGTCATCAAGCTTGTGCCATAGCTTCTGGAGAAGGCTGTGTGACATGGTGCTGGCTTGAAACCACACCACACAAATTATGGACATGAATGTAGACAGTGGAGGTAGCAGAAGAGCTGGCGTGGGAGCTGGAATGGTCAGCTTCAGGTGCATAGTGTGGAGGAGAGATCAGGTCATCATGGCACTGGTCTATAATTTCAGTGACATAGTTCTTGTACAGTAGGCATTCTCACCATGTGACAAGCTTGAACATAAAGAACTACTGAGTGTCCCAGTACCAAGTGTTGTGGGGGATGATCCAAGGTGGAGATTTCAGTTGAAAGCTTCTTCTAATGATCCAACTTCTCCACAATTCTTTGACATGTGCCTAAGTCTCTGCAGTGTATCTGGTAAGACAATTACATACCTTCTACAAGCTTTGTCAATGTCAGCAATGGCAGCATGCATGTCTCTTGCCCTTTCACTACCATGAAAGCAAGGGATTCCTAGAAAGATTGAGTGTGATGGTATGAGTGGTACATGAATGAACCTTTCAAGTTCTCTGCTCCAGTTCTGTGTATTGCAACTCAGGCATGATTGTATGGACATGTACTTGATTGGCTAGCACTTACCTTGTGTGATGGATACCAGCAGGAGCTCCAATTTCCACAGCATAGAAGTTGCAAGAACAATTTGGGAAGAAGTTTTGGATAGCATCTGAATGCTAAAAGGCAGTTAAGATATCTGAAGTGCTGGACTTGGGTGATAGTGTGGTGAGCATCAGCAGAAAGATGTGATAGAGGGATCAGGCCTCCACTTCAGACTTGCACTCTACTGCTATCAGGAGTGGTGGAGTCAACTGTCCACAAGGAAGAACAGGGCTACTCATGACCATGTTGTGAACCCACATAATTATGATAGAAAAACTGAGTGCATGCACCAAGTATGATAGATGCCTGCCTTTGGACCACCTCCAAGTACCAGCCAACAAGTTGAATCTGTCATCACAAATTGGGTAGATGATAATTGATGTTCTAACCTCTTATTGCACACCTGTGCACTTGGTCCATGCTAACTACTAGTTCATGAGGTCATTTCAATTTCCATATATACAGTGCTCACTGAGTGGCAAAATTTAGTCCCTTGTAGCATATGAGGGGAGTGCCATCTAATCCCCAAAGTCCCTCCAGGGTGTGGTCTTTTTTGCCACTGCAATCATGAAAAAGCAAGAGATAAGTTTTGTTATATCCTGGAGAAAGTGTGTGAGATGAAAAAATACACCACCCTTATCACCATCATGATCTCGAAGAAGTGAGACACACAGCTAATAATAACCTCAAAAGTGCATGAAATAGAATCAAAAAATATCAAAAATGAAGGGTTAGAATGTTGTCACCTTTATGCATCAGCTGGAAAGTATCAGGCAAGCAAGTAAGTACAGGATGAAATGGGTGACATACATCAGCCAACAAGTGTCAGAAAGCAGATAGGAAGGGTTAGGTAACTACAAGAATGGATGGGACATGTCAGCCAGCAAGTACCAGCATACAGGAAGGGTTGGGTAACTACAGGCTGGAATGGGTGACATATGTCTGCCAACAATTACCAGCAAGTAGGCACCAAGGCAGTGAGAAACCATGTGCTGAAATGGGTGACATATGTCTTCCAACAATTATCAGCAAGTGGGTATGGGAGTGAGCAAGAAACCACATGCTGAAATGGGCAACATACATCTGCCAACAATTATCAGCAAGCAGGTATGGGAGTGAGTGGAAACTACATGCTGAAATGGCTGACATACATCTGCCAGCAATTATCAGTCAGTAGGTAGGGCAGATGCAAGAAACCTTGCACTGAAACAGGTGACATATGTATGCCAGCAATTATCAGCATGTGGGTATGGGAGGGAGTGAGAAAGTACAAGCTGAAACAGGTGACATATGTCTGCCAACAATTATCAGAATGTGGGTATGGGAGGGAGTGAGAAAATACAAGCTGAAATGGGCAACATATGTCTGCCAACAAGTATCAGCAAGCATGTAGTGCAGGAGGGAGAACAGACTCAATGGCTGAGACAAATGGCATACACTTGGTTACAATGCGAACAGACTGACATGTAAGGGTCACCTCCAAATGCTTCTGAATCAATACATAGGTCCAGACACATTTTCACTTGACTACTATTAGTCAACCACTTGAATGTTAATGACCAAATTTGGGCAATTAGCAATTTTTTTTTTTTTTTTTTTTAAATTTCACATTTGCACACTGCATTTGCCAGGTTGGCATCATCATCTATACCATGACACTAAGTGTAGCTAGGACAATGCAGAACACAAAAAAAACCACATTGGGAAGCACTCAGCAGGTGCAGCTTTCAGTCAAGATACTTGCATGATTGCTGCGAGCATGGCCAGGGTTACTTCCAGCAGAGCAGCCAAAGGCAAGTCCACCAAGAGGACCAGCAGGAGCATGTCTACCAAGTCAATTTCATTGCTCAGCTCCCTGACAACACTCCCATCCTCCAGTCCATCATGCCATATTATTGGATTCCTCCTGGGGAATGCTTCCATGGGCAACTAACAAAGTATGTCCTACATAACCTGCATTGCCATGAAATATTGATGAAGCCAGTATTGTTACATCTGCCATGACAGCAGCAAGTGTTTGTTCTGTTGTGATTTTTGTCCATGGGTGGTGTGCTAACACTGCCTAGGTTTGGAAGAGTTCAAGCCTGAACTCTATGCTTCTGACATCAAATTCAAATGTCCCAGCTGCCATGAACTAATGGAGCATGAGGTTAAGTGCAGGTTATTGCCTTATCATGTGAGTCATTATGATACATGCTTTTCTTTAGTGTAACATCCATACAAGCCTTTTGTGCAAAACATCAAAGGAGAATTTAGTCAGGTGCTTGATGCACCCACAACCTTGGTAGGCATCTGTGAAAGGGCTTCAAAGGCACAAGTATGTGCTGACTTGATCCTCATCCTGCACCTCATGTGCATTGGCATGGAAGTCCATGGATCCCTGCCTAAACTCCTCCACTTGACCCTCAAGGAGTATCATATGGCCAACTCACTAATGTACAAAGAAGTTACTTTTGATTTTAGGACAGAAAGGAAGCTTGATCATTGGACAAAGAGGGTGGAGCTGTTGTGTGCAAGACTCAAGGGGCAGAATTTTGGATGCAAAATAATTTTCATTATGGTCCACAGCATAGTGACCCACAGTGACATGTTTGCAGGAAAGGATAAAGATGGTAATGTTGCCATGACAGTGGAAGATGTATGTATACAAATGATCTGTGACTGTCATCTTAAACCTTTTTTTTCAGTTCATGAGCTACCTCTTTATCCTGCCCCTTATTGAGGTAGTATACAGATCTACCCTGTTCATGCTGACTTGCAGTCATGTGGTCAGGTTTGAAGAATTGTATTCAGCAATGAAAAAATTGATCATGTGTGACCATCTCTAATTAATTCACAAAGGACTGTACTGATATGCACTAGCCTTCAGCCAGAATACACTATCTTATTCACTGCACCGGAACTCATTGTTGCTGCCACTAAACTGTTCACCATGGCATATTCTATCCAAGTTCTCATTCATGGACACTCCTTCCTCAATATTTTTCATGACCTCCTGAGCATTTCCCTCAATTTGAGGGTGCACACTGATGTGCTCATATTTTATATCAGCAGCCTACTTGCCCCAAAGGCACTCTTCAGTTTGAGGGCTCCTGCACTTGATGTTGCTCAGCCTCCCTCAATCATTGGGGGCCAATACTTGTGGTATCATAGTCATCAGCATCCATGGGGCAAGGCTTTGCCCATGGGATGCTCAAGGTGCAGTGTGGTCTGTCCATGGTCCCAATTGAAATGCCATCCAAATGGTACACACCCAAAGGCCTAGGTGATGACTCATTTGGGATGCAGCTTCAAAGTATATTCAGAGCCTTTGCCCATGGAACATGAGATACTTCAAGATAGTAAGATATCTGGTTGGATCAAATACACTATCTGGTGCACAGGAGTTCTCTGTGATCAACTCATACATCCATAATTTAGATTTGCTAGAACTCATGTACAGGGTTACCATAGACTTATGTCTAGTCCTGATTTATGTTGAGGATCCATGCAAATGTCAGTCATTGGTAACCTTGAGCCCCTAGAAACAGCATGCTAGTGGTCTTGTCTGTCACAAAAAATCTGCTTGACAACAATAAGCATTCTGACTCTTGTCAGTAAGCTTACTCACACACTTAGGGTCTCTGCTGTGTGCTGGCACAGATGGCTGGCCTCTAAGGTAGATTTTGCCTTACAAAATAACCCTACCTAAAAGGGGTCTATTGCTTCTGAAGAGTAATGCCTTAGGTGCAAGGTGCCACATCTCAAACTCAAGGCCAAACCTGGTGATGGACTACAAACCATATCTAATCTTACCTCTGTGAAATTGCTACATACAGGCATTTTCTTTTACTTATTTTTCATTATTTCAAGTACCTACACACACTACTGCTTGAGGGGGAGTGTTGGAGTTAGACAACCAGTGTGCTGTAGCATAGCCACCACATTACATAAGCACATAGTGTGCACTTACATTTTTTGTAGTACTGTAGTTTCTACTTAGTGACTAAGGTAGACCTCAATCAGATCCAGCAAACATCATGTGCAAAAGCATGATAATGCGTGACACAGACTTCAAAATGCAAAGGTTAATGATACACCACAAGTAGCTAAAATCTGCCTCCAGTAAGTTATAGAGGGACAGGTTCTTGAAATTTCATTGGTTTCAGTTTTTTTAAAAAGGCTCTGGGGAAGAAGAAGAAGAGCTTACAGTGGTTAAGTGCAGAAAATAAAGATTAAATATTGGTGCTAAACATTTGCCAACTATGTGAGCACATCCTTGCCTAGTGGGATCATGTCTAAGTATCTGAGTTGCATTGTATTGTGTCATTGGCTCAATGCCCAAGAGGTCAAGGAAAGTCCAAGCAGCTATAGCGAATCTTCAGACCAAGAAGCCAAGACTTTCATTGGAGGGTGAAAGACAAAATGTTTGTGCAATGCCTAGTTCTCTTTACCACAGATTTTTGACATTCCAATGACTCTAGAATCCTCCCATAGAGCTAGGACTAGACACCATTCAGTGTCAATCTGAGTCTTCTGTTGCTGCTGAAAGACCAGCCTGTGTAGCACTCACTAATCAATTCACTGAGCATTCCAACATTTCTGGGGAATCAGAGTCATCTGACTTTTCTGATGATAGTTTGGAAATAAGTGACAGCCCAGGAATAGAAATGGAATCTGACAATGGGCTGGATTGCTCACTGGATTTCTATGAGCCAGAGGTTGTTGAAGGGTATGAGGAGCTCAACTTCCCCTCCGAGTCAAGCACTGTCCAGCCTCAGTCCACTGAGCCAACCAAGTTGCCATGGCATTCCATCGAGTATCACACACCACCCACTGTTGATGCTGCAAGGCTTGCACTTGAGGACCTGGGGAATATCCTTAGGCCACCTCATATTAGTGGCTATGGATACAGTGCACCTGCCATTAGTCACTCTCTTGAAAAGCAGCTATCATGGGTTGAATGCTTCATCTGTGCCTTCACAAATGGCACACCATGGTTGGCTGCAGCACTCAAGACAGCAAAGTTCATTGGAAAGGGGCCTTACATGGCAAGACAACTACATCACTGGGTAAAGTGCTTTATTTTGGATCAAGAAAACCTACCATCAGGAAAACATTGTGCTTCTATGGAGTCAGTAATCAAGGATGAAGATTTGCGAGAGGAGATCCTCACCCACCTATGATCCTGTGGGAAATATATGACTGCCCAGGCAATTGTTGACTACCTGGCCATCCCTGATGTACAGCAGCACTTCAATCTATTGAAGACTGTGTCATTGGCAACTGCACAGCATTGGATGGAACATACCAGCTACTCCTGGACCACAGCCCATAATGGGCAGTATGTTGATGGGCATGAGCAGGAGGATGTTGTTGAGTACTGGCAGAACAAGTTTCTGCCTGCATGGTATGCCCTTGACTCAAAAACATGGAAATGGTCAGCCACAGACACTAATCAGCTTGAAGAAGGGCAAGTGTTGCACAGCTGACCCACTGTCATATGATTTCATGATGAATCCACATTTTTATGCCCATGATCGATGCCAAAAATGCTGGGTCCACTGTGATGAGAAACCAACACTGCAACCGAAAGGGGAGGGGCTGTCACTGATGGTTGCAGACTTCATGTCAGCTGATTATGGTTGGTTACAGTCACCTGATGGAAAAGAGTCAGCATGTGTGCTATTCTGTGCAGGGAAAGCATGGGATGGCTACTTCTCAAATGATGCAGTTATCTGCCAAGTGGAGACAGCAATGACAATCCTAGAGAAGGATTTCCCACATGAGGACCATGTCTTCATCTTTGATAATGCAAGAACTCACCTTAAGCATGCAGGGGATGCACTGTGTGCTCACAATATGCCCATGGCTGCATAGATTGGGGGATTACTGTTCCAAAGAGAGATTCTGATGGAACATATTTGCATGATGCAAATGGTAAACTGGCTACAGAGAAGATTCACATCACTGATGGCTTCCATAATGGCATATCACAGGCATTTTACTGGCCTGATGGACATCCAAATGCTGGCCTTTTCAAAGGGATGGCACAGATTCTCACCAAGCATGGCTATGATGTCAAGGGACTGAAGGCACAGTGCAGGAATTTCAAATGCCCACCAAATTCCACCAACTGCTGCTGCCATTGCCTTCTTTTCTCCCAACCAGACTTCACTGATGTTGAATCATGCTTGGAAACAATATTTTATTGAACAATGCTGGGGTTATGCAAAGTGGCTGTACCATTTCTATCCACCATTGTCAAAGGACTGTGATTTGGAGCAAAATGTGATTCAAGTGCTGGACTCAGTTCCTCTCATGAGTATGCGAAAGTGAGTTCTTATCAATCAAACTTTGATAAACAAGTCCTACAAATACCACATTAGATTTGCAATTAGGTCCCATCACTTTATGGATGCATATCACAAGGGCCTCAATGGACAGCAAGCCGCCTGGGCTACAAGGAAGTATCACAGCCATCGCATTCTTCCTGTGTCCATCATGAACGAGCTCAAGGATGCTCAAATACTCTGATAGTGTGGTAAATATATTATTTGTAATTCTCAGATCTTCATGCAATACACTATACCAAATCTCCATACCATTAGGATAGAGCATTTAGTTCTTGCAAAGCATTTCAATAGTCTACTACTTGTTAACATTCTCAAGCCCTCCATAGCACCAGTACATACACTACATATACACCATAAATGGTAATTATGGCCTATTCACTAGCTGGTGTCATTGCTAAGTCCCCATGTCACACTTTGGTCACAGACCCTGAGGTTTGCTGGATCTGCATGAGGCCTACCTTACTAAGTGTCCTACAGATGCCTACCTACAGATTTTATCACAAAGTTCCCCTGCAGTCCTCCATTCTTGCTGGCTGTTTTAGATGCCACACTTTGTGTGGTGGAGGGAGCTTAAGACTTCAGTCTAGCAAGATACTTCAAACTACAAAACCCAGTAGCCCTTGTGGGCTTGGCAGTGCTGTGAAAGTGTACAAAATGCTCTGCTTCCATTTCCTATTCTGGACATTGTTTTTGGGACTCCATGCAATGACTAGCATTATGGCTACCCAGCCACTTGTGTTGAGCTGCATGGGAGTGGTGGGTGAGATCTGGGCTGCTGTGATGTAGCATGCTCTTGATTATGATTGCTGGGTTGGAGCACACACTTTCAGCAGTTGGCCAGGGGGATGAGGTCCTACTTCCCTTGGGTAAGGGCAGTGTTTTGAGGGATTCCATGCATATAGATGGTCATGGGTGTGTGTGTGATTGTACTGCATGGATGGTTACTGCCATGCTGGGGGGGTGATTGGTACCTCACCAAAAGTGGGTTGAAGTCTCTTTGTCAAGTTAACATATCTCAGTAAGTGTGTTCTGGCACCTGGATCATTGAGGAGGTATGCCTCCTGTGTAGCATTTCTGCCTAGTGCCATGTGCAGGGTATGGCACTCTCTGATGTAGCACAGGCACTGAAACAGGTAGTGGTGGACACCTTCTGGTGCTGCACTATCACATTGGAGGCAGTTTGGTGTTATGGATGATGAACATATCCTACAATGAAGTCAGCTGTGCAAGATGAGTCAGAATGAGATGGCACACATACCAGATAGTGCACATTCTCATGTGGCTACCTCAACTCCTCAGACTCCTTCAAATGGTTGAAACACCCTGTGGGAGGGTCATGGATGATCAAGGTACACTGTAACATGATCACATCACCAAAACTGCAGAAATGTGACATTGCCCAATTTGGTATGATAAGTCAGCTGGTTATTTCTCATGCCATGATGTGACAGGATGACATATTGTCTGTTTACTAGAGCTAGTGAGCCTGTGATCTTGCATGAAGTAAACTCAGCCTTTGTAACAATCATGTGTGCCTTTGTAATCTAAGTCAGCATGACTTAGATTATTCCCCCTGTTTCTTGTCTTCACCTCTTTGTCTTTGACCTCATCATGCCATTTGTATCCATGCACTCTTCATGTGCATATAACCACTCATCTTTCACTCTCATCATCAGAATGTCTTTGCTTCCAACTGGCATTCCCTTTACTCCTCTTTTACCCTCTAATACTCCTCTGTCTAATCCCATTTCACAGACCTTACCTGCTGTCTCATCCCTGATACCACCCCCCATGTCAAACATTATTCCCCCTCTTCCTTTCTCCTTGATGCCTATTATCCATCCTGTCACCCCTAATAATACATCCATGAATCCAGGGAATGCATCCCAGCAGATTCTTGCTGCATATACTCTGCTTTCCCCTGCTTCAAAAGCATCCTTAGACATTTTAATCAACAGGGAATGCATCACTTCCTCTCTCTCTCATTGGGCCAATGTCCCCTGTGCTCTACCTTTTGATTTGGATGAGGACACTCTGGTTGTTACCCCAGATGCTACCACCTTGCCTGTTTCTAACCTCATTGACAATTTGGCTGATTCTGGTTTTCACATTCCATTATCTCTCTTTTTGTACTCTTCTTTGTACAAGGTCCAGAACCAACCTCTTGCTGTCAAGACCATTAAGGTTCATCACAAAGGTCAGAATGTCTATATTCTTGACATAAGTCAATTTCCCCCCAAGACTGAGATGGCCCCAGTCAACTGGCATGCCACTTGGGAGCATCTTTTAGAATGGATTGGTTCTCATGAAGGTCACATCAAGAAGCATATGTGGGCATACCACTTTCATTTTCTCACTTGCAAAGACAACTTCATCAAAAACTTTCCTGCCATTCTCTGTTTTGACATCAAAATTTGCTCATCCTGTGCTGCCAACCTGAATTTTTCCATGTTGGTGGAACAATACAAATCTCATTTTTTACAATTACAAACCTGTCATCTTCACTTTGCATCTGCATTTGACTTATCATCAGACAAACCAACCTCTTGTTCTCAACATTTCACTCCTTATGAATGCAAACCTTGCTGCAAAAGTCCTGAGGATTCCTTTCAAGGAAATCAACACCCCTCTCCCACCTGCCTCATCTGTTTATGAATTGGTCACAAATTTTCCACATGCTCTGAAGAGGTTATGCAGAAAGGTCAACAAACATTTGCAAAATGCCAAGACAGAAAGCTCATCCATAGAGACAATGGCAACCTGATCTGCTCCTTCTTCCAACTTGCTGCAGCTAAAAGACCTTGTCAAGACAACCACCCTGATCAACATGTCTGTTTCATCTGTGGCACTTGAGATCATGTTGCTTCTAACCACAAATCCTCTTAATAACTCCTTTTCAACTCCTTTCCTTCAACTTTCAGACCTTTTTCCTCCTTGGCACATATGTTCAGGTTTTTCTCCTTCATCAGTATCCTTGCACTTTTATGCAGACCCAGACTTCTCTCATATTATCATGCCATACTCCCCTCTTGCATTCAACACTACTCTTTGCAGTCTTAATTTATTACATCAATATCTGGACCTCCCTTCCAAACTTTCAGTTTTCCAATTGGTGACTTGCCTCCCCTCTCCTTGTCATACATCCCTCCCAACCACTGGAATATTTTGGACCATCACTCAGCCATTCATGAGCACATCAATGATGAAGTTTGCTTAGGCCATATGTCTGGCCCTTTCACATGTGAACTTCTGGAAGCCAAGATTGGCCCATTTCATTCTTCCCCTTTCCAAATCATCATTAAAGAAATCACTCCTGGCTCTCCTCCTAAGATTTGCATCTGCTGCAATCTTTCTTTCAAAGGGCCTTCTCATCTTTCTATAAATGATTACATCAACTCCAATGATTTCCCTAGCCATTGGGGCTTGGCTGAAATCATGGCTTCTATTGTCAGTCTCTGTTTTGTCTTCTTCTTCCTTAGATCTCTGTGGATGCTCTTTGCTGAATGCAGTCTCTCCAATGAGATATTGCATGAGGTTCAAAGGCACATGTTCAATCTTTCACATTTCTACAGCTGCTTTCTAATGACCACAGTGTCATTCACCACTTTCCTTCATTATTCATCCATTCACCAGCTCATTTCCCATCTTGTACCTGTAACCAGATTTCTCGTGCCCCTCCTGGCACTCAGGCAGCTTCATTAGACATTGAAGCTGCCTATTGAGGCATTCCAATCCTTCCTGATCACAAACACTTCCTCATGGTTATGTTTGACAATCAATTATTCCTAGATCACATTCTTCCATTTGGTTTATCTCCCACTTCTGGACTTCAAGGTGAAGTTGCAGATGCCATTATAGACATTTGGGATGCTCTTCATGTCAGCCCTAGTCTTAATTGGGTTGATGACTTTAATATCTTCTGCTCTCCCAGTCCCACCAGTCTCTTTCTCAGCATTTCCAATGGCAAAGTCTACTGTTACAATTATGACCTTAGTTATGCCAAATCCCTCATTGCACATCTCAGCATTCCTTGGCACAAGGAAAAAGGTCAACCTTTTCACAACTCTGTAGAATACCTTGGTTTTCTTTGGGATATCCCTCATAAGACTGTTACTCTAGTCAACTCTAAGCATGTCAAATATCTGTCATGCATCTCCACTTTCATCACACATGCCCTTTTGCATTGCATCCAGAAATGAGCTGCCAAACAGATTGCCAGTATGCTCAATCACATCTGCTTCATCTTCCCTTTCAGCAAATCCTTTCTATTGCCACTGTACCAGTGGATCACTGAGTTTCCTGACAAATTCAAGCCATGTTTCATGCATCTGTTGGTCATTTCTGATCTTAAATGGTGGCACAAACTCCTCTCATCCCTGTCCCCTCTGCATTCCATTGCCCCCCTCCCTCCTACTTGTGACCCTCACATTTGGGTAGATGCTTCTTCTGAATGCAGAATAGGTCTGCTGTTTGGTGACTTGTGGTTCACTTGGCACCTGGCCTCTTGTTGGCATGGGGCTTACCATGACATTGGCTGGCTTGAAGCTTTGGCTATAGAACTTGCCATCCAACTTCTCATCAAGTGAGGTTTTTCTGATACCTCTATTCTCATTCATAGTGACAACCAAGGTGCCATAGCCACTTTTGAGAAAGGTCACTCTTGCAATTTCATGACCAATCTTTGCATTCACCACTCTTCACTCTCATCTCATGAGGCACATCTCCACATCTCCTTTTCTTATGTCCCCTCTGCTGAAAATCTTGCCAACCCTATTTCCCATGGCATTTTTCCAGACCTTTCTCATCATCTTTCAGACCCTCCTTCATTGCACTCTTCTGTAGCCACCTTTTTTCAATGACCCACCCTTCTTCAACTGAGCTTTTCCTGAAGGGCATTGACATTCATGCTGCTGCTGCTGCCCTCTATTCCCATTCAGACACACAACTCCATTCCTCCATCTCCCACTCTCTGGCTCCAGATTGTTCCACCAAACCTCATTCCCTCCCAGGCTCCCACATTTCAGCCTCTCAATGGCATCCTCATGTCATCACCAGTGATTAACTTATCTGTTGGTCATCTCCTCACACAGCCAATTATCTCACCTCACTTGAGAGTTGTTTCTCTTGCTCTTCCATTCTCTGCCTTTTTCATGTAATGCTACAATCCCTTGATATTAACACCCATTCTAACTATGGTGCTGGCCTTCTTTGCTTCACCCAGTTTTGTGATCAAACTTCCATTCCTGAATTGGCTTGAATGCCTGCTTCTGCAGGACTTCTGTCCCTGTTTGCTGCTCATCATGCCAGACAGCTCTCAGAAAAAATGCTCAACAACTGGCTTGCAAGTTTACATTTCTGGCATATTGTCAATGGCACCTCATGGAACAGAAATGATATGCTCCATCATGTTTGAAGAGGTTTTTCAAAACTTGTCCCCACTTCTTCTAAGAGGGCTAAATGTCCACCTGTCACTTTAGATGCTCTTTGTATTTTACATGATCAGCTCAACCTCACTGATACTTTTGATGCTGCCATTTGGGCTCTGGCCACTATCACTTTCTGGTCCTGTTGCTGACTAGGTGAACTCCTTGTTCCTTTGGCCCACTCCTTTGATTCATCTAAACACATGTCTTGCTCAATTCTTCCACTCTCCATCTCATCCTTAGAGAATGGCACACAATTTTCTTCTTTTCACATCCCATGGTCCAAAACCACTCTCTCTCTTGGCACTGACATTTCCATTACAGCCCATGATCAGCATACTTGCCCCCTAACAGCCATCCTCAACCATTGTACCAGTAGTGCTGGTCTACCTTCCCAAGCACCATTGTTTGCCTTTCATACTGCTTTTGGTTGGTCCCCCATGATGCATACTTGGTTCCTCCAAAGATGTAACCAAGTTTGGGTTTCCACAGGTTTCCCTGATATGCCAGGTCATGCCTTACACATCAGAGGGGCCACTGAACTTCTTTTACAAGGTGTCCCTCCTGATGTCATAGCCACCCAAGGTTGTTGGAAATCTCAAGCTTTCCTAGACTATTGGTGCCAGATTAACAGCATTCTCCCTCTGTTCATTTCTTCCTCCACAGACTCCACTCATTTTTTGATGCTTGATACTGTGATGGACAACTTTGCATGTCATACCAACCTTTGTACCATCACTTCTTGCTGCTGATGTAAACTTGTATTTGTAGTTACTTCCAATTAACAGCCTTTTTGTGTCACCTTAGTGTGTGGGGTGTCATAAAGCCACATTGTTGTAAGCCATTCTTAGTTTTAGTCAGTCTGTGGCCCTTGCTCCCTTCTTTCCACTTGTCTGTTCACACACACTCAGTTAGCCTCCATGTCATGCCATCCAGTTCTGTGCTCAGTTTGGTCTCTCTCTTCCAACAGTTTTGTGTGATTTTGATCTCTATCTTCTATCTTGAGAAATCACATGATCCACACAGTTGAACACTTCCCTCTTTTCAGTCTCTTGCTTTCATCCACCTTTTCTCTTAGGATGAAGCTTATGACATGAGGCTTTCCCCCACACACTGATAGATCATTCATCTGATCTAACTGTATTAGAATTCTCCTGTGATCATTTTCTCTCATGGAAGTTACAAAGGCTGGCCACTTGTCAGCCTTGTAGCAACACTGTCAGTACCTGACCTGGCAATCTCTGGTTGACAGCAACACCATATTGCTATGGCATAGGTCCTGTCTGTGAGATATTAAAATTCAGACATGTAGCTATGTGTTTCCCACACTATAACATCTTATATTTTGGTGCATGTAGTGGGTGTATGGCCATAGTAAGCACAGTCTCGAGTGATGTACACTTGGTCAAGCACAGTGTGCCAGTCTTACGTTGCATGATAACCCTCAGGCCTCAGGCTCCTCAAATGGTATATAGCATTGTCACTGTCAAAGTCACCTTGGTATTCCATGTCAGACATCTCATCCTTGCTAGCTATATCCTGTTGTATTACGTTGTAGTTTGTAATGCATGCATTAAATCGTACAATGATGCCATGCACGCTATCGACATCGCATCGTTCGGTCGACAAGCAACGATTCGAGGTGAGCTCAATTCTGCGAAGTCCTGTCCTTACTAATGGCGTCACAGTCACAGTCACGTGGGTGATGATCTCTCCTTTCCCTCCCCGTCTCCTTCATTGACCGACGACATGCTGCCTGTAGCAGCCACGGACTCACCGCTCCCCAGATCTCAGGCAACTGTTTAGCCATACCCAGCATACTTGACATGCCACAGGGCCCCGCACCAGCAGAAACAACTCGACGTCTAAGTATGTTGGAGTCCTCGTGTCTCTTGCAAGATAGTCTATTTTCTCTCGGCATTCTCATGTATGTTTCACGAGTTCATCATGCTTCTATTAGGTAGGGCTGACCCTATCCATGGAATTTGTGATATGAGTGCCTATATGCACTGTTTAACTGTGACCATATTCAAGTCCGGGTCTCTGTCACCGCATCAAAGACGGATTCAGGCTAGAGGACATAAATGTGAGTATATGTGGCCGCCTTTCTTGTAATACAACCCCATAACACTCCATAGGATGATGCGCTAGTGCTGACCTGCCATCTGAGAGTGCCACCTGCCAGCATGGAACCTCCAGATGCACTCATTGCCAATGCAAAGAAGGTCAAAAGCATCCCGAGGCACTAACAAATGCCAGGTGAGTTTTGTTTCCATATCATAATATTGATTACTTGTGTATCACGGTAGAAATTTATGCACACTTCGATAGCTGAAGCAAGCCAGCACTGAGTGGAACAACGAAAGACTTCTAAATGTATCGGGATTCGTTGGTGCCCCAACAACAAGAAGACTACCATCTTGAAGCCATGGGACTCGAGGTAGAAGAAAGGTGGACAAAACTACCTGACTCGGTCACATGCAATAGTACCACGCACTAGAGGTTGTACATATGTAATAATCGTCCTTCCTCAACTGTTTGACACCTTCCTAGTAGTGTATTGTTCTGGCCTCGATGCCTCGCATTCCCCGCTATCATCGCTACAGTATTTCACTGCTGCCTGCCCACGGTTCTCATATTCAGTGCCCTGCACTCCCTGCCTCACCACTACATTGTTCTGCCTACTGACTGCCTGCACCAGAGGTATTTCTTTGAGCCACACGCTGTTCTTGTATTCAGCACCCTGCATTCCCTGTCGTATCACTAGTATTCTGTCCACAAGACCTCACCGCTGCCCACCAGCGGCCACCCACCCCAGGAGTGTGCACGTATCTCGCCATGGGGTGTCTGGTGTATCAAAGATGGAATGTAAAGGCGAGTATATGCGGCCCCTTTCTCACAATGCAACTCTGCAACACTCTGTAGGGAGACACTCAAAGAATGGTCATGATCTTCGTAAAGCGTCAGTCATACTACGAGGTAAGTATAATCATGAGACTAAAAGACACATGGAATCTGACTATTTTGATGGATTGTTGTCCATTCGCTTCCTCAACCTGCACGTTCTGCTGAGTTACTGACCATGGACAGTCCTATTTGTTTACTGTCACCGGAGCATGTCATCTCTGTGCCCTTCTCTCCTGTTCTACCCCATAGTAGCAATGCCCTGGAACTCTCTCCACTACCACGGTTCAGATGTGGAGGCGAGCAACAGTGCTTACCAGCCCAGGTTATTGTTTCTGGTACTTCCTGCGAACTTCGTCATTGACTGTATGTGTTGTTGCGTACGTGTTTCTAATTGGTATCACAATGTATTGTTGTCATCAATGTTGAATGATATATGGAGTGGCGTAAGTGATCGAACAAAGACACGTCGGCAGTGCACGACCAGAACCAAGCCAGTCTATCGTCTCGTATCATTCCGGTGTGGTGTCGAGCGACAAGTCAGTTTTTCTAAATTATACTATATTCATGGGTCCTTTGAGCCACTGTCTAAAGAGTCGATAGCTGTGATACTAGTATATATTCGTATATATAGTTTGTGCAATTTTGGTGATGCAGGAGGACAGGAAAATCCAAAACGAGAGGGCATACGTGCCGAACAGCTGGCATTCTCATGCGGCTGCCTCAAATCCTCTCCAACCCCTCTAAACGGTTCTGGAACACTGCCAATACTTACTGGCGGAAGGGGGTTCCACCTGGATCGACGCGGAACAACGCGAAATGGCCGAGAAATCTTCGTATGGCCAAACAGCTGCCTCGCAGCAGCGGCACAAGGCGAGATACTGAGTACGGGGCCAAACAGCTAAACAACTCACCTGCGCCACCTAAACGGCCTCCTGATGGCCTCACGCATGCTCATCCGACCCTCAGGTACTCGTGCTGATGCGCTACGATCAAGACGAGATCTAAAAATGTCAGTACAATCGAAATGAGAGGCAGCAAGGCCTCCGAACTTACCGTTCCCATTCCGCGACCTCGCGAGCTTGCGAGATTAGGTTTAGGTTAGGTCTCCACGAAATGCGCCAATCGAGGTGCCAAGTACCACGAATCAAGACATTACCTTTGAGAGACCTGCGAGCCCAAGTGAAGGGCATGTGGCAAGGGGTGTCGAAGGGGAGATTACTGGAGATAATGGCGAGCCAAGAGATGGCAAGGACGACACGACGAGCGGTGGCAATGTTGACCTGGAGCGAGTCGAAGCTGCGCTGCTGGCTGGAGAGAGTCAGGACACGTATCGAAGCCGGAACTCGCAAGGCGACTTACTTGTGTTGCCACGGCAACTCGTAACCACCCGAAAGCGACTCTACGAGACCGCCAAACCAAGGTACTGACAAGGGCGAATCAAATTCGAAGCTAGAAGGGTTAGCAGAAAGCAAAAGGGCGAGAGTACGTACCAAGGACGAGGTAGCACGATTGCACATGCTCGAGAGGGAATTGGAACTTCCCACAGCCTTGCTGCCGAGCCCAGAATGCCGCTGGAGCGCCAACAATACGCCAGGCACGACATGCGGAGTGTGGAAGCGCTACAGTCAATGAGGAGAGCCCATACCAAATTGAAGGAGCTGTGTGCTGAAATGGTTGTACCAGACAACTTACAACGACCCTGGGAGTGCCCTGAAGGCACCAGAAAGTGGCGCAGAGTCAGTACAAGCACGTCAAGTCAAATTAGAGGGCCAAGAGGCTAGGAGGGGCCAAGAAAGGCATTTGGAGTTGTCGAGGATCAGTGGAAGCATCGAAATGATCGAAAACGAGTAGAGACGGAAGGAAAATGGTGCCGGATGGATGGTGCAATAAGCAGCACGCGCCGTGACTCGAAATGAGTCAAAACGAGACTGCTAACTGGAGACGAGGGCAGCGGTCAGCACAAGCAGCAAAAGCATATGCCGATCAACGTACCTGGACCACTCACTCCACAGAGGATACACCCAAGGCGACCCTTGAAGCCTGTAAATGAACCACGATGACACGGAAAACTTAAATCACGATCTGGGAGTTTCAGCCATAGCAGAGGTACAGGGACGAATTTACCTTGCTACCAGACCGAATTGAGGCCGAAGCGCGCCATTCCAAGTCGACGGAAACATTGCATACGACCTATAGAAACTGTGTACAGATTTCCAGGGCGCGAAATGCGAAAGCAGAGCCTCTGGAGCGAGTCAAAGGCGATCGTACGTGCAGAGAAGACGCGACATACGAGCACGAGCACGACACGACCTTCCAAATCGGGCAACTACGCTCACGTGCCATACCGACTCTCGCATTCCAAGGCTCGAAACCAAGCAAAACCACTATCACACCGAATAGAATTCGAAGCGTGCGAATCTGAGTCCACAAAAATGTTTTATACGACCTACGGAAGCTATGTACAATATTCCAGGGTGAAACACGAGTAAACGAAGTCTCTAGAGCTGTTCGAAGGCGACCGTGTACACAGACACAGCGCACCTGCCATGGGCACGACGCGACTTCCCAAATTCGGTAATAACTCACATGCACACGAAGTGCCACACCTCGAACTCAAGGCCGAGCCTGACGATGGACTACAAACTGTATCTAATACTACCTCTGCAAAATTGCTACATACAGGTATTTTTACTTTACCTGTTTTTTGTTATTTCGAGTACCTACACATACTACCACTTGAGGGGGAGTGTTGGAGTTAGACAACTGGCATGAACAAGAACAAAATAGTAAGAGAGGCACAAGAAGGTAGTGCAAGCAATGAACAAGGAGGGGGAATGCACTGCCAGCTTATACTCATTCCATATGTGCCTAGCCAAGAAAATACTTTGTTCGTGCCACAAGTTGACCCATAACCGAAGAACCCCAGCAAGTTACTTTGTTCCACATGTCTTCTATGGGCACAGCCCACTACTTGATAAGTACTGTGTTAATAAAGTGAGTAGTCTAGCCTTAAGCCACCAGTTTTCTTATTCACAAACAGTGCGTTAGATTTTTCGTAGCACTGTAGTTTCTACTTAGTGACTACTAACTGTCCTACAGATTCCTACATATTTCATCATGGAATTCTCAGTGACAACATGGTATATGTAGATCCAAAAGTATGTCTTACATGTAGATACCAATCAAAAACATGTGGAGGGTTCCAGCATTGGTCATACACATAGTCATTGCACTTCGGTTGTGGCTCTCTTCCCCTGTCACATACCCTGCAATGTGCAGGCAGCTGAAAACATACACAGGAAGCCAGCAGTGTCAAAGCACTGGTCTGAAAAACCTCATCACTGGGTGATCAGCCAACTGTAGGAATGTTCTCTGGATTTTTCTGAGTCAGGTGGTGTCTTTTTCATCAAAATCCAGGTGAGTGTTGAGGAGATATATTGGACTGACCAAGGCTGGTGGGACCTGGGTATTTTGCTTCATAAATCATTCACGTGGCCAAGCTTCCTAAAATAGAAAGTAAGTACCCAAAATGAGAAAAATAGCACAATCATTGGGCCTCGAGGCACACAACAGTAGCTTCAACATTGAGCATAAGGCACATATTCATGGGCCATATCACCCTGAACACCATTTGCAATGCTTGAAGCAGTCATTCTATCTCAGCTCCATCATTAGCATGTCGTGGGACAATATTAGGATCTATCTACACCATTTATGATCCATCAATATCCATGGAAAGCACATCCGAGAGTTACATGCCAGGGGGAGGAGATCATGGTATATCACTTCATAGACTGTATTCTGTGCAATGGACTGAATTTGTAGGTACATATTTTTCCTTTCAGGGAATGTATTTTCCAAGTGCCCATGTCAAATGTATCAAGGATGCGAATACCTTTTTCACTTTAGTTCCTGGATTCTTCTAGAGCTTTTCAGAACCTCTCAAACACATCATGGGTGGTCCACTTGCGCTTCAATAGATTGACCATGATTAGTGTAACATGTACAATCATAGATCTAGCACAGGATAGTCAAGGCAAGCTTTTCCAAGGCTGTTACAAAGGCAGGAAGAGATCTTGGTACTGCACCTCAAGCACCAGATGTCATGCCATTAATATTGGATATGTAGTAGTCACACATCTCACCTTCCAAGTCCTTGGAAGGGATGCACTTTCCACATGGATGTTCCCAACATATCAAAAAAGCATATGCATTTTAAGTTTTTCCCTTTATCTACTGTTCCCCCGCCCAGACACTAAAGATGCGCTCCATTATGGTCTAATTTACTTATATACAAATTAGATTTAGGCTAGGTTAGATGAGTGTTGCATCAAAACGACACCACAGCCTGAACAGCTGTAATAAGCGTAATATATTTACAAACCTTTATATTTGGTCCATCGATCCAATATACTTGTACATTACATGTTTTTCTGAGTGTAATAGTATACTTTCGGTCTAACACAAGCGAGGAAGTGTGGTTGTGTGTTCCATGGAACTACCCAAAATAGTCGTACCGTAACGACGCGTATCAGACGAGACGCGACCAACCCTTTGCCAGTGATCGTCGTCAAAGCTCTCCCACTATCGTCTCTTCACCCTCCGTTTTCCCTAAACGCCATGTCTTGGTCAACCATTCCAGTCACCGTCGATGATGGGTTTCCCCGGGATACCGTCCCGGAAATGTGGGCGAAGACTACTTCGGCCCTTGAAGAGGTGCTACGCAACATTCCCGCCGCCAGGTGAACCTGTCGAGACGATTCAAGTCTGGATGAAGGCGTACGAGCAGGCTTTGGGAAGTATCCTTTGCATTTCCATTTTTTCCATTTCCATGACAGCCTTGTAGATGGCAGTAGGAAGCGTTGGCGAGGACGCCACATCGAGGGGTCTTAACGATCCTGTCTACCCACTTTCCTTGCGTCTGGCTATATCTAATGCGCTGCCAACGATCAAGAAATTCCGGCTCACCATTTCGTACCCTGGAACCACGGAGCTGGCCCTTAACCGCCCCATCTGAAGTCCAGACAGGTCACATACCTCCCAAACGGTGTGTTGGGCAGAAAGAGGAGCCTTCTGCGGTTGCTACTAGCAGTAAGCATGACGAGGGAAAAGAAATGGTAAGTCTATCCTCGGGATTGAAGGACGCACTGCTGACAGAGACACTTACAGTCTCATCATGGGGACAACAAAATACCGAGGAGCCAAGTCGACAAGCACACTCGGAAGGACGGCTCTGGTCGAAATGAAGGTAACCCTGACAGTGCCGACGTGCCTTGCGAGCGAGAGTGCGAGAGTGCGTCCAAAGTGGAAAGAAAGGTTAGTCGCTTGACGATTCACATGAACGCCTGGTGCTGAAAGTCATACCGCAGCGCAAAGGTCCTGCAGCTCCCCCTAGTTTATCTTTGACGACGAAACGACCGAAGCTAACGCCTCCTCTTGCTGCTAGTTCTCTCCCTCAATCATCAAAGTTAACTCTTCGCCTCAAACGTAGGTCGACCAGTCGCATGGTTTCTCAAGGAAACGTTCCGGAAATTTCGACGACCAACTCTGTCGAGCAGAGCTCGCTTCCAACACCTCGTCCCATATCTCCAGCCCCATCCGCTCCAGTCCTTCCCCTATTCCTCCCGTCTTCTACGCCGACCACGCCTAATGCACCACAGCGCGCTCTCACACCAGTGCACCCGCACGATATCGAGCGAAACAGATTTTATTTTAACCTTCAAACGCTACTACAAGGTCCAATACCCAGATCTATGACCGAGCATCCCAAAAATATGGCCACGGGAGACAGCCAAGAACCGGAGGGTGTAGAAGAGAAACCGCAGTTGTTAACCGCCCTTGACCGCCGGATTGACTCTCTTGAGAAACGGATTTCCGAAGGTGAGAGGGAGGTGGAGAGTATTTACACTGCCGCTGCACGGATCACGGCGAATGCGTCACGCCTCGGGGATATTTTGGGAGAAGCTCGAGAAGTGCTGGAAGCGATTCGAGAAGTGCGTGCAGAATATCCTAACTGAGTGGTAGATATAGTCTTACCGCACACAACGTACGATGCACTGATCTTAGCATATTTTTGTTCACTCGGGATTTTTTTTTCAATTATAAATGCGTGAACTAGATAAGAGAACGACAGGTTTTTTTGACTTCAGACTTTGACGGATCTTACTAACCTAAACCAACTACCACGAAGTGTATATAGTGGAAAACAAAGAGAGGGGAAAAGAAAAAGAAGAGACGAATTTGTGGGTGGAACTTACTCATTTGGTCTGTCCTGCCAAAAGTCAGCAAGCTCAGTTGTTTAGACCCGTCTTCTCTGAGAGCCCGAGGTGGAAACTCTGGGAATCCTCCTAGACCCGTGACACAGAATATACCCAAGTTGTTTGCGTGAGTGGTAGGGAACCAACGAAAGGCAAAATAGCGGAATTTCGAGAGCACCATCAACTTTCTCAAGAATGAAAGATCCGCCTTTGGAATGACGTACCTGCGCTAGGTCTTAGTTAGCATTATTTCGCTTTTCGACCTAGCACCTTTTCAATGCTGAAATTCCGAACAGACCTAACTTGTTGAATATTGCGAAGTCCTCGAAATCACCCCATTAACGAGCAAGTTTCCAGCGCCAGTGGGTTTCTTCCACTTGCACCAAGACAACGCGCCCAAACACATCTTCGCTGCCATACTTCTTATTGGAAAACCAAGAAGTGCGGGAAACATGGGGGAGGTTTTTATTCGTGTAAGACGTCACACTCTAAGTCTCTGACACACTGAAGACCGTTCCTACCTTCCGTAGACTGCATTGTGTGCAGCATGGTCGAGTCGACTACGGACAATGTGAGGATGGTCTTCTGCACCGTCGTTAACATGCGGTTTGAATCCGCCATTCTTCCACCCATCCTAAATGTCATCAAAGTCCAGGACGTCCGTGGGGGTTGTCATGTCCTCGACGTTGCATCACACCTTGATGGGAATACTGTTCGTACCATTGCCATGTACCGTATGGTAGGCTTGGCACGAGGTCAGAAGGTGCAAATCCCGGTCGGTAAAATCACCCCTCGGTCGTATCACGAACCTCACCGACGAGCCCATTCACGCTGACCGCCCACATTCATAGACTGGTGATGACTGCGGAGGTTCTTGAGATTAGTATCAAGGGCATCGACCTCTGGGCTCCCTACGCTTGTGGTGGACATATTGGTCTCATAGATGACGCTGGCGTCCGGGACGCTGTCCTGACCCAAGAAGTCATCAAAAACGGAACAACAGCTCACGGCGGTTTCTCCGTTTTCTTTTGGTATTCTTTCTCTTAGATGTAAGTCAAGTTTCCGTTTTTTTTCCAGGGGTTGGTGGCGCACTCGTGAGGGTAACAATCTGTACCATGAAATGATCTAGACCGGTGTCATCAACCGGGAAGGTGACTCTAAGCTTGCTTCTGTTTTCATTTGGATGAATGATCCTCCGGGTTCTTGTTCCTGCATCGCTTTGACTGGGCTCACTATCACCGAGTATTTCCGTGATAAGGATGAGGAGGGTCGAGACGTACTTCTTTTCATCGACAATATTTTCCGCTTTACATACCCTGGTTCCGAGGTGTATACTTTTCTCTGTCGTATTCCCTCTGCTGTCGGTTACTAAAAAAAAAACACTCAGTGAACATGGGTGGCACGTATGTTCAAACCTGTCTGTTCTGTGTAGTTTTACCTGTTTTCATCAAGACAAGAGACCATTACAGAAACTAAGAATAGCTCGATCACGTTAGTACAATCAGTCTATGTACTGGCCGATATCTTGACGGATCCTTCCGCTGCGACCACATTTGCTCGCTTTGATTCTACCACTACGCTGTCTTATAGTATAGTTCAACTAGGTATTTACCCTGCTGTCGATCCCCTTGGCTCGATATCCCGAATTCTGGACCCTCATATTTGGTCGAGTGCATTAGGAGGTTTCCACGGCGGTCCAGAGGATTCTTCAGGGCTATAAATATTTGCGGGATATCATCGCTAGCTATGGTATGGTAACCATAATGAACTGACCGGTATACCTACGTTCACGCTTGTTTCAGAGTCCACCGATCAAAAGTTCCTGGCTTCTAAGTTGAGCGAGCACGTAAATGTCCAGCATTTCATGTCTCAGACCTTCCAAGTTGATTATGTCTTCACTGGCTATGATGAGGGAAAGCTCGTCCCTTCCAAAGATACCGTCCGGCCATTCAAAGAGATCTTGTCTGACACCCGTGACGTACTGCCTAACATTGTTTTCTACATGGTGGTGGCTATTGGAATAGACAAAGACGTTGGTCCAAGATATTCTTCATTCCAGTACAATTGCTGGCACCGAGGAAAAGGCTGAACAACTCTCAAAAGAGATGCATGGCAACTGGAAATTCAATTAGATACTTGATACCACTATTATTTATAGATGTACATGTGGCTGAGCGACCAGGTAGGCCTAGCCTTGTTCAGATTAAAGGAATCTTTGGTTTCGAGGGGAGAGGACTTGGGTCCATGCCTCTGTTTTTCTGAAAAATACGGCATGTTGTTTTCAGGCGTTCTTTCGTCGATGGCAGTATATTTACCGATTATTGGATAGTTTTCCGGTGCTTGCGTCCGGCCCGGTGAGAGTTTTTCTACTTCTGAGAGGACTTCATTGGCGACATTAGGGGATGTGGTTGTTGTTGACGACGTTTCGTGTTCGAAATAGATGCCCCTGACGATGCTACATGCCACTCACTGCAGAAACGAAACTTTTTTTAGCACATCTGAAGATGGTCGGATTTCAGAGCATATCCATATGGTAATACAGAGCTTTTAGTTACTTGACCACACATGCCACCCCTGTCCGTGGAGAGCGTCTGTTGGTAACTGACAGCAGTAGGAATACGACTGGGAAAAGCAGACACCTCGGAACCAGTCTGAATAAAGCAGGAAATATTGTCGGTGAGAAGAAGTACGTTTTGGACCCTCCTCACTACAGAAGTACTAAGCGATAGTGAGCCCAACCTTTGCAAGCGACACGGAAATAAGCGCCCAGAGGCTCATTCATTGAAAACCAAGGCAACGCTGCAGTCCCTCTCCACCTTTATGATACAGGTTTAAATCAACTCGTGGTACACATTGTTACCATCACGAGCGCGCTTACAGGCCCCGTACGTCGTTACATCACAGCTGTACTCTACAACGACTGCTAGAGTCAAATATTACTCTTTCCTTCATTATACTCCGGTGCTGCTGTGAGGTGGCGTGGTCGGACAGAGTGCATGGTGTGCCATTTGGTGCGAATATCTCTTGTGCCCAAAGTTTCCTGAAAATCAACTGTAAGACGCAAAGCCGGGGCTCACCTCCTAATCCAGCTATGAGCCTACAGAATGTCATGATCACAGAGACACTCACAAGGCTACAGTCCATCTGATTGATTATGAGGAGGATGACACTGCAATCAAAGAGGCAGATAATGTTGGATGCACACAATTTCGGGATCTATTCCTGCCTTCGGAAAGCTTCAGACAACTTCGGAATTACACTGCACTGCTCACGACGTGCTCCGGAATCCTTCCATAGCCTTCGGAGTCTACATTGTTACATGAGAACCGTTGTAGAAAATTTCCGCTCTCATTTCTTTTCACCTCAGTGGCTTCTATTCGTCCTGAGGTGAGCATACCTACATTCCACTTGTTACCTACTTCGTACTGACCTACTGTAGACTTATAACTGGATTAGGTTACGATCCCCAGCTTTGCATTTTGATACCTGCAGAAAAATTGATCCGCACTTCTCACCATATCAGCATGCATTCCCACTATGGCAAACAACAACTACTCCCTGCAGGCACATACCTTCAATGCAGATGGTAGCAACTGGCTATACTACAAAGCTTGAGTTGAATGGGCCATTGGCTCTAAAGGGATAACAGGCAACCTAACTGGTCTGGAGGCAAAGCCAGGGGCTCCCACACATGGAAAAGACCCCTCTTGGAAGCTGACAATTTCAGAGAAAAAACTTATCAGTGAATACCCAGAAAGGCTAAAACAGTGGATGACAGACAACAGCCATGTGATTGCAGGATCACTTTCGGAATTCCCCTTCCTCTGAGTGCAGAAAGAAGAGACAGGAAAAATCATTTGGGATGTCCTCATCAATCTCTTCCAAAACTGCTCTCGAGTTGTCGCAATTGACCTGTGAAGAAAACTCCAAGAATCCCGCTGCACAGAAAAGGGCGACATCCAAGCCTATTTCGACAAGTTTCAGAATTTCCGGGAGCAGCTACCTACCCTTGGTCAATCCATCAGCGATGACGAATTAACAGAGAACCTAATTCCGACGATGCAGCATATTCAGCCAAGGATTCACAGAATTCCACTTGCGAGAACTGTGGTAAGAAGGTACATACAAAGGATCAGTGCTGGAAGTGTGCAGGCGGAAAAGCTGGGAAAGCGCCTAAATGGGTTAAAGGGAGAGGTTTTGGCAAGAGGAGGGAAAAAGACTTGGAAAAGGAATCTAGGGCCATGGCTACATCTTCCAACACAACAGCACAGTCAAATACCGACACAGAGTCTGATGGAGTCTGGCTAGCAAATTCCGCAGGTGATGATTGGCTCACAGAATTTGCTGAAGAGGAAATTCAGAACACTTCTGAATTTACTCCGGATGTCATATACGAAATTCCGAACCTCTCAGAATTCATTCCTGATGAAGGAGATGCCTATATGGAAACATTTGACCATGTACTACTGGCAGGGGAATCGCCACACCTGGATGAAGAGACCATTCTATTTGACTCTGGTGCATCCTGCCCACATGTCACCCTATCAGAATAAGTTCCTCGATTACAGGCCTATAATTCCAAAATCAATTACTGCAGCTGACAGCCACACATTCCATGCCATCAGAAAGGGAGACTTATTGTCCTTTTCAAGCAAGTTGGCCACATGGGAACATGAAAGCAAAAACGCACCTCAAACTTCTTCTGGCCATATCACCTCAACGCAGCATCGGAATTCCACGAAAACAATCCTGCACGGTTCTAACAATGTCAGAGAATCCACTTAGGGTTGACCTATTCCAAAAAACCGAGAATCTGTGGATTTAGCCCCCTTCACTCTCGGGATTTCTCGGAATGCTAATATGGTACTCACAATTTGTTCCCAGGCATGCAACGAGGCAGACTGAGCTCTGAGCTCCCCAGAAATACAATGGGCTGTTTTATGACTATCCCAGCTGCTTACGCCTGACAGGATTGCAATGTGCCTGGAGTTGTCAACTTGCACCATCAGGCATATTATCTCGTATTTTCATATGCACGGCGTTGTCCCCCATCAAGGAGAGAACAAGAATTAAGTAGAGGAGGAGAATAACAGGAACAGCTATCTGCGTGATGTTGATATTGAGGTGTGGTCTCTTACTATCACCTTACCGATGATCATGCTGATTGAATATCTGTCACATGCTGAGTTTCTTCAAGGTACTATGCAGAACACACCAGACCTTTATCTGGAAGAGCTCCAAGAGATGTTGGCACAGTCTTGTGGTGTCAAGGTTTTGCTTGTGACTGTCTGGAGGACACTCCGGAGGGCTGGATTCATGACAAAAAAAGTGAGTTTAACCGAGTGTGTTGGACCTGACTTTTATTCAAGTCATAGATCATGCATGTTGTGGCAGAGGTCATCAAAAAAGCACCTCGTACCTCGCCAGGATAGGATGGTATGACGCAGGCCAATTAGTATTTGTTGATGAAATTTCTGTTGACCAGCAGACAACATATCGTGGCCAGGCATGGTCAATCTGAGGAATAAAGCCCAGCGAAAGGCATTTTTTGTCCGTGGTCAGTGGTAAGTCAAACCTAATCCAACCGTTCTAGTTTTGTTGCCGATGATTTCACAGCTTCTCAGTTCTCCCCGCACTGTCTCTTGGAGATGGTATCATTCATTACAATATGATCAAGGGATCACTCTGTACCGAAACTTTCACTCAATTCATCGACAGCCTCCTCAAGAATATGCAACCATTTCTGGCTCTGAATTTGGTCATTGTAATGGATAACTACAGGATTCACAAGCACCCCAATATTCAAAACATGATCAAAGCAAGGTAATTTGCACTATAGTCATTGGATCAACGTCTGACAACGTATGTTGATAGGGGAATGCATTGTGAATTTCTGCCACCCTACTCTCCTGACTTCAACCTGATCGTACCCACCTTCTCTGCCGTGAAGTACCATTTACATAGGAACAACGATTACACTCAAATGGCCATGATGCAGACGTCTGAGGAACAGATATGCATTGCACTGCCATGAGCTCTGTACTCCATCACCCCTACTGATTCTTATGGCTGGCTTGAACATCGTGGCTATGTGTAGTACTCTAGTCGTTGTTTCTCGTACTTGTGTTTCCTCACCAAAATCAATCATTTTTCTGTTGGGCCCAGACCGTTACATTTTCCGAACTTGAAGTACTCGTTGCTATATGAACATTCATTCCATTCAGAAGTGTTCCTTGACTCCACTGTCCATGGCCACAAAAAAGCATCCAAAGGCAGTCTCCAGTGCTGTAGAAGTGAGCAACTCCAAACCCATTACCTCTGTTTCTAGTCCAGCTGCTACAGGGAAGTGGCTATAGAAGTGACATTTACTTAGACTCCTTGCTTACTTCCTTGCAGTTTTGGTGCAGCCTGGTGCATGCTCAAACTGCTGGAAATGCAAAACATGTTGCACATTCCTTACTGGCATGGTAGCATGTGTCAAGTGCACGAAGCATGGTAAGACTGACAGTTGTGTCACCCAGGAAAGTCATACACACAGTTGCAGCAGTAGCACACCCCCTTCCAGCATGCAAGGTGTCAGCCATAGCAAGGGCACAACAGATTGGATATCTGGATCTCCCCCAAGTACACCCAAGATCAGAAATGAGCAAACTCAGAGGCTACTCAGCCTGTGAGTCACCAGGCTAAGGGTCAACATCCATTCACTGAGATTCATGGTTGACCTAACCATGACTGCCCATTGGAGCAGATACCTGAAGAAGGTGACAATGAGCCTGCCTTCATTCTGTCTAGTGAGATGCTTCAGAGTATAGCTGAGTGCTTTGGTGCATTGGCCAACCATGGACTTGGTGTAGAGTGAGGGGTTTTTGAAGGTGGAGGCAAGGAGGAAATCAATATATTGATTGATGTTGATGATGATGATTGGTGGTAACAGCTCAGACTCTGTGGACGATGACATCACTGGACTGGTTTTCCCAGGCCAGTGGCAGCAGCATTGCATGGTGCTATCAATCCTGCACAAGGAACAGCTGACTCGACGAGGCATGTCATGTTGAAAGGGAAAGTGGAAGTCAAATCAACAAGCTTGAGTCATGATCCTGAAATCATGTGTAGCAAGTGTTCTTCTTGAAGGTAGGTGTGCATTGACATTTCATGCCATCTAAGCTTTGACATCCAATGCATGGTTTGTTTGCCAGATTGGGGGAAACTCCCCTTTTGAAATATCATTGATGATAATGATAATGCTAATAATCTCCTTTCTGGAGTCAAGCCCAACTCTGCAGACTGGTCTGCAGACTTTCCCACAGACTACTTCCATATAAGGAAAATTTGCCACAGATGACCTGCTTTCACCCCACATATAACTTTGACATGATGCTGGTGTGAAAAAATAGGTGACTGGTTGCTCATGACTTTGGCAAGTGACAAGTGTCAGTTGATCAACTGAAAAACTTGCAAGTAACCATGACATGGCAAATGAACGACTGACAAGTATGATCTGCCAACTGACAAGTAGCAAGAGCAAGAGCAAGAGCAGTGACTAGCAATCAGCACAGGACAGACTACCAAGTAGACAGAGCACGAACACCAAGGACTGATAACTGATGATGATGAGGCAGCACAATCCATCAACGAGTTGTGCAAGGGTGACTAGTGATGACTGACCACTGACTAGCACAAGACTGAGGAACGACGGTGACAGCAAACTATGAACTAGCAAATGATGAAGCAGGGACTACTGACCACCAACCACCGACCAGAGAGTAGCAATGACAACAAAAGTGATGACTACTGACTACTGAGCGCCACAGACCGACTACCGAGTAGACTGAGCAGCACCACCAACCACTGTTGACTGATGACCAAAACCGACTACCACTGACTTAGCAAACAGCAAGCAGGAAGCAGGAAGCAGGAAGCAGGAAACAGGAAACAGGAAACTACTGAGGATTAGGTTAGGTTAGGTTAGGTTAGGTTAGGTTAGGTTAGGTTAGGTTAGGTTAGGTTAGGTTAGGTTAGGTTAGGTTAGGTTAGGTTAGGTTAGGTTAGGTTAGGTTAGGTTAGGTTAGGTT